>CALNXK010000074.1:340000-482500 GCA_942486035.1 Porites lobata | reverse complement strand
TCCCATCTTTAAAACGTCTGCCTTTTCGTCGGCAGTTTTAGGATTTTAAGAAACGTGTATCTAGCAGATATTCGCACACCGATTGCAACTCAGCAACGGTGGTGAAAACGTCTCTTAAAAAGAGAATTCGCGTTGTTTGAAACTTCATTGCGATGAATCCAACACGCATAATTTGTCAAATGCAGGCGAGTCCTGGACTTGTCTAGGACGGAGTTAAATTCTTAGGGACTGTTTACATGGAGATGGGGACCACAGATAGGTGAGGTAACATGCGGTAGGTCACCCCACCTATCATGTAAACGTGATCAAATTGAAGTGAGAGATTACAATTATGGACAGGGAGGTTACCCCACCTAAGCGGAAAAGAGAAAATTGATAATCGTGTTCACGTTTTCCATAAAACGTGAAATTATTTCGTTGTTCACATGGAACTTTGAACGGCTATGCCTCTGAATTTTCGTACGGTTAAGGTGATGTTATACTCAGGGGCACCCAATGGCAATTTTCGGGAAAATATCTGTTCGGAAGACGATTTGAGATCCAGAATTTTCGGAGCATTTGTTGTAAAATTTCTTGCTTGCCTGCCTCTCCTAGGATTTTCGAACATCTACAAAATGGTATAATTAACCATTTTTAACGGATTTTGACCATAAAAAAGACCACCTAGAATTTTCGGGAGCCTTTTCTTGGCTGAAGCTTTCGAGAAGGTAAGTTTTTATCCCTATAATTTTCGGATCACTAGACTTTCAGCTAGGAAATCCGAACAGATGAAAAGTTTTTAGGGGATAAAAATATGCCTATATCTAGGGTTGCAATGTTGGAGCAATGTTGCAACCATTCGAAACAATATCGCAACAATGTTGCAACGCCGTGTTACGGCTTGCACTAAAAATGGTTGTTGCGAGTTGTCTCGTGTAATATCACCTTTAAGGCTGTTTCGAGTGAACGTTCGAATTCAAGTTCAGCCGGTCGAAAATTCGCCCTGTTGCCTTTTTGACTTTCTCTTTGCTGTCGCTGTCTGGACATCGTAAACTTCCTCTTGAGTGCCAAGTGTATGAAAGGTTGCTACTTTTTACCAATCCTGAATCAGCCACAGGGCGTAGCAAAGCAGTGGGTGCGGGGTGAAGGAAGGAATGGAGGGGAAAAAATAGAGAAGTGTGTTGAGATGTCGCAATGAGAATATTGTACATCTCTGGCTTTATCAGTGTCACAACTTTAAATATGAAATAGCGAAGTCTTGATCGTTTATATTGATGAAAAAATCTTCCCCGAACTCACACAAGTGAGTATGCTCGCCGGCTGCTGTTGTTGTTGAATAGTTTTGATATTCTTCAACTTTCAGACTGTTTCATTCAGCGCTGGGGCCACGGTCACTTCCATCATAGAAATGGCCATATCTTACAATTATGAATACCTAGCAATGTTTACAGACACTGGTTTGTTATGGATAGGATCAGCAGATTTACAGGTGGGTATAACACTGTCACATTTGTTCAGCCCGCAAATTTAGCTATCAGAGGACGAGTTCCAGTAGCTAGCGCCGAGTTGACTCGGATTCTTACAAAATGAGAATGAGTGGCGGTCTAATTCAACTGGCAGTACTAACTTTGATTCTATACCCAGGTTTGAAGAAGGCGTGTAAAAAGGCTTTTGTTTATACTACTCGAATTTGAGGTATCTTTTCTTGTAACAAATGAAGACCCGTATCTGCCTTAGTTCTACATGGTGGGATATCATCATTAATTTAGTCTAGCCACTTCTTCCTCGGAAATCTTGCAGAAACAATTTCATGTCATCCCAAAGTTGATTTTAATTGTGTTCATTTAACTTGCCGACATCTCCGCAAAGCGAGTAGGCTTAGCAACCCGGGCCGCTAGGCCAGGCCCTGAAGAGCTCAACTTACGTACGCCTGTATTTCGCAGTTCTTTGAAGTTTGCAGTTATTGTTGTATTTCTGTCTTCTTTAGAAAGTCTACTGTGAGTTCAACACTTCTTGTCCATCAAGACCCAAGCAACTAACCTGGTAAGGAGGGAGCAATTGTTGTTTCTAGAATGAAGGCTCTCGTCTTTTATGGCGAATTCTCGCCCGGTTGGCCGGGCCATTCCTTTGAATTCAAACTAAGAGCCATCGGTGTTTTTCTTTCTTCCGCCACCCATCAAGCGACGTGTCGCCGACACGTGTTGCTGCAACTAATCTCCTGACCTGTACACAGGGAGTAATCTGTAGCCGACACGTGTTGCAGCAACTAGTCGCCTGACATGTACACAGGGAGTGATCTATCGCCGCAACGTGTTGCAGCAACTAGTCGCCTGACCTGTACACAGGGAGTACTCTGTCGCCGACAAGTGTTGCTGCAACTTGTCTCCTTGTGTGTTCCGATCTTTACTTATTTCAACTTACCTTACAGGTGTGCAATGGGCGCTGTCATATGTTACTGGGACGATTATTTGGATGTTGTTGGACCGACAATGGACACTATTAGATATCCTTTGATTAACAAGATCATTCTTTATGATGATCAGACTAGCTTTCCAACTATTTGCGAGGCAAGCTATCTAACTGCTAGAACATGCTAGGATTAAAAATTGTACTTCTTGTTGTTGTAAATGTTGGCTTGGCCAAGTTGGTAATTGTGCTGTCATGCTGCAATTGTATGTTGATCGTGTTACTTAAAACACCCTTGATCTGAACTGACAATTGTTACTACTGTCACAGGACGAAATAACGTGTTTCCGTATTTTGTAAACTCCACTCAAACGTGAAGTTGCTTAAATCCGTCTCGTTTCCGCCCTGCGGCAACATGGTGATCTAGTTTTCCATGGACGGGATGCGTTTCCGTTATGTTTCCGAGTCGGAAACGAACGATCATGTTTCCGCCACATTTCTTTTATCATTTCCCTTCTTTCTTGTTTCCATTACGTTTCCGGTCACGTTTTTTTAAAACCCATGTCCAAGATCGCATGATAAATGTTTGAGAAATTTTGCCTTTGCGTACAGTCAAGGTGAATAAAGGTACCTTTACTCTCGAGATCGGGCCATGAAACGGTCAGGCTCATGCATTAAATACTCGCGCGTTGCATTGATGCAACGACTGTACGGTAGATACGAGTAGTTTTTTTTCATTGAGCACGCTATTGCCATATATTTAACAATTTTTGCGCGAGAGCGCGTTGGATATGAGTGGAATAATTGTTTATTAAAAACGCCCACAAAATATCGTGAATTCTTCCCGACTTTATATGTAAGAACAACCAATTTTCAATTTTTGGTATGTGGCTCATATACCATGTTGGCTAAGCCAATCAGAGCTCTTTAACTGTATTATTCAATGGGTCAGTTTTAATAAATATGCATATGCTACGGATAGCACACTTTCTTAACACATTTCACATATCAGACGGACAGTGCTGTTCATTTAGTTCAAGAGTTAGATGGCGTAAGAATCATTGGTAATGAGACTCATGAACTGCTTCAGCGAGTTCCAGGTTGGTAAATATGATTACGTTGATTGCGGGCGGTTTCTCCTCCTGGCGAAACCTCCCTAGCGACAAGGAGCAAGGTGAAACGGCTGTATTCGCAGACTACAAGTGAAAGGTTTCAAAATACTCGCAGATATTCTGTCTTGTTCTCGATTCATAAAGCTATCGAAGTAGCCAAAAATAACAATCCTTGTTGGTGGCCGGGATGTCCTTGAGATTTATTTCTTCTCCACAGACATTTGATGCTTTTCCAAATTACCTTCTATTAAAACGTGTCGTTACCTGTAGGTACTTGAACCTTTAGCTCAGTGTGGTCTTCCTGTGCTCATGTACGATTTTTCAACTTACTACCCGGAAGCAGATGGAACTGACTCTACATTCAGTATTCCCCCCTCCAAAGAAAATGGGTGCCCTGTTGTCACGAACAAGCAAAAAGCCCTAAACTTTATTCCAGTCGACTTGTTCAATCGGTTTACGGTCAAGTCGCCCCAAACCAGAGTCATGTCGCCCGATATCTTGAGTTATGTTGCTCGAAATAAATAGCGATATTTGCGTCTTTGTTTAACTTCACATTTGCATAGGTTACCGGACACAGTTGAGTCAACATTTTTCGACTAAATTCCTTGCGATATACTTCAGATGTTACTTTTCTTCAAGTCTATACACTCGATAAAATTTTGGGCGACATGACTAAGGATTTCGGGCGACATGACTCTGGTTTCGGGCGATATGACTTTCGGGCGACTTGACCGGTTACCGTTCAACCAGAACCACTTCTAATCACGAATGTGAATAATTATGTCCGATACTAGAGCAACAATTTCTATTGATCTTTCAGCTGCTGTGGAACAAGTGTTTAAAATCGGCTCAATGGAACCAGGTGCGATGCTGTTTGATGCATCACAGGAATTTGAGGTAAGCAATGCTTCACTCTCTCTGGGAAAAAGTTGTCTCGGGTAAAAGGCTCAGCCGCCTACCCAAGCCAGTGGCGGATCCAGGGGAGGGACAAGGATCCTGGGGTGGGACCGCACCCCTTATCTCAGGGGTCTGGATGACCGGGCCCCCCTTATCTGAGGGTCTGGACCCGCCACTGCGAGCCACCCTGGGCAGCCTGTTGTTGGGTGACCTGTTTTTTCTTGGTAAGGTTACCATCCTAGCTGAGCCAACTTTTCTCCATATAATAAAAAATAATCAACTTTATTTAGATAGCGTTATTTCAGTCCAAAAGCTCAATAGCGCTTTACAGAATTCATAAGAAAGAACAATAATGAATGAAGAAAACCATAGCATGATAATAAAAAGAATACCTGACGAACAACATTAAAGTTTCAACTTAAAGATTCTAAACTGCACTAAAACCTTAATCCCTAAAAATTAAGCTGTTGTTATGATTCTTTCGTGTATATTCCTGTAAACAGAAAAAGAGCGCCCGAGCAGAGGAGTACATTCGGATGATCAAAGAACGTCTTCCTGAGGCTGTCCAGCAATGTATCCACGCCGCTGCCGGGAAACATGAGCCTGCAATACAAAGAGGACTGCTCAGGGTGAGTATAGTTTCGGAGGTAGTCATGGCAACCACATGATCCCATGTTCAGTTGCTACGTTTCGATTCTCACAGCCACCCGCCCCGAGGGGGTGAGGGAGTTGTTGACAAGTTTAAGGTTTCTTACACAGTGATTGGTGTTCTGTAAACTGCTAGATAAATTTACCATTGTTTGAAAAATACATTATCTGTTTTCCGTGGCAAAATCACCACCTCCTACTAAAAATGTTTTGGTTAATCTGCTGAAGTTCCTTCGGTTGGACATAAATCGTTGAACGTGATGCCGTGAAAAGAAAATCTGTACTCAGTATATCTGGGTAATTTGAATTGAAAGCGAAGAGCGGCAATAGTTCGTCCATTATGTTTCTATTTGAGGAGTGTAGTAAGAGACATAAAGGACTTCATTAATGCTTTCGACGAACGCGTCATTCAGTGATTTTTCAGTTATACAGGATCGATGAATTGAAAGTATAGCAAGTCTCAGCGAGTGGGCAACATTCGCCGATAACACTGCTCTCTTACCATCTACCAGCGAAGTTTGTAACGTCGCTTGGTCAGAGATTTTAGGCGGGAAATATTTCTCGTGTAACATGTCATGTGTCCTCGTAGTAACCAATAAGACCGCTCCGGCGGTCGATGTTGGGGAAAATTCCACCTATAGTATAACCGGGTTTTTTTTTACTGATCTCAGCTGTAATCTTTTCTTCTCTTTGCTAGGCTGCTTCCTTCGGTGAGAGTTTTCTAACTGATGTGCCGCCACACGCGTTTGTTTCGATGTGCCGGAATCTTAGAGTGTTAAACGCCGTGCGGGATTACATGGTTGGCATTCCACTTACATATGGACAGTATCCTTTATCTTAATTCAAGAGTGAACCAAATTTTCAGTTGTTGCAAAAGCCTCGTCTCACAGGTTACATTTTGCCCAATTGCAGCGTGTGTTGGAGCAAGTCTACACTATGCTAGCCTCCGTAGCAACGCGAAAATTTTTTTTTATTTTTCGGGTTAATTTGCAATTGCTTAAATTGGAATTTCCGCTGCGACGATCATATCTTCATTGAAACTTGCATTTCCGCAGTTCACATCATCTTCAAGTAAGTTATCATTGCTCTGCATATAGCTGGAAATTTTTTCATAACAGTGCGCGCTCCCATTGGTTTCTCCGAGGTCACATGACATCTCACAATGAAGCTTTTTCCCGCCAAAATCTGTTAGCGGACAACATTCCAAAATCTATGAAGTCATAGGGTAACAGTGCATTGTTACCCGCGAATGTTGACCGACGGCTACCGTTACAGCGAGGGAAGCGAGGTTTAATGAATTTCCAGCTATATAGCCTCGGGAAACATTGAGATTCTCGGAAAACAAATATAACTGTTTCCCTCGAGACCAGTCATTAAGTGTTTAAGTGTTTATTGCACTGTGAAACGTTCAATAAGTTCCGAGCTTCAGGTGAGAATCAAACTTACGACCTTTCGAGTTCGAGATCAGACGTTCTACTCACTGAGCTGTTGGGAGCTCTATAGTGTGGAGGGTCGAAATTTTTATTGATTATACACCAGACCCGCTATAGTACATAGTACGAAATAGTACTTTTAAGAAAAAAATAGCAAAATGAATATGATGTATGTCCGATAACCTTTCTCTTTTGCCTGACTAAAATGGTAACGTGGTTGGACTTAAGTCATTTCTAAATATCAAAAGTATTTGCATTCCTAGTGAATATAAAACAAGTTGAAGCAAAGTTGTTGTTTTTTCACTTGCCTACTTTCCGTGTCTAAACCGTGTTTACTACATTGATTTTTCCACCAACAGACCTGGAGAGGGAATTATTTCCCTTAAGTTTATTTTATTACCGTTTATTTTCCGCTCATGTAGGCTTGATTTTGAGGCGTCACTACTGTCTGGCCATAAGAATCTGTGATTACTGGAAGATTCCTAAGGGGGAGGGTGCCAGTCGCATCCTTGGACACTGGGCTTGTTATAAAGTGAGTGTAACCAGCGGATACCGGTTGGCTGTTACCTATATGTAAGCAGGGGTCTTCCCGCAATCAGCTTATGGCTGGTAATTTGATAAAATTGGTAATGGTAAATTATAGTTGTGGCAGTAGACATGAGTGGAGTTGGGTGTCCGGTGGTTGTTTCATGTGCTGAATTTGGTACATTGCTCTTCGTGTTTGTCTATTTATCAAAGATCACAAAATCAACCTATGAAAAGATCTAGATCAATTATACTGGATTGTACGCGGGGAAGACGGCGTGGCCAGGCGCCCATCATGTTGTTTTCACAATCCGCCGGTCCCGGGTTGGAGTCTTACTCTAGCCACTTGCTGAATTTATTCGCGGTATTTCCAAGTTCAGATACCCGGTCATACTTGTAAATAGCCAACTGGTTGCCTCCTGCCAGCTGGGGTTTTTAATCCTGTTGTGTTCTATTTCCTCAATAAATAAACAGTTGGACTTTTACATGGCTGGGATGATCACATTGAAATTAACTTCTCCGCCCTAGTAGAATACAATAGTGTCCGTAAATAGTTTTTCTTGTGTTGAATATATTGACATCTCTTTCGATCCTTCACTTCTTCAAAACTTGTTTTTCTTGTTTAAACAGGTTCAGCAAGCCAATGTTGATGACGAAGAGATTGCTCGTGCCATCAACTCCAAGCTCGGAGAGACTCCTGGGATATCTTACTCAGAAATAGCTTCAAAGGCAGTGGACTGTGGACGAACGCACCTGGCCATCAAGGTTAGTTGAGAGCATTCACATGAACAGTATAATTATAGACTATACGTTCCCAGTTCAATTTGGGACATAAACTGGTGTCTTCCGTTAGTATTTTTCTTGCTAAATGCACGAGTTTCAAAATAACGTGGGTTGATATAGAATGGGATTTTTACCTGCGGGATTGCGTTTACTGTGAGTAATCAAGAATTGTTTCCGTACCTGGAGTATTAAGACCTCGCTTGCTTTCAGCGCTGCACTTTATCAGCCAGCTTAAGCAACGACGACGACGACGGCAGTGAAAACGTCACTAAGAAAATGAATTTCCCGCGTCCTTTCAATCTTTATCGCGTCTATTTGGAACCGCTTAATTCGTTAAATGTAGGCGACTTTTCCTGGAGTTAAATTCCTATTGTCTTTATCCATGTTCAAATAGAGAACGGAAAATTTGTTTTCGTATGTCCACGTCCTCCATAAAACGTCGCATTGGGAGGTTTCACGTCGTAGTCGTGCAGTGGACGTCAAAGAAATGTACCAAAAAGCGTGATTCACGTGCAGAGCAGTCGTTTTGCTCATAAAACCAATTGTTGTTTGACGTTGTTGTTGTTGCAAAACAACGGGCGCTTTCCATTCAACCAAAACGTTCGAAAATTGGAAACAGCGGCAAATGGTACAGAAATGTCCAGGAAAAGTTTCCAGAAATTCCGAAAGATGTTGAATTTCCGAAATGTGAACCATGCATTCAATCGAAAATTCTAGAAATTCCCGGAAGCAAAGTTCAATGCAAAAAAAAATTTCCGAAACATTTTTTTTAAAATTTGGGCACCCGTCGAGAAACAAAACTTACGGCTGCAAAGAAGAGCAATGGGGGAAAGAAACATCGAGGGTTTTAACAACTGACGTTTTTAATTCAATATAAAAAAACATGTTGAAGTTTTATGCTCTAGCCCTTCGTCAAGCAATCGAAATGTCCCTACTATGCCAAATTTCCTATGTCAACTTAATTGATGAATATAAATTCTTAGCTTTCACCGTGGTTCGCTCGAGGGGTTACCAACATGCTCGTTTCATGGGACGTCAACAACACCTGGAACATACAAGACGTAACTATTATTAATTAGGAATTCTATGACACCTCCCCCCAACAATGGCTATTTTTAGGGGAAGTGAAGACAAAAAATAGCCATTGTTAGCAAAATGACGTCTTAGTAACAAGCGCAGAAATTCCATGTGGCATGGCATGATGACTATCTAGATCTAGTATGACTTCTGATGGGTGGAAAGTTTGCTTCACATCCAATCAGACGCGCTACTCCAGAGCCTGGATTTTCTGCCGTCCTTAATAGTCACGTGTAATAAAGAAGAGCTCTGGAGACGAGAACGCCAAGCTGATGCGCTACAACGTTCGGTTTGAAAATTTGCCTTTAAATGGTCCATGTCGCGCTATTTGCTAACTTTTTAAAAAGCTAAAACGTTTTTGGCATCAATTGAATTCCAAAAACAACGGTTCAGTTTTAAGCATTGAAACTGTTTCCTGCTCACGTTCTTCTGTTGCAAACGGATGGCAAAGGTGGACATTTATTGATACAGTGACTCCCGATAACTCGAACCCTCGCTAACTAGAATCGAACCTCGCGCTAACTCGAACAGAAACCGATTTCCACTGGATTTTCGTAAATTATACAGTCAACTCTCTCTAAGACAGACACCTTCGGGACCGGCACTAATTGTCTGTCTTTGAGAGGTGTCCATCTTAAAGAGAGTCAAATAAAAGGACTAAAGAAAGGCGGGGACCAACTCTAGGTGTCCGTTTTACAAAGGTGTCCGTCACATAGAGTTATCCGTTAAGAGAGGGTCGACTGTACATTTACTGTAATTTTATCCTCGGTAACTCGAACCCTCGATGACCCGAACCTCCCGCTAGCTCGAAGTAATTTTTGTTTCCCCTCAGATCATTTCTATATAATTTTACTCTTGATAACTCGAACCATGTTTTGAGCCCTTAAAAAGTTGGAAAAAATCAGTGTACTGGCGTCCGAAACATTGAATTTTGAATTTCCCATTGACGACGTGTTGTAGCCACAAAGTTTACTAGTGGAGGCTAATGTTGTCAAAAATCTAACGTCAAACAGCTTTACTTCTCAAAACAGTAAATCACATGCTCTATTTAGGCAATGTTTTGTTACGTTTCGTTCTGATTTATAATCTTGAAGTATCTTAACTTCAATTGTCACTTCACCTCTCTACAATTAAATGTGATTAAAACGTTAACTGTGCAGTAAAAACTGTTCCTTACACCCGGCTATTTTCTTCGCGCTCCCGATAACTCGAAACTTTTTTCGATTTCCGTTGAAGGTTCGAGTTATCTGGAGTCGACTGTACTTGAAAAAGTTGGGCCAACTTTAAAGGGGCTATGTCAGCTGGAGAGCATGCGCTCTGAGGTTATGCAAATTACTTTCAACTGTCAAAATTCTATTGTTTTTAACGCGTGACTTTCTCCTTGTTCTCTGTCACGTCCAAGGCTCCGAATTTAGAGAGGTTAACAAGCGAAATGGGTTTAGATAAGGGATATTTCGATAGAATTTACGGAACGTTTCTTCTCTGGTTATGCTAGATCAAGAATAAAATTGTGACGACAATTTTACTTGTAGTTTTGGCGTAAAAACGCATGCCATTCATAAAATAGTGCGCAAACAAAAATTCAACAACAACATATTGTCTTATTCAACAAAATAAATCGAAGTTGTATTTTACAAACGAGCTACAAAAGACGCTACACCGAAGGTAAAGACCAAGACTGTTTCAAATCATTAACAATTAGACTTGTCTGTCGCTAGTGATTTTATAATTTAGATGCTGATAGAACAAGAGACATCAAGTCTTTGTTTTGATCTTAGGGAAACATACATTATCGCGCAAAATTGTTCGATCGTGCCGAATCACTGCGACGTCGAGAAAAACAGACCCAAGCATCATTGGTATACTACTCCACTATAAGCAGTCCGTTGATAAAAAGGGAAAGTAAACTCTGCTATTTTCCAAAAATATGCTCGAACACAAACAGTTCAAAAACATGGCATTTACAGGATCTAACTCGTATTAAGGTGCCTCTCTAAGTCCGTTGAGAACAATCTGGACGAGCAAACGGTCGTGCTTATCTTTGCCGTGAGTCCAGATAAATACAAGAAGGAATCTAGCCGAATTTTATAATGTTTCCTTTGCCAGGAGTTTCGTTTGGCCACGAAACTCATGGGCTGATGCTCTTGTAATCGTTTACCAAAAACGGCCGCCGCCAACTCGATAGCCGCTTCATTATATGTCCACATACTTTGAGCACAAGAAAAATCCAAGAGCCAGCAACCTCTAAAATAACTCAATAGAAAGGTTCTGTGAGCTATAGGGAAGATTCCATCAAAGATTCCATCACTCATTGTGGAGTAGCCGTCATTAACTCTGCCATTACAACGGCCGCTGATAAGAGGACACAGTAAATCCACGTAAAAACATTCCACAGGCAAACAATTTCAAAATAACGCCAAAAAATTATTCTGTAATCACCATAGAACGATTCTTAATACAAAACTTCGCTAACTATCGAACGATGGCTGAGATTTAGACAGATAAAAACAGCCTTCCAAAATCTCCGACAGAACTTGAAAAAGACGGGCCAACTTTTTCAAGTTTGTTTTCCTTGGTTCGCGCATGCGTATGGGGTGACATGGCCCCTTTAAGTTTTCAAGTTTTAATTGCTATGCCTGCAAAAATTACCTAAGAAAATGTAATAGATAGTGCTCCCTGGTGAAACTGATTTGTTTGATATCTTATTCATAATTAAGGTGTGTATTGGTAAAGTAATGACTTCAGCACATTAAGTGACATAAAACAGCCGAGTATCCTCGTGACACAACCCCTCCCTCAGAAATTAACGCTAAGATATATATTTGAAACTACACGCAGATAACATTAAGAAAGCAGTTTGAAAGAAGAAGAAAGAAAGAAAGAAAGAAAAAAAAGAAAACGACAGCATTCAATGTTGTCTTCATCTCAGTCTGCAAAACGGCTATTATCCTTATTTGGCTGACTTTCGTAGCATGGTTTCTTTAGGGGTCGAACAATCCAATGAGCCAAACTTAAATGGTCTCCTATAGAGATTTCATTCTTTAATTAGAATTTTCCAACGAGCCTTCCCGTTACTTTCGAATGGGATTCACCCCTACGAGACACACCCCTGTAGAATTACCCCTAAACTGCCGCTTATAAGCCCTGGGCTTATACAAGTTCGTAAGGGGTTTTGGGTGGGCTTATAAACGGGTGGGCTTATATCCGGATGGGCTTATAAGTGGACGAAAAAAAAACGTTTCTAAATGAGCAACAGCACTGTTGATCGACGTATAATTTAAATTTATTACTCTTACAATTGAAGAGTTAAAAAGGCAGCAATAAATCGAATTCAGTGAAATTTCAAAACAAAATCAAAACTGTAACACAAGAAAAACTGGAGGGGGGCTTATATCCGGATGGGCTTATAATCGGATGTATTTTTTGTTTGCATGTAGGTGGGTCTATAACTGGAGGGGGCTTATAAGCGGATGGGCTTATAAGGGGCAGTTTACGGTACTAGAAAAGTAGACATACGCTTAGCCTGCAGGCGACAGGGGACTGTAAGCAAAACGTTATCTATATTGTAAATTTTATTGTTTATTGCAGACTCTTTTGTTCTTCAGGATGCCCATGGTGACTATTTACCTTGTGTTTCTCTGTTGGGTCTTTGCGAGACGTGTTTCTGGGGGTAAGTGTAAAGCTTGGTGCATGCCTGAAGCATTTACCCTTTATTTTTACATTAATTTTACAAGGACTTACATGTATTGTATGCATTCCAACATTTTGGACAAGAATAAACTTAAGACTATCGTGCGCGTCTAGCATAAGTCATGACTTTCGACCAAAAAAATCAAATCAAATCAAATCAATTTTATTTAAGCTCGATAGCGTGAGGAGTGGTTGCCCAATCTCCCGAGCCAGGGGCTCATGTATGAAACGCTCGACCATTCCAGATCGAATTGGAATTTAGAAATGTTGGTTTTTGCGGAGAGGCGAAAACCGGAGTACCCGGAGAAAAACCTCTCGGAGCAGAGAAGAGAACCAACAACAAACTCAACCCACATATGACGTCAAGTCCGCGAATCGAACCCGGGTCACACTGGTGGAAGGCGAGTGCTCTCGCCACTGCGCCATCCCTGCTCCCCGACCATCCACACGCGCACAATTTTCACTGAAGATATCCACGTGTGTCGTACGAATGTCGTGTGTATAATT
Organism: Porites lobata; assembly: GCA_942486035.1. NCBI lineage: Eukaryota > Metazoa > Cnidaria > Anthozoa > Scleractinia > Poritidae > Porites > Porites lobata. Next base: position 469,443 of record CALNXK010000074.1, on the reverse strand, counting down.
TACCCAACACGATCTGTCGTGAAGTCATACGTATGTTAGTCGCGCACGATAGTCCTAAGCAAAAATCGTAACGTCTAAATCGGTCTTTAGACCTTGCCGTGCAAAATGTTTCAAGTTCTAACACAGGCTGGTGAAAGTTTTATCATCTTCCCTGCTTTTGGGGGCTACTTTCTTATAAGAGGCTAATGGGGATGTGCCGCTCGATGGGGTCGCATTTTCACGACTGGATTGACTATAATGGGGTAGCATTTTCAAGAGAGTTACTAGAATGGGGTCGCACATTTTCTGATTTGTGGGGTAAGACAGTTCTTCATATTTACGGTTAGCAAACGTACCAGAATGTTTGTACTGTAGATGAAAAGTAAATTGTTCTTCATTCAATCTAAAAAATGGATCAATTCATAAAAATGGTAAGTGACTGAGTTGGGGTCGCGAAAATTACATATTTTCCCAAAAGTGACTAAGATGGGGTCTATAATTGGCCACATAATAGACTATAATGGGGTAGGGGCTCTGAGAGGCCAGCGGCACATACCGGCCCAGCAAAAATTAACCCAATTAACCCAAGTACCCCCCTCCCCCAGGGGTGCTAAATCCGGACACCTCCTTATTACGGACAGTTGCCTTTGTCCCTGGTAAAAATTTTTAATATATTTTCTCTAAATACAGTCAAAACCTGTTAATACGGACGCTGAGACCTCAAAGATGCGGACACTTTATTATCAACTCTGTGCTGTAACAAACCTTTCCGATTTTAAGATTAAAAAACCCTTCATTTGACAGCATGTAAATGTTCCCATTGCTGCGGTGTCCGCATCAGCCAGGTTAATTTCTACAAATTCTTTTGAATGTTTCCTTTTTACCTAAACATGCTTCGATATCCTTTCAAGCGGATAAGTCCTTACTTAAAGAACTTCATTTTTTAGTCAAAAATTATATTTAACAATTAATGAATGAGGCTGATTGTCTTATAAAGAATTATGGAGATCGAGGAGGGTGTAGGGCGTAGGGCCGAGGCGGATAACACCCTTCGAGATCTCCATAATTCTTCACATGATACGAAGCCGAATAGCTAAAAAAAACATAACTATAAAATACATCGATGTTAACTTTATCTTCGACAGTGCACGTTTAGGGTTGTTCAGCTCCGCAAGTATTCTCCAAATGGCATATGTCGCTCTTCGAATTGTCTTCTTGCTGTTCTTGCCGGACTTGCCATGTTTTTAGCTATTATTTCCCCTAGTTCTTACTCTTGAAACGAGTGAAATGTCCGCCATTTTTGTTTTCACAACCAAAACAACTCAACCTCGTCCCCAGGTCTTCTCGGTTAACGGTGCATTAACCTGCAAGAAAGCTGCACTTTTGTCGTCATCGGTTCATTTATTGCTAAATTCTTCCACATTTGGTCATCAGTAGCTGGTTATGGTGAATTATCCGTGTGCTTTTAGCCAATCAAAATCGGGGAAATATTTTGAATTTAAATTGTAAATAATAAACACAGATAATAAACTTGGGTACCATGATCCTCAGTTTACATCCTAGTGATAGACTTTTTACTTCTCTTTCATTTTTTAGAATCTACTGACCTTAACTGCAAGCAGTACAACACATGCACAGATTGCATCGTTAGCAGTCCGGAGTGCACATGGTGCGAGGATATCGTAAGTTTGGATTTTTTACTTTCCTTTCTTTATGGACAAAAGGTGGATAAGTATAAAAAATCGAAGAAATTAAGTGTGTCAATTTTTCAAGCTCGTTCGTCGTGTTTTTCAAAAAAATATATCCCTGAAAACAGAACTTTCAGTTTCAAGAATGCTGAAAAAACCTTGAAAACTATAAACATGGAAGATGAGGCATAGCCGGGTTCTTCTGACCTTTAGCGCTTGCTAACGAGGCAACTCAATTAGAGAGATTTAGAATCAAAATGTAACATTAACGTTAATTTGCACCAACTGGGTACGTTTTCCCTTTTTCAGTTGTTTACTACATGTATTCCGTTATCTATACACTGCAAATTATTACAGTTAAAAGGTAGTTTCTTAGTAGGTTCTTCCAGTGGCATACTAATCATTGTGGTCAATTTCTTCTCATTTCCTAATTTGAGATATGAAATCGGACGTATGTCGTTTGCCCTATAATGCGATTCTAAATAAGTGCAAAGAAGGACTTTGCTTTGAACCTTACGTGACAAATAAGGACTTGTTGTTGATATTGAAGACCTTCAAAGAACGACTATGAAGACAAGATTTGACTCATGAAAGGTTTTTTTTGCGTGCTGTATAAAAACAGACACCCCGGAATGCGTCATTGTACTTTTTTTCACCAGAAAAGTTAGCACTGTTATCTTTATTGGAGGAGGTAAAGCCCTGTCCCGATCGCATAGTGATTAAACCTCTATTAACATTTGATAACTTGTTTCCAACACTACGACATCTCGCTAAGATTCCTACTAGAATGACGACGGCTATCACGTCTTCCCGCCAAAATATGGACTTTAAGATCCAACGACGCAACGGCAACGAGAACGTCGCTTAAAAAGTGAATTTGCGTTCCTTCAGTCTTAATAGCGATTTTTCCTACCCACTTACTTTGTCAAATGTAGGCGAACCCTCCTGAAGCTGAATTTCTAGGGACCATAGCCAAGCTCAGAAAGAGAAAATAATAAAATTTCGTCGTTGCTTGTTTACGCCCTCCATAAAACGCAAATTAGGCATTTTCAGGTCGTAGTCGTGCAAAAACAGGAAAGAACTGTACCAAAAAGCGTGATGAACGTGCGAAGTTGTTGTTTTGCTTATTAAACCAACTGCTTTTTTGACGTTCTCGTTGCCGTCCGCTTTGTTGGATCTTAAAGTCCTTAATGACGCTGGTTCACGTACGAGAGAAAATCTCGTACTCGTAGTCATCCTCTCCTTCTAATGGTCTGGAATTATCAGAACTCTAACTGTGATTTTTATTGTTAAAACTAATTAAGGATTACCATATATTTGGTCAACCCAGAAGCAGGTGCGACATGGAAGTAAATCACCAACAAAACAAATGCAAAAAGATCTCCAATCCAAAATCAGGATTTACTGTTCATTCGGTAAGTGGATTTACGATTTTAACTTGATTTAGGAAAAATTTCCTACGGGTAGCGAACACTGGGTTTAGTGCTTAGAATGAAACGTGTTGCACTGATGAACAAGTTAGGGAAATTCTTTGTAGTGTTTGAGTTCTAGAAATACACTGCCTGATAGTATTTTGCGTTCACCCACACCACGATAAGCCTACTCTACATTGTTCATAGACCAAGCAACCCAAACAAAGCCAGGAAACGCCAAATAAAAAGATTAAAACCCTGCCAAAGAATGTTTTTTACAGGTAGTTACAAACTCAGTTGACCTGACTATTCATTGAAGTATGTGAGTATTCATGGGAGTATTTGAAACTTTTCCCCACAAGAGTATTTGAAGTATTTGGAAGTATATGAAACTTTAAAGCTAGCCTAGCTAAAGACGCGATGGATACATATTCTCATACTCATTTCCTTAAATGACACAGCTTCGTATGTCACTAATCCAGTAATTTTATTATGCATTAAGCAGTTTTGCTGATCATGACGGTTAACGCCTTCTTTTCAGAAAAAGGATCCAGACGGTGACGCTATAGTCTCACCGCAAAATCTCACTCTGCAGCTTCGACCGGGTATTATTATTTTTATTATCATTTTGCCACATTTGCATGAAATACATTCACAAAATTCAAATGGATGAGGCAAGGGAGCCCATGGAAGCCAGTAAGGCTTATGAAAATGGCCACGTTAAAAAATATATGATATAACCATAGAAATAAATAGTAAGAAAGATTGCGAACATGGATTTACAAGTCGTCTTATTACTCGCTTTGCTTGGAAATATAGCGGTTCGACAGCTTCGTTTGAACAGCGCAAAAATATTCAACGGTTCCGTGTGAGCAAAGTTTCTGCAGTAATCAAAATTTTTAACCGGTCGAAAATTCGACCGCTACCGAGTGAACCTAGCCATTGTATAATTTGACACGACGCCGACCCATTTTCAGGTAGCAAACATAAACAAATTACAAGGGGTAAATCTTTTATAACGACCAAGTAATAGTATTGATGGATGCCTGCTCTGTTATTTTTGAGGTTCAATTTTGTGAATGATGAACGTTTCATTTTTACAGGACAACAGACAACCATTACTGTCAACGTTCTCACCCCGACTGACTTTCCAGTTGATTTGTATTACCTTACTGATGTGTCCCGATCCATTGAAAAGGAATCCATCAAGAGGCTTGGCCAGTTGCTAGGTAACTGATCAGGCACTGTAGGCAAATGTAACAAACAGCATCCGGGAAGGGGTCAATGGATGTTTACAAATAATGTCCCTCATTGACTGCAGAAGAAATATTAACTACCACCTTTAGGAAACAACAAACAACACAAATTTGAAAAGTTGGTTAGGGGGAAGGGGATCCAGATTGTTTTGTTCCCAGAAGTATATCCTGTAATTCCGACGGAAACGGTCCTCGTTACTTGTGGATTAATAGCAGGCAAAAGGCGCTGCTACTAGTGTAGGTAGTTTTTAGTTTGGCAAAGTTAAAGAACGTTTGTAATTTACAGTCGTTTGTTGAGACACACAAAATAACATTACAGTAGAAGTTCTCCTAACGGACACTTTCGTCGGCGGACAAGCTCTACTTACGAGCGCCCTCACAAAACCCCATTTTTCTTAGAGCGGTTTTCACTTGACTGTCGAAAGGGATTGGTTTTGGTTTTGGTTTTACTACGCCCTTTGGTTGGCTAGTGTATTTACTTTGGTTTTGGTTTTACGACAGTCAAGTGAAAACCGCTCTAACTCCCATACAAACTCTGTATTTTTAAGTTCCTGTAACCGTCCAGTTACGGACACCTTTTTCGAGTCCCGAGGGTGTCCTCTTACGACAGCTTCCACTGTGAATGGTCATTCCGTTCCTGACTAGCTGTGGAATAATTACCCAAAGAAAAAAACTGACAGAATAAACTGAAAAAGCCCAATAAGTTAGTTTTGAAGGTCGAAAGTTATGACTAAACTATCATATCGCAGTGAAATTAATTACAGTATCATTTGACCTCATTTGAATCTGCTGACTAAATAAATGTATCTTAATCCAATTTAGACAATTTACCGACCTAAATCACTGAATGTGTCGCGACTTGTGGGCCTCAATTCGGGAACTTGGGAGGGGCTTTTCTTTTGGGCTCCAATAATAATAATAATAATAATAATAATAATAAAGTCTTTATTCATCAAGAGATAAAAATACATATCTTTTGTTACAAGTAAGTGTAAGAAATTTAAAAAGTTAAAAATTAAGAAATAAAAGATATATACCGGTATATATATCTAGTATATTACATAGCTAATTCATATTTAAAAACTAAACGATTAATAAAAGAGTTTTTAAAGCGCATAGTGTTAATCTTAGGTTTAAAACCAGTTTCTTTTCTAAGATTGTAGCTGGAGGGTTTAACACGAGGCATAATAGATAAAAGGGGATGTCCTTTGGCATTAAAAACTTTTTTAAAAATTTTACGGTCTTGCCTCTCTAAGAAATCATAAACACTTACAGGCTTAGACGTATATTTCCTTTTAAAACAGCGGTCTAAGAAACATTGTACGGGTGTAAGATCGGACTCGGACGCGGCGTAGACAGACAATGCGTAATTAATATTAGGTAGAACTATAGTATTAAAGAGAAGGTCTATTTCTGACTGATTGTACCCTTCTTTGCGCAGCGTTCTAAGGATATGTAGGGATTTGTTAGCTTTAATAAGTTTGTTCTTCACGTGCACTGAAAATTTGCTGTCACATTGGAAGGTGACGCCCAAAATCTCAACTTCTTTACAGCTTGGTATCATCCCAATGGGTGAATAGAGATCGTGGTTGCCTCTCTTTTTTGATCGTCAACTCTTTACATTTGCTTGGGTTGCAAGACATTCCATTTGTATTCGTCCAATCTAAAAACTGTGACACTAACTGATCGGAGTAGTCTACCTCCTTCCATACAGGAGCAATAATTGTCGAGTCATCAGCGTACTTAAATAGCGCGTCATGATTACCTAAAGTGATGTTAAGATCATTGAGGAAGATATTAAAAGGTAAGGACCGCTAACGCTACCTTGAGTTGTCCCTTGGTTGACCGGTTTCCAGTCACACTCAAAGTTGTTACAACATACCCTTTGTTTTCTATCCTTTAAAAAGTTCAAGTACCAATTGGTAATATATGGATTCAGTGGGAGCTTTTTAATTTACTAGCAAGAAGTTCATGTTTCACAGAGTCAAAAGCTTTGCTGAAGTCCATAGCAAAAGGCGAACTGCTTTACAATCCGGGTTATCCAGGTAGCTGTTGGTCCTATGTTGAATTGACAAGAGAGCATCGGTACAGTTTTCACCTTTTCTGTAGGCGAACTGTGAGGTGCTGAGGTGGCTTTCAATTGTCTCGCGGGCATAGCAGTGGTACACAATTTTCTCAAAAGCCCTCGCTATAACAGGAGTTATATTAATGCCGCGATAATCACCATGTGCTTTAGGAACATCCACTTTGGGGAGGGGGGGTGATGATCGCACGCTTCCACGATGATGGCAAACACTGAGTAGAGATTGAGAGATTCCAGATTTTGGTGATAAGAGGCGTGAAAATCTCAGCATGCTCTTTCCAAACCCAGTAAGGAATCTGGTCGGGTCCAGTCGCAGTTCTTTTGAGAACGCTAAGTAAATTCCAGACCTGCCGTTCGAAATTACCGGGATCTCCATCCCACTGCTGATTGTGACAGGGGTTGGTTCTATGTACATATCATCTGAGCAGAGCCTAGCGAAGTAATCATTCAAGTCCATCAGACAGCTGTTATCCAGGTTTACTTTGCAGGATGCACGACGCCGCTGCGACAATTCATCAACTCCTTTCCACCATGCCCGACTACCTGGAGGGGCATCCATAAACTTTCTCCTATTTTCCGAGATGATGTCAGCTATTCTTTTATTAACAATGCACAGCCTGTCTTTGCTCAGACGAGAAACTCTAGACTTCGTTCTGATCATTGACTTAAGGAGTGGTGTCATCCAAGGCGGATCGCGTGACGACATGGATACAGTTTTGACCGGCATACACCTGTCCATATGGCCGCGAATCTTTTCTTCCAATACACAAACCGCTTGCTGAACATCAGGAGCAGCGAGCACATTATCCCAGTTTTCCTCCGCCAGCGCGGTGTAAAGTGTGGCTTTACGATTCTCTCTACAATCCCGTATCTGGACTTTACATCGGATGGGTTTTAACTTTGTACCAGCAGGGAGAATAACAGCCGTGTGATCGGTCTTGATTGACAATTGAAATGGGTGACACTTGTTGAATAAATCTGGGCGATTAGTTAAGCAGTTATCTAAACACGCGTCACCCCTGGTCGGGAAATCTACCAAGGCCTTCCAGCCGGACATGCTTTGTAGGCGATTTAAATCAAGGAGATTGAGGTCGCCACCGCATACAAAGACGGTGTTTGGGTCTTTGTCCAGTGTGTTGTCAAGAAAATTGATAATATGACTCATTAAATCACATTCCTGGTAATTGTGCTTTGGGGGATTGTAAAGTGCCGAAATTAACATACGGTGCCCCGAGGGAAGAAGAATGGTAACACAAATCATTTCGTATAGATCAGATCTGTAAACATCGACTACATGTAAATTGTTCCTTATGTAGATTGCAACTCCTCCTTTACTCCTTTTATCAGTACCAGCCCAGTTCCTGTCTCGTCTGAGAATCGAGTAATTTGGTATATTCACAATAGCATCGGGAATGTCTGGTCTCAGATGTGTTTCCGAAACAACACAAATATCAATGTCCATATTTTTCATATCTGCTTCAAGTGCGATAGGTGCCCTTACTCGATTCTTAGTTTTAGTCAGAGAACAAATGTTGATAAACATGAACTTGGGCACAGCAAACTCGGATCTCCTCAGTGCATTTAAAACCGGCGAGCGAGGTATATATACAAGACATCTTTCTCCAGTTAACGGCTTAACTCTCATCTTATACGTTCCCTCTCCGTTGCCAGTAACAACACTGATGATCTGTAGGATAGGAGGGTAGGATAGGAGGGGCCCCTTATTTGACCTTTCAAATTGTTAGGCCTTAACTTTCAGTCTTCTCGGAAAAGGACGAAAATGTGGGGTAGGCAAGGGGGCCGGGAGCTCTGGAAAATAAGCGGGTAAAGGTGGAAAGAGGGGTAAGGTCTAAAACGGTGGGAGGCGTGAGAAATAGGGGAGATCAATAGGAGGGTAATTCCCGGGAAACGCTGTTATTGCTTTTTTTCGAGGGGGGTGTGGGGGGGGGGCCTTACTTTCGGAATTCTTCGGTGCCCCAAGAGAGAATGAGCTCATTCTCTCTTGGGTGCCCATAAACTGGTCACAGAAATGGAAGTAGTACTCCATGCAATCTAATCACTCTAATCACTTTCCTAACCATATTTTTTCTCTATATTTTAGCCGATGATATATCAAACTTGACGTCTCATTTTCGTCTTGGACTCGGTGTGTTTGTTGATAAGCCGATATCCCCTTACATGGACTCTGAGCCGGAGAGGTAATTGTATTTGTATTTGGACTTCAGACAATGTCAGAGCGGTAGGCCCAATTTCCCGTAGACCAACGCTAAGGAACATAAATAAATGAGAAGAAAGTGCTCCCTTATTTGACCTTTCAAATTGTTAGGCCTTAACTTTCAGTCTTCTCGGAAAAGGACGAAAATGTGGGGTAGGCAAGGGGGCCGGGAGCTCTGGAAAATAAGCGGGTAAAGGTGGAAAGAGGGGTAAGGTCTAAAACGGTGGGAGGCGTGAGAAATAGGGGAGATCAATAGGAGGGTAATTCCCGGGAAACGCTGTTATTGCTTTTTTTTCGAGGGGGTGGGGGGCCTTACTTTCGAATTCTTCGGTGCCCCAAGAGAGAATGAGCTCATTCTCTCTTGGGTGCCCATAAACTGGTCACAGAAATGGAAGTAGTACTCCATGCAATCTAATCACTCTAATCACTTTCCTAACCATATTTTTTCTCTATATTTTAGCCGATGATATATCAAACTTGACGTCTCATTTTCGTCTTGGACTCGGTGTGTTTGTTGATAAGCCGATATCCCCTTACATGGACTCTGAGCCGGAGAGGTAATTGTATTTGTATTTGGACTTCAGACAATGTCAGAGCGGTAGGCCCAATTTCCCGTAGACCAACGCTAAGGAACATAAATAAATGAGAAGAAAGTGCTCCCTTATTTGACCTTTCAAATTGTTAGGCCTTAACTTTCAGTCTTCTCGGAAAAGGACGAAAATGTGGGGTAGGCAAGGGGGCCGGGAGCTCTGGAAAATAAGCGGGTAAGGGTGGAAAGAGGGGTAAGGTCTAAAACGGTGGGAGGCGTGAGAAATAGGGGGAGATCAAGCAACAATGCTTAATATTTCCAAATCGAAAAAGAGCTTTATTGAAGAAGCCAAGAAGAAGGGAATTGGAGTCGGAGATGCAAGGTACAGCAGGTAGGAGGTTTGGATCACCTATTTCCGCCGACGAAAAACTGTAGGTTACATACATCTTACAGTGCTATCACTTAATCCAACAATGTTGGACATGAAAAGAAGAACCCGAACACGAAGCCGTCCCTGGCTTAACCTCGCGTATAATACTGTTTTAGCTTTTTCTTTGGTTCACTGGATCTCGCCTTAATCCTATACATAAATTAAATGAAACTGAGCGAAATCAAAAGTCGAGAATTATTATTTTGTTATTCCATTGGCCTTTGTTGGATACACGTTTTGTTCCAGCTAACTCAGGACTTTGCGCTTTAAATGTAAAGTTATATATTCCGCAGTTCAAATCGACAAATTATCTAAACTTGTTTATATGTATATGTTCTCTTTCGTGCAACTGAGATAACTTTAGCTTTTGGTTTACGTTTATCGCGTGTCTTCCAGTCTGGTCTCCTTTTTGAAAACATATTTTTTGCGTTTACTTTCTCGAAGGGTTGCTCGTCCTGATGCAGGAAATCCTAATTCCATTCCAACATTTGGTTATCGCAATGTCCTTCCACTGAATAAAAATGTCTCCCTGTTTCAGGTAGGTACGTTGTAATACCTCGCTTAGATTAAATTGCCAGGTCACTAAGCACAACCCTAACTGTAAAACGGCGTGTTAGAAGAAGAAATCCTGAATCTTTGAGACCAGTCTGTATCTAACAACCCAGAAGTATATGCAGCGTTGACAATAGGAAGCCTAAGCAACCGCGACGACAACGACTTTAAAGTGACATTTCACTGTCCTCGTCAATGTGGTTGCTTAAGCTCTTGCTAAACTGGCGGGTTTACAACTGTCGTCATGGCGGCCATGTTAGTTGGTAATACCAAAAGCGTTTTCCTTCGCTGGGGACTAAAAGCTGTTTTCATGAACATGATTTCTGCGAAAAGATTGTATTTTGACCACCAACCTGACCTTGTCACGCTTTTCCAAAGCAAGAAGAGGAGACAAAAATCATTCCTCAGCCTCTGTAACATCAGAGCGTTTCCTTCGCCGCGTGGCCAGCGAAATGTTATGGAACAAAAGAAGTTGTTTGATGCATAAGAAAAAAAGTTCAACTCTAACAGGACTGACCTGGTGCACCAACTCATCGGCTCCTGTTTTGTAAGCATTATCTTGTAAGTTTATATTATGTAAGTAAGTAGTATTTAACTTAGCAAGTTATATGTAAGTAGGTATTAAAGCTTTATGTAACTAAGTAAGTACTATGTAAGTAAGTCAGCATTATGTTTGTAAAAACAATAAAAATTACAAAAAAAAACAAGGCTGTTGCTGTCTATTTTCCGCTTGGTGTTGCTGTTTTTGCATTTTTTGGTATAGCACTGCAAGTGACCTGTGACGAAACACTGTAGTGTTTACACTCAATGAAACTAAAGCCATATAATTGTTTTCAGTATGCCATTGAAAAGCTTAAATCGTCTGGGAATATTGACAGTCCAGAAGGAGGCCTGGACGCTCTTGTTCAAGTAGCTGCCTGTGGAAAGGTACATTGATGATTGTTTTGCCTCATCCTTTACGGAGGGGGGATCAAAAAACCGTGCACTGGTGAGAGCTCTCGCCTGGCGCCAATGTGGCATTTTGGGCATGATCGCTTACGGGAGGTATTCAGCTCACGAAAATTGTACCACAGGGGATCTCTTCCTGAGAGGACCGAACACATCTAAATTTTATAAGAGAATTCACTGCAAGTAGTTTCCAAGTTACGACATTCGTAGTTTCATGTTGTCATCGATCGCATTCTCTTAGTAGTGCGCTACATACAACGAGCACAAGGATCAAACCATACGACAGGGGGATAACAACAATAGAAAATTAACTAGGCCATCATCCATAAATGTGGGTCGCGGTCACTGACGTGAGAGTGTAACTGTAGTGATTTCACTGGGAAAAATGTGGTGGTTGGGATAGGTGGTCGCATAAGAGAGGCGGTCACAAGTGGTCGGGTCTGACTGCAGTTTTGCCATAATCTGTAACGGTCATTTTGGAAAATTATGCTGGTTATTTTGCTTTGTAGAAAATCGGTTGGCAAAACAAAGAAGAGGCCCGAAGAGTGGTGGTCTTAACAACTGATGCAGGTTACCACTGTGCGGGAGATGGACTGGTATGTTTTAATTTTTTTGTATTTGTAGTTGCATCGGTTTTTGCATAAGTCGTATTGCATTTGCACTTATATTGATCCTTTCATGTGTAGTCTTCGTTGCATTTGCCTTCGCACTTGCATTTTGTAGTTGCATCGGTTTTTGCAAAAGTCGCATTGCATTTGCACTTATACTCATTGGTACTTGCATTGTAGCCTTCGTTGCATTTGCCTGCGTACTTGCATTTTGTAGTTGCATCGGTTTTTGCATAAGTCGTATTGCATTTGCACTTATATTAGTACTTGCATTTGTAATTTTCGTTGCATTTGCCTTCGCACTTGCTTTTGCACTTTCAATTGGATTTGCATCCGCATTTACAGTTGTATTTGCATGGAATTTGCATTTGCATTTGCGTTGATACTTGACTTTTTACCTGCATTGATATTTGCACCCGCATTCGTGACAGCTGCATTTGATGGCATTTGCATTCGCATCCCCTTTTACAGTTGCTAAGGGCGATGGAGTTATCCGATTGGCATCCCACAAAGGCAAGGTTATGTTACTCTCTGGTGGACAAACCTTTTTAGAGTAAAGAGTACATTCTTTACCTTCTCCAACCAAATGGCAGAAGCAGGTGTAAGACAGAACGTCAAAGGGACACACGACTAAGTAACAACAACGTCGACGGCTACGAAAGCGCCATTTAAAAAGTGAAGACGCGCTGCTTCAAACTTCACGTTCAATTCATTAAATGTTAGCAATTTCTTCTTTGAATTGAATTCTAAAAGACTTTATCACAGTTCAGGAAATAAGAAAGAAAGTCCTTGTCTTGTGTTCACGTCCTCGTGATAAAACGTGACATAAGGCATTTTCACGTCGTAGTCTTGCAATGAAATGTACAAAAAAAAAAGCGTGTTGTTGTTTTGACATTCTAAACCTATTGGTTTTTTGCCGTTGACGTCGCCGTCCTCGTTGCTTTGGCTCCCTATTATTGTCACCCCAAATAAGGCGATTATCCGATCTATAAAACTTTTGCACAACCGCATTCTCTGTTAAGGTCGTGATATAGTATATATGCGCTATTGGTCAAGCGTGTGGTCATTAGTGAATTAGATGTAGGCACAAAGGCTGGCCCATCTTGCTGGCTCGGGTAGCCAGTCAGAATACAGGATTTGCTATGTCTTGCCCATTCTCAGGAAGCCATATGATAAAACTGATCAAGTGCATTACCTTCTATAGCTTGGGGGAGTGATTATTCCGAATGACGGTCTTTGTCATCTTGAAGGGCAGGAATACGCCGCATCATTATATATGGTACGTTGAAGAGTTAAAAACTGCTTCCAGGTCAGCAATATTCATTATACTTACAGGGAGGTATCAAGGCTCAGTAGTTGGTAGGCTAGACTTGCAATCTTAAGGTCGCTGGTTTCGAGTCCAACTCCAACCACTGGCTGAGATTTGTTTCTGATAGTGACGAGGTCACCCTGCGAGCATTTGTTAAGGTCGTGAAAAGGAGGCTCTCCCTGAACCACGGGAGCCTCCGAGCAAGCTCTCCAGGGCGCTCTAGCGGCGGGGCGGGAAAAGGAAGGAGAGCTTGCAACAGCGTCTCTGGAATTTGAATTCCACCTCAAATTCATCTGTGCCTGCCCGTCGAATGAGCTGCCAGATTTCCGCCGATCAGCGCGAAGCGGAAACGAGCGCGAATGGAACAAACTTTGAAAAGCAAGCGCCAAGGGTAATGACGCCCGGCATTACTAATGTCATCTCCACCGATCAGTATTTCGCATCGACTTTTTCGATGATAAAGAAAGACTGTATTACAGACTTTCTTGAGTAGGCCAACATCGAGCATAGTCAAAGAAGGGAGGGAGTGGCAGGGAGTGACGAGTTCAACTTTTGTATTATTTTTCGTTTCTAATTATTTTAGTGGAATGACTGTAAACTAGCAGGGAGGGCTAATGCGCTCTTCCACCACAAGCAAAGCATTTCATTTAGATCAAGAAACTAAGATTTAACAAGAGTGTTGAAAGCACGCCCGAGTAAAAAGAGAGAAACTAAATTTCACCAGCAAGCTCGAGTTTGAGTTTATGGCGAACCATTGTCGCAATATGTAAGGGAATCCGGTGTCCTGGAAATTTTTGCCCGTGGAATCCTGAATCCTGGGCTTTAGAATCCGGAATACAGCTCAAGGAACCGCTAACGATTGGAATCCGGAGTCCAAGTTCTACTGAAAAAGAATCCAATCCAGTGGCTGTAATCTGGAATCCACGGCGTGGAATCCAAAAATTTCATCAACTGAAAGGCTGTCTTGGATTTCTTTAGATGGGCTGACCATTGAATAAAAATAATCCTCTTACACAGGCATTATGGCGCCACACAACAAGGAACTTACAAATAACTTTGTACTCTCTTTTCTTTAGGATTATCCTTCACCAGGATTGGTTCGCGAGGTTTTGCTGGAATCGAATGTCGTTCCAATCTTCGCCGTCTCCGCTAAAGAAAAACCAACTTATGAGGTAAGCGTTGAATTAAAAAATGTTTTGATAAAAGTGTTAACTTTCAGGCGTCATTTTTTTATTTCTCGCAGTAAATAATTTGGCGAAAGTAGACTTTATGAATTGACCTTTTTTCCGAGACTACAGATCTTTGCACGAAGAAAGAGACACACTGGCATTGATGAGTCTTTCGTAGCATGCCCAGTGCGTGAAAGAGAGCAATATGCGGAATGACGGTTTAAGTTTGAAAGCTTTTTATAGACTAAGCATCAGGCGCATTGTAAAAGAAGTGGAAATTGCACAAAGCAGAAATTTAAACCTCCTCTCTCTATTATCCTAAAGGATGTTCCAAAGGAGCAGGAGTCACCTCCTTTAGAATTTGAAAGTATACCCAGTAATTTAAAAGATCTTAGTACAGTTTGAACCTAATTTGGTTTCCCCAATTTAGAGACTAAAGCTGAGTTCCATGAATCCATCAGTAAATATCAACTCAAAAGAGTGCTTTTAGAGAACAATAACATAGCCCTCCATCAATGCAAGCAGCTGTACAATAAACTGAATCAGATTTTGCCTCGGGGGTATTTAACTTTCTGCGCCGAGTTGTTCAAATCGTGGATAATACTATCCTCTGAATTTATCTTTAGCTATCAAGTGGATAACGCAATTATTTTCCCCAATTATACTTGTTCGCTGCATCCGTTTGGATAGCGCCATCCGACGTATGAACAACCGAGGCCTGCTGATGAAGAAGTTGATTGCCGTTTGGCAGCATCTCGCCCTGAACCTTTCATTGCATCTAAGCATATGTGAAACTTGCACGGATTGTAGAAATTATGGCCAGTGGCTTAAAATGCATGTTTGTGGAATCTAATTCTCGCTACTGTTAGCAGTTTTCCCCCATGCACCCTTCAACTCAAAATAAAAGCGATTTTGTCTACTTTAATCACTAATGCTTGAGAGCGTTATCTGTTTGAGAGCTAACCTGCAATCAGGCGTCGTAATTGTGTTGTAATTTGTTATCCACGGAGCGCTTAGGAGTTGCGAAGAACTCGTACGCGTTGAAACGTGTCCGTGAATTCCAGATCGAATTGGAATTTGAAGTGTTAGGTTTTTATGTAAAGGGAAAAACCGGAGTACAAGGAGAAAAACCTCTCGGAGTAAGGGAGAGAACAAACAACAAACTCAACCCACATATGGTATGGACGCCAGGATTGGAACCCAGTCACATTGGTGGGAGGCAGGTGCTCTATGCAATGCGCCACCCCGATAAATTTTTGCTTTTTCACCTAATAACCCCTAATTTATCTCAAGTACAAACTTTGTATCTGAGCTGTACTTTTCTCCTCGGTCAGAAACCTAGATCTGTACCCTAAACATACTTCATCGAATTACAGTAGCTGCATTAGATGGCGCTGGTATATTTGAGGTTGTTCTTCCCAGCGAAGTCCGAATGTCATAGTACTGTATATTTTCAGATCGCTAAGTCAGGTCTGTCTTTCTACTCAGTTCGATTTGTATATTTTATCCCGATAATTTCTTCTTCTCTTTTGTGCGTTCCGCTTTTAGCTTTAAAAGTGAGTGCTGGTTCGCCTGAGACCACAGTATCAGACAGATGGTTATTGTCATCTCGTCTGCACAGAATCAGGTCAATAAAGAATAATCTAAAGCTTCTCACTTGAACAAAGTAGATTGCAAAGTTCAATAGAGCGCTTAAATACACGACACAACCCGTTCCATAACGCCACGCGTAATCAGTTTTAAAGTCACGCTGTGGCTTAGCTATCTGCGTATATGCAATGTTTCCTAAAAAGAAAAAGAAAGGGATTATAAAAGAGAATGTTAATGCAACGAGAAGTGTGGTCCCCCTAATCTTTTTGAGGCGTAGCTCGGCCTGAAAATCTCTCTTCGTCACCGTGGCAACCTGTCGTCTTCCGCTGTCCCATACGGTTTTCATCAAACAGAGGTTGACATACGTGACGAACATTCCTGGAAGAATGTACTGTATTGGAAGAATGATCCATGTTACTCTGAAGGGAAAGAAGTGTTCGTTATTTTTACAGATGACAGTGTAGTGAGTGTCGTTAAGGACCACAGTTGTTCCGTCATATGTCGCCGCAGGGAGTAACATGAAGAGTGCTCCCAGTAACCACGCAAAAATGATCATTCTGCGCATGCTCCTGGTTGAGACTGTGCGAAAAACGGTGCGAGTCGCTAAATACTTCTCAATACTTATCACTACAAGGGTGTTTACGGTAGCAGCTGAGAACAAGAAGTTAGTATACCGCACCGCCTTGCAAGCCCACCCTTTTGAAATACATCAAACGAGATTTGAATGCAGAGTAGAGGTGCCGAGACTGCCGAGTTAAGGAGATCCGACAGAGATAAACTCCTTATGTATAAGTTCAGATTTGTAACGAAGCGATTTGTCTGGATAACACCTCTCTTCGGCTTTTTTCCGAGAAAGTAAAATATGCAACAGTTTCCAAGAAATCCCACTATACCAAGAAATAACAAAACGACGCATAGAACACGTTTTGTGATGTTTCCAGCCGGCGTAAAAACGTAGGTTAGGCCCAGTGTCTTCGTGTGATTGCTCAACTGAGTTGAATTGCTTCCAAAGAGCTTTGAAGGTAGCCATGGGGTGGGGAATATGGTTTCGTTGTTCATGGTTAGCTATACTCAGCCCGCGAAGTTTAATAAGGCAGCCAGGAAGCTCACCATGATCCGGTACCTGTTTTAGCCACTCTGTTAAAGAAAGAAAACTTAAATTAAGAACTAATGTATGACGTTTTAGATAACAAAACGTGTTAGTAAATCGTAGAGGAAATACAAAGGAAACCCTTGAATTACCGAATTTAAGTAGCGTAAAAAAGAACCCATTTTTACCAGACCCTCCTTTCTGGATCTTTTTTTCCGCGGATTAGCATGAAAATGGCGAGAATTTTCCTAGCTGGCTGTAATTTTTCGTTTTTGGCGAATATTTTGGATCCTTCTTTCTTGCTCTCTTTTCTCTTTTTCCGTTATTTTCTATGTGTAGTATTGTTAGTCAGTTGATCGTCTTTCTTTCTCATCGAATTGTTGCTGAATATCTTTAATCCAGAACTTGAGAAGGAAATTTTATCTAGAACGAGTAGCTGGGTAGGGAATGGTGAAATTGGCAGCCAATTTCCGCCCAAATTTTAGTAGAATTTTGTTCGTAAAACTCTGGCAGGATTGGTTAGAATTTCCCAAAATGAGGTGTTTGTGCAAAGATCTATCCCTTCCTAATTTGTCGTGCTTACTGAACTTAATCACTTCAACTAAAAGCTAAGTCCGTTCAGAAATGCATGATCTGCGTCGCTCTAAATTGGCCCGAATTGGCTCGATCCGTCCATGGGGTTAACATACTGAACATGAGAATTGCCTTTCTTCCAATTTAAAAAACCTGTTCCTCGAAAAAAAAAACGTTAAACTTGACGAACGTTTGTCGAAAAAAGCCAATTTGTGACAAATTCTGAAATTGGTTGCGGAGAATGTTTTGCTCCGATTTTGTCAGCGAAAATACTTTTATCTTACTTATTCTTCTCCAAATTAAAAGGAAAGGATTAACATTTGTAGGTAGAATATGATGCAATATTACTCCAGATCAGGTAAATTTACAGTGGGAAAGAGAAGAAAAAACATAGTTTGGCACAAAACAGATATGACACGCCAGAATGGGCCATTTTCATGATGACGTCTTTTTACTACTTAGCCCAGAACGTTTTGTTTTTCCTTTCATATTGAAATTTGGTAATCCCAGTGAGGTTCAAATAACAAAAGATAATTTGCTCAAGGAAGCAAAACCCTGAAGGATTCTGGTCGCAGTATTGAAACGACGCTATCGTGCAAGTGGCCTAGACCTCCGAAAACCTAGTCTGCTACCCAGCCGTTTTTGGTATCGTCACGCAACGCTCCTTCATTGCGTGACGACACTAAAAACGGCTGTGTAGCAGACTACCGAAAACCCGGCCGCCAGGCTTACACGAGAGGTCTCAGTCACATGCTGTCAAATACATTATAACTATGCGAGACAAAGGAAAGTATTAGGTTAATTAAGTCTAAGAAGACTTTTAAGCAATTTTCTTTTGAATCACAGTAAAGTCTCAGAATTCTTTACGTCTTTGGGCAGAGAATCAGTCCAAACAAGAGAACATAAAGGACCTTTATGTTCTCGTGGTGTTCCAAGAGAGGCAGCGTGGCTGAGTGGTTAGAGCGCTGGACTTGCAATTCGGAGGCCCCGAGTTCAAGTCCCGCCCTGACCGCCAGCTGGATTTGTTCTCGGTAGTCCCCGAATTGAAATCCTCGACCTCGCCTCAGTGTAAATGGCCAGCTGGTTTGCTTCCGGCCAGTTGGGATCCTTAACCCTGTTATGTTGGATTCAACTTATTTGTTTCAGGAATTTGCTCGGCCCTACTGGCATTAGTGCTATAAATACTGCCGAGGGTAAATAACGGAAATTTATATATATATATTTTTTTCATTTGGTCCAAATGTCCTGGAAACGACTCCGGCCCGTTGAAATAATTGGAAGTTCAATTATAATGGGACAGTAATCTTCTGCTCTTAGTATTGTATAAGTATATTTGATTGTTTTTAAGAAATACCTTATAATAGGAAATTAACGTACCTCTCCATGAAATTAAGGTATTGGAAATTAACGCCACTTAGATTGGCGCGAATGACAGTGTGATGGAAAACGACTGTCGAATGAAGGA
Source organism: Porites lobata (assembly GCA_942486035.1). Taxonomy (NCBI): domain Eukaryota; kingdom Metazoa; phylum Cnidaria; class Anthozoa; order Scleractinia; family Poritidae; genus Porites; species Porites lobata. The sequence goes on along the minus strand of CALNXK010000074.1, from coordinate 450,547 downwards.
AATTAACGCAAAAGGAAGGGTAACATTTCAAAATGAAGGAAATTAACGCGACGTGCACAAAGAAACAAAACATGTTGAGACAACAGGAACAAATTTCAACAAATCATCCGAAATGGAAACTTTGTTCGTAGCACTTTCCCTAAACGTACGAAGGGGGCCAAGTGAAGTTCGAGGGTTCATCAGGGCTTTACTGGTGCTGGCGGATCTTCATCCTGACAAAATACTCCTCTTTCTTAGGTGTCAAGAATGTGCAAAGAATATTGAGAATTTGAGGCCGAAATAATGGAAATCAAGGTCGCGAAAATTAAGGTTTACAAAAATGAGCGTGACTTGAATTAACGCTCATTCCTAAACTTCGTGTGCTAATTTAATGAAGCGTTATTATAATTTTCTACAATCATGAAACTAGAGAAGAGTAAATGATGATGAAGCAAAGACATAAATTTTGCTCCAAGAAATATCACTTTAAATTGAACCCTTCGATGTGCCGCACTCTATGATAATAATAATAATAATAATAATAATAATAACATTTTTTTTAAATTTTAAAAAATAAACGATAAAAAATTTATTGATACCAATGCTAACTATTAAAAAGTCCTATTTACAACAAATTGGCTTAAAAAGCTATTCAGTCAAAACACTGTTTGCAATTCCTCTCGATTAGAAAAATCATTTAAATAAAAAATATATTCGGATTAAAAACATTAATTTCATTTCAAATTTCGATTAGAAAAAAAAACTATTTTCAATGATAAACGCATTCTTACTAGGAAACTGATTACTAGAGAGGAAGAAAGTAAAATAGCATTCTCAATGCCTTATTAGCCGAATATGTGTGTCCTGTTTGAATATCGAAGTTAATGTCTGACATAGCAATAATAATAATAATAATTGCCCACCGCGAACAGCCTCGCGAAGACGCGGGCTGCAAGGCGACAACTGAGGCAGAATTGATCTCATTTGCATCATTGCCCGCTGGAATTTTTTATTGCCTGCCGCTAAGAAAATAATAACGCCGCAAAGTTTACTGTGTCTTTGAATCAAAATAATTCGGAAGTCTTCATTGTAGTCTTCAAAAGTAGACCTCCTAAGCTTTAAAAAGCACGGTGGGCGTATAGGACGCAAACAGACGCAAAAAATTGCGAGGTAGAAACTACTTTTGAATTTTTCATTCGTTTGAGCTTTATTTGTTTTGCCATATCTTCAAATTTTAATTTTGCCGTCAATCTTGTGACGCCATTTTCCCGCCAAAAAGCGTTAAAATCGAAAAACAAAAAACATAGTATTTTTTGGAATACAAAGTTCTACCATCCTGCAAAGTTTGAGCTCAAACGAATAAAAAATGCAAATTTAAGTATTTACTACATCGCAATTTTTTGCGTCCTATACGCCCTCCTTGAAGAGACCAAAAAAACCTGTATGTTGAATATTATGCACTCAATGTCAGATCCCGAAGGAAATGGTTTTGTTTTCCCGAGAGTCCTGATGTTTTCCGAGACGAATTCGAGGGAAACATCAGGCTTAACATTAGGGTTTACAGGCTTATTGCAAATCAGGAGTCAGTATTAATTTTGTTGCGCGGTATTTCGTTGTCCTATTTATCATCATCATCGTTATTATTATTTTTCGTTTTCTCTATTTAAGAAAATAGAAAACCATAATTGAAATGGAAAATTAAAACCACGACATTCATAATGTAGATGTAGATGGTAATGTAATGTTCCCACCTCGTTCGTATGTAATAACTGTCCCAAATAATTTTGTTTATCCTGAACACCATCAGGTTTGGAAATCATGTAGGAAAGTCTGTTTAATGCCGGTAAATCTTTTATTCCCCACCACCAAAGTTTGTTTCGAGAAAATATATGAGTAAATCTATGAGTAGCGACTGAGCCGGCCACAGTCTATGTCTAACTGTCATCGCGAACTATTAGCGACTTTATCGTATTATTTTGTCTTGCCTGTCACATTTAGGTCTCGTTTGAGTTACAAGTATTCGTTTTCAAGGGCACAGTTTTGCAAGATGCTTATTTAGACACCAGCAGGATAAATTAGAATTTCCTGGTATTTTGAGCTAATATTGTTGGACAAAGATAATCTAAATAAAATTTATAAATACTTACCCTCCAAGCTGAGTTCAAACATAAAATAATTGCACATTTAGCGAAGGTAGTATAATCTTGTTTGGATACTGCTTATCTATTTGAGCAGGTGAGTTTTGAAGCAATCGACAACAATGCTGTTGATTAATAAGCATATGCAAAGTAACTAAAAAGAAACCTCAATACATGCGCTGAAGACAACCGTAAAGAGAATTGTTCTTTTCAACCAGGAGAAAATCGGAAACGTTTTGTATTAATTAACTGAGTCTAAAGAAAATGAAGCTTCACTAATGACTAGATGCTTGAAAAGAATATATTTAACTTCCGTCGAACACTGCACAGTATTTTCTATTTTCTTGCTTGCATGGTTATAAGATTTTCAGGTATAGTGCCTGATATCAGAATTGTTAATATTTGTTTCATAAACTGTCTCATACAACTAATGTCGTTTTAGATAAAAACGGATATTCCTACAATTTCAACATGCAAGTTTCTTTCTTCTTATAGCAGAAGTTGTAGATTGTTTGTTCTAACACGAGACAGGAAAGCAGTCTAACTATAAAACTTGTGTCTAAGACTCTCAATGGAAATTTTAAGCGCTTGCCGGAAACATTGGCCAAGTAACAATGTGGTGCTTCTGGTCGCTGTGTGCTTTTCTAGCCGACAAACAATCTTTAATAGAGCATCTGTTTACGAGAACCGTTGCGTAATGATAAAAAAAAACGTATCTGGAAGGGCTTACGTAAACCTAACTGGATTTCAAGCACCAAAAGTGTAATAAACTGCTTTTATTGTAGACCCCCACTTTCACAGACAGCGAGTTAGTGCTCCTAGTGAAGGCAGTTTGTTATAGAGCGGGCTTGCGCCAGGAGAAATTGGGTCGAAACCATTTGCTTTAAACAGATATCATATGTTTACATTCAGATTAACATTCATTAACACCCATTGATTAACATTCACTTTAAAGGAGTTATTTTTATCCTTTCTGTAAGTTCATCTAATTTAACTCTACCACTTGGGAAAGAAAGTACTTTATGTAAGTATATTAGTGCACATAAAATTTCTCCGAGTTGTATTATCTTAACTCTAGAGATAACCCTGTGAAAACTTATATACTAGTAAATTCCTAGTTTCTTTTTGCAAAATCCTTAGTAAATATGCTCTTATGCAAACGTTTGCTAAAGTGATTTCATTTGAAAGGTAACATCATAAGGATTTATTCCCTGGTTTAAAAACTAGAGCGGAAAATCAACTTTAGCTAACTTTTCCTAGGAGAATTTCGGTATGGATTCCACGTTTGGATATCTGCTTGTTGTAAAGATGCGAGATATATTCTATATTCTTCCTTGAGGAGGTTAAGGGTGTTAATAAGCAGCGGAAGCAGTGACTTCACAAAAACAAATACATGCATGTTGGGGGTACAGTACAGTACCGCAAATGATCGCCATTGTCGACCGCAAGAGATCCCGTGAAAAGTAGAGGAATAGAATGGATTTCAGGCGTGGATGGTAAATTTGCTGAGAACTTGGACAACGCGTAGAGCAATGAAATGAATAAAAGGATAAATAACCGAACTGTTTCCGAGTTTTGGCATTTTATTATCCTTTCTTTCCAGCATTTGATGTTTCGTTGCTGTGAAAATTTAGGGCAGGAAGGACTTTGAGGAAACTTGTCTTTCAGATTTTAACGCCTACGAATAGAGAAATATGACCCTTGTAGAGGTTTCCGGTTGATTTCGAAATACACTTAGCAACTACAGCTCGTGAAAATGTCGCGTCTGCTAGAGACAGAGACAGTTATAAAGATACAAATCAGGGAAACAGAAACGAAGGAACGAGTAAGAGGAAAATTTTGTATTAAGAATTCCCCAAATGGGGTTGTACTAGAGCAACTTTTATTTGGGTCGTTTTAGAGACTTAAGCCGTTACACTAAGTTATCATTTTCTCAAGTTGATACGAGGTATATTAAGATACAATGAGGTAGGATTTGAGGAATTTGTTGTTAAGAATATTGTATCTAATTGAAATGCAGTATGTGAAGTTAAGTTCAGTTTAGCTTTAATGCTAACCACCAAATAAGCAAGACACTGCTTTGCTGTGCAAGAGCTATTGTTTCACTGATAGTATTTGAGTTTTAAATGTAGTTTTACACTTTATTTTATTTTTTTTTAAGTCTTGGCATTTATTTGTTAAATGAATTCAGTTCAATTAATACTTTTTGTTGCAATAATAAACGTGACACGATGGTCCAGTAACTTGAGTCCAGGCCATTCTAATTTTCCTCTTGGGATCATTTGCGGTCGACAATGGAGATCACTTGCGGTCGAGGATCACTTGCGGTCCATTTTGGGGATCATTTGCGATCTGGGGATCATTTACGGTACTGTACAGTTGTGTACCACACCGTATTTACGTGATTAAACCTCGCCAACCGATAGTTGGCGCTCGGTTCTGAAACCAGATGTATCCTTTTCCCTTTACCAACAGAAAATAGCTAGCAAAGTAACAATACGTGATGTCAATTCTGCCGGCCTGAATTTACGATACACCGCTTTCTGCTCGTAAGTATCCTTTAATTAGGTGCATTTTCACTCGCGCTTAATTCTCACTTGCGTTCGAACGAAAATATTACGCGTGTAAATTTCATAGAGGCAAAGAATTACACGAAAGGTCAGGCGTAAACCTTTTAGTTCAACAAGAGTTTAACTCTTACTTTTACGCGAGACCTTTCACTGGGTATTTTCTTTATTTAATTTAAGCGCGTAAAATTTACGTTCGTGCGCACGTAAAAATTGAGCGACAGTATGAATACACCCTTACTTAAAGAAAAATATAACGTCTTATAGAGCAAAAATCAATCTTTTTACTCTAGCCAGTTTCAAGCTTTTTACAATAATTTCCCAGTGTAGCCAAGAGCTTCGGCATGAATTTCTTGTTCGACTAGTGCTGTAACCTTTTAAACAAAACATATTCAGAAACCAATTTGATAAGGTCAATTACCTTTTAAGAGTGTGTCCATGAGAGAACCAGGCAGGCAGTGATAATGCTCAAATCACGGAATTCGCTCAAACTTGGCACAATTGATGGGTGTGGTGAGATATTAACCTCGACAAAAAATAAGGTCGCAATATTGAATTCCCTGGGATTTACAGGGACCCCCCCTAAAAACGACAAAATCTACTCATTTTTGCATAATTAATTAGCTAACTTTGGTTTGGCTGTTCAACAAGAAGAAAAGACAACTTCAAATCTAATCAACTTTATCATCTTCTATGTTTATCAGACTTAATGCTCAGTAATTTATTTTTACTCTCTAATTCCATATCTTCCTATTATTTAGCCTAAAGTAAAGACATCTTCTAACTGTTTTGACCAAACCCTAAATTTAAGGTATTTTAGTGGCTAACATCTCCCATGAGCAACAACCTATGAACTTAATTCTCACATATTCTTTGAAAGACATCTTTAAGGTTATCAAATCAATCATAAAATATTTGGGCAATCTCATACTTTATCAATAATGACGTATTATGTACATCTGACTTGACTCTTTTTTGTCATTTGACCAAAATACGAGGAAACGTAACATTCGTTTTTCTAAACAAAAATAGCACAAAGTTGGCGAGAAGTCACAAATCAGATGCCTCATTGTCGATACTAATAGCGGAATTGTTAGAAAGTGTCACCTGAGGCATGTTTTCTGTGTTATTTATGGACGTTTGGATGGATATTTTATGGAACGCTTGAGTAAACACAAGGAGCAAAAGATTTAGTTCAAAACCTCGATCGGTCCAACTTGTAGGTGAAACAAGACCCAACAAGGATAAAAGATAGTGAATAAATGTTACATACACGTCTCTCAGATGCTTTAGTTCAGATTTGCTGCTCCAGTTTCGTCTGGTCCTCTGTGGCGTTACTTCGTGACGAGGTAATGAAATCGAAACATCTTGAAACATTGCAAAATTAAAAGTGTCGGCTTTTCACCGAACATTCGAAGTCTTTGAAATAAGTTGTAGTCAGAATGAACAAAATCATTCTCAAAGGACAAGAAAGATCACTGACAATCCGTCTATATCTACGGAAAACAACCACCTGCTCGAACACCCTCCATCTTTGACTTTGGACTCTGCCAAAACGATGGAATCTGTGACGCCGGACTACCGGACTCCGGAATGCGGAATACGCTACCTATTGTTTGTACGCGCCAATATCCTGTTATAACTGGTGTGTTGAAAATAGGTTGCGAAAGTCGTGTTACTTGAAATTTTGAGTTTATTCGGTGTTGACATTAATTACCATGATAATAATCGTCCATAATAGCCCTTTTCGTAGTCAGACCGTGCCGTGCAATTTTTAGACAATTAATGACTTGCCATTGGGTATACTGACTTACTTACTTGTATTTTAATCCTTGTAGTCTTACAACTATACAGGTTGGTATCTGTATCTGGGTATATTATTGACTACAAAAATATAATAATAACCGTTTATAAAAGTGTTGAGGAAAAACTTCTGAGGAATACAAAAGACCCAAAAGGAGGCACTAATACACTGCAAAAAAAGTCGACAAGACTTCTTTAGCTATTCAAGGAAGGTGTAAAAGAACAGTTTCTTGAACACAGACTAATACACTATATTAACTTCTCATTTAAGCTGTCATTTGCGGATTCATACAGTGGATTAAGTTCTCTTAACGGACACTCTCGTATATAGCGAATAGCTCTACTTACGACCGCCATCACAAAATCCCGTTTCAACTTCCACACAAACTCTGGATTTTTACATTCCCGTAGGCGACCGCGGACACTTAAAGGGTTTACCGGTGAATTAGATGTTAGCTTTGATTTAAAGCTCTCGTAAGCAGACACACGAAAGAAAATCTTATCCACCTCTTAATGTTGTTGTTGTTGTTTTTTTTTTTTCATATCATGTCCACAGTCATTGCTGTTTGTCACTGTTATGAATCATTCTTATATATCCGTTTCAGAGTTACCGTATGAGATTCATTGTTGTAAGCGGCCAGCTCCAGTTAAGGACGCCTTTTTCTCTTCCCGAGGGTGTCCTCTTACGAGAGCTTCCACTGTATTACAATTTGGGAAGGGTGTTAAACATATGGAAGCGGTTGTTTGAGAAAAATATCTAACTCAATGTGAAAGTGTGGTGTATTTTGAGTTCTACTTGGGAACATTACTGCCACAGTTAGGCTTTATAAGACCCGCAAACGACAGTGCTAGATAAAAATTCAGTGTTTATGACAGTCAAATCTGGTGCCAGCAGGGTTGGGCATTTGTACGCAATTTGGCCACTCCCTGGGGAGAAGGGACTCCAGTATGAAAAAAAAAAATGGTATTCTTGTCGCAAGCCAAATTGGACGTGTCTCACGCTTTATTTGTCTCTTTGAACTGGTCTGCACGAAGATCCGACTTCACTTCGCTGCTATTTCACGTGCGACTAAAATACAATAAATAGTTCTTTCCAAAACACGAAGACAAAGCGACTTCTATCTTCGAGTTTGAGAAGACATGGGATCATTTATTATCATGGTCTGAATAAAGTTGCCAATAGATTTGGAATTCTAAATTATTTATTAGCATACAATAACAATAAAATAATCTCAAAGAATGTCGGAAAGTCATATTTTCGACTGAATTTTGTTCACTGGACTCTCGCTCCTGGATCCTGGCTCCTGGCTCCTGACTCCCGATACGATGTTTCCGTATGGTGGCAACCGCTGCTTAAAAATGCGGGCTCCAGTTAATGTCAAAGATGGCGGACGTTTGTAACATGTGAATTGAGCTACAACAGTGGCAGAAATAATTCTTTCAATGGGTTAAAAATCGGCTTTCTACTTTTCGTATTGTTTTCTCCTAAAACAACTTGATTTGGATTTTGGTGCGTAAACTGATGGCTAAGGAATTTTAGTCGTACAGCGAGTCACGGCGCTGAACTACGCTTAACTGGACATCGAGGGTGGCATGGGTAACAAATCAAAGCGTGCACAAACTAGCAGTTGAAACATCTAAGAGATACGTATATGGATTTTATTGACCGTTTATATTGTTTTTAGGGCGAAATTGTTAACGTAAGTAAAACTGTGAATTAAATCTTTGTATGTTGTTTTTAGTTGAAAAGATCGCTTATATAGCTATCAAAAATCATCGTTAGGGTTTCTTGCACAACAATTTCAACGATTTTACCCTTATTAATGTTAAATCATTGTCTGATGAGTTTTTTTGTTTGATTTCTCCTCATTCAAAGGCAAACACACGAATATTGTGAGGGCCTGAATTTTGATGAAATATGCAAAAGTCGTTCAGTCACATGAACAGTTTATGTCAACACATGGAAGAAAGTGAATTGCCCAAACTTTTTATGATCTTTTTTCTCAACTTAAGTGATGGCTTTAACTACTCATGCAAAAGTTATAAAGATAAGCTGTTGCTCATCAGAGATATTTGGGAATAAAATACCCTAATTTTACGACTTACTCAATAATTGGAAATGATGACCCAACCTAAGGGGGCTAAGAGGGAGGAATGAATCGGCGACTTTAAACAGTTTAACGTGCTTAAAGTCTTATGAACTCAGATCATCTCTCAGTGCATTTAAGTTCAGGGTGGCTTTTCTGTTTGTTGCACTGGCATTGTAAAGTTAGCTAATTAATTATGCATAAAACGGGCAAAATGGCGATTTTTACAGGGGGAGCCCGAATCTCCCAGGGAATTTAATATTTGGACCTGACATTCTTTCACATAAGTTAACTCCTGATACCTAACATTTGTGCCGAGTTTGAGCGAAATCGGTGATTTGAGCATTATCACCCCCTGCCTGGTTCTGCCTGGTCTTCTCATGGACACACTCTTAAGTTGTAAGGAAACCTGAAAAAATTGCAAATTTTTTCCTCCTTTAACATTTTTATGAGATTAGTTAAAGCCAAACAATGCAAAACAAATCCGCCATCCTCCATTTGCGGTCCTCAACTAACACTTGAATGCTTTTTACGTGTTGTTTTTTTTTATTAGGAAAGGAAAGGTTTATGAAAACACAAGAACATGTACTGGTGTTGAATTAGGAGAAACGGTATTTTATCTATAATATTATGGGTGACGAATTTCTCCTTAATTTTGACGTGAAATTTCAGCGTCAATTTATAATTTCACAATCATGTGAAATTATAGAATTACCATGGCAACCTTCCGTACGTCTCAATAGAGAACTTAAGATGGAGACGTTTTCGGGGCGACGGCGACCGGACTGGCAGAGAAAGCCTGGAACTAAGGCAGCCGTCGCTCCCCGTCAAAAATAGAACATTAAGATCGCAGTGAACTCAGAAGGACGGCGCCTTTAATTAGAAGAATACCGAAGAGGAAAATATGGCTTCACATAAAGAATTAAGAGAATAAATATTTGCTATGCAGACAACATGTATCGGATGAAGAGTTTCTCGTTTTGTGGGAAAATTATGAGTCCAAAAATCCCGATTTTCCTCGGGACAGTTACGATCCGTTCACGCTAAAAAACATGCGGGATGCAGCTGAGTTCAAGGCAGAATTTCGCGTTGAAAAAAAATGATCTCCACAGGCTTGCGAAGCCTTTTAAATTACAGGAACATTAAAATGCTACCAAGGAACCGTATTCTTAGTTTGGTATTGAAATAATTCCCGGGAAATACTTGCATGCAGCAGCAACAACAACGGCAACAACTTTATTTCGGTATTCCCACGCCGAGTTAGTACATGGTATTACCTACTATTCTATATAATTTTCAATGCGTTTCATTTATACGATATTCCTACGAAAAGAGCGAACCAAAAACACACAATTAAAATATCGGAGTTCATATTTTTTGTCTGGATACTATTATTTGGCTCGTGGGAAAATTTTGTCCCATGTCAAGCTCACTTACGGTTGGCTGTTTGCCAAGTTGGATCTTGACCCTGTGACATGAAAACATAGAAACATTCAAAGATGTAAGTTTAGATAACAGAGCTTGGAAATCGAGCTTGAAATGTGCCTCAAAGAAAACAAGGACAATTTAAGAACGATAATCTGCAAAATGTTGGTTGCTAAACGCAACAAACCTGATTGAAATGAAAGTTAAATACTCACGTTTTCGCCACAACGCCAAACAGACCAGTTTCACGTCGCCGACGGGACCACGACGGCAAGGTGGTGAGCACGAGCATGCGCAATATCCAACAAATGATGATGTCACGTCCGGTTGAAGTTGCCGTCGCCCCGAAAACGTCTCTATCTTAAGTTGCCTAATGCCAAGATAGCGCTGACGAAGTTTTAGAATTCGATGAATTGAGATGTGAGGGCATTAAAAGAAGCTTTAGAAAACCTAACCCGCACACGACAGAGCACATCATGAAGGATTCTAAGAGGTATTTTGTCGAAATACTCGGAAAATTCTGAACTTAAGCCAACTCTCGAGAGCTTCGAGTCCTCGATCGATACGATAAAACCAGGATAAACATGTCCAAAACCCACGATTGCGAACGTAATTCGTCACCCATGTTATGAAAAGGTAATCAAATAGTATACTCGTGAAATTAGGAAATAATTTCACTTGCGTTTTGTCCAAATCCTAACAAAACGCGCTTAAAACCTTCCCTAATTTCACTCGTCACCATTTGATTACACATACTAAAATTGCTAAATGTGATCTGTTTAGCCACGAAACAGTTAGGAGTCCTTAAGCGCTCTTTCGAGCTAGTGCTGCAGTATTCGTGCGTTCAAGATGAAATTGAAATTTTTAAACTGTTATTGTTTGAGGAAAAGGAGAGGAGAGGGGAAAGTGGAGAAGCTCTCGGAGCAACGAAAACAAAAAAAAGCAAAACATGATAACCTACACATGGTGTCGAAATCACAGAAGAGACTTGAATACAAAGAAAATGTGGCCAAATACAGAATTATCGAACGTGTTAGTATTTCGATGACTTACCGTAAAGTTCCAAAAGTAACGACCCTCATTACTTTCGGATTTAGCAGCCTTTTCCTATCGCTACTTTCGGAGGGTCGCTACTTTCAGGTAGCTAAAACGTGTATCGTACATGGGCTGTACGACGTTACGATGATATTGTGAAAATATTCACACTTTATTTGGAGAAACTTATTTCATGTTATTGCTTTTTAAATAAATATTCAAAAGAATTCTTCCATTACGTTGTGGTTATTCACAAACGAAAGGAAGACTTTGAAAAAAAGAGATGTAATGTACCTTTTGAGTTACGTAAAGGAATATCAAAGATCATAATAACCGTTAAAAGATAAATCTCGGATCAGTTTGGTAAAGCTTGTTGTAACTATATATAATTTCCATTATTTCCACCGAGAAGGGAAATCAATTTTGAAGTCATCACTACTTTCGGAGGGTCGCCACTTTTGGCATTTGCTAACACCTGTGAAATTTTATCTCTTCTTTCGAAGGGTAGCTACCTTTGGGGGGTCTTTACTTTGGGAACTTTACGGTAGTTGTTAAACTTTGCTTTAGTACTATTTACAAGCGTGACAAATAACGTTAGTTATTTCACTTGTGAGGAAAAAGAATCGAAATTTAATCGCTTTACTTGAAAATCGGCAACCAAGGAGAAAGTCAACTTGCTAGACTGTCTGTCCTGGGCTTTCGAGTCAAACAGTTTATCAAGTTTATTTAAATTTAGTAAGTGTGTATCTCAGTCCTTTTTTTTTTTGTCGTGTTTGATTTATTTGTCTGCAGGTTTCCTTTAAGGTGTCTGTATCAACCAGTAAATGCTCGGATGAATTACCAAGAAAGTGAGTACTTAATGGAACATTGTTCAAGGAGTGTTGAAATAAACCCAGCGTATTTCCTTCATGGTTTTGTTTTTCCCTGTTACTGGCTAGAAATTTTCGCGCCCTTATCTCAAGCAACTAGGCAAGCCCAAACCAGCCGTTTGCATGTGTTTTACCGCACTTTTGATGCCGGCGACTTGTACTCGCATTCAGTTGTGGTATGTTTATTGTAGAGCCAGCATTTTTTTTCTGATTGGCCCCAGACACTTGAACTACTATAAATAACTGTAAAAAGAAAACTTCCAGTGACTTAAAGTGATTAATACGTGGTAAACGTGAGCCCCACAGCTATACGTTATTGGCTAATACAAGCTGCAGCTCTTACACATGTACAACTCTAAAACATTATGGGTCATGCGATGACTTTTCTGAAAATTCGGAAAGAGGCATTAGGGTTCTCGCTAGCTGTAGGATAATTATATTTAGGAAGGCTGTTAAATAATCTATGACGAGTCTGCAAGATGATATAAACATTATGTGATGTGGCGCCGTTGGGGGCTTTAGTTGGTGGCCATCTTGGATCTGACTAAAAAATCAGGTTTATGCAAATACTTAGGAACTAAGCCTATAGAGTGTTTTCACATGACGTCACGGCGGCCATACTGGTGTCCCAAAACAATGAAACGGCGGCCATGTTGGTGTCCCAAACTGGTCCTGTGGAAGTTGAACTCCTTTCTTATGCAAACGCTTTCTTTTGTTCCAATAAATTTGCATCGATGCTGGTCACGTGAGTGAAAACACTCTATTTTATGCTTGAGGCGAAAAATATTTTATGAATATTCATTTTTCTGCTTTTGATGCTTTTTGACAAGCCCAAAGTATGGCTTGCAAGCTTGTTACTTATGACGTCATAAATCCTCCCAATAGTTTCCAACCATCAACAAATCCTGCCAAAGTCTGTCTAAGAAACAAAGGTTATGGCACAAAATCATTATGAATCCCCGGCATTTTTTTTTAAATTTATCTGATTAAAAGGCATTTGTTTCTGAGAATAATAATTGTCCTTTTCTTGTGTTAATCAGCTTTTCCATCAAAACCCCATGCGGACAAGTGTTTCTAAAGCTGTCTTACATTTGTGAATGCGATTGTGAGAGCAAGGTAAGTTTGGTTTCGTTTCAAGTTATGCACTACTCTGTTTAATCTTACGTTAATTACTTAAGCTGATACACAGCGTCAAAAAAATTCAAATCGTAAGGTACCGTTTAGTTCCCTCTACATTGTTTGGTGTAATTCCCAAAGTGTCGTTAAGATGGAGGGCTTAACCTGCGACATGCTCGTTGCATTTGCCATGCGGAATCAAACGATCAGAGGTTGAGTTTTTTAAACTTGTGATCATGTCAATTTTTAAGGCCATTTAACTAGCTAAGGGTTTGTGTGTTTTTTTGATAAACCACCATAACTTTCATTTACGTAAGCTTTAGTTTGGAAACCAAGAGACTTTTGTTCGTCACAGTTCAAAAAGACGAAGGTGCTAATAATCAGGGCAAAAAATCCTTGATTAGAAGTTGCCATGCCATTATAATCCGCGTTCATCAGTATGTGATAAATGAGAATAATCTGTCGGCTGTTGATAAACATAAGCACTTGGGCATTTGGATTGAATCTTCTTTAAGGTGGGATGCTCCTATCAATTACATTGTTGGTAAGGCAAATCGAGTATTGGGTCTAATAAGGAGAACATTTGGGTCAAAAGATCCTGTGCCAATCAAAACAGCTTTTATCGCTTTAGTTCGTCCTATTCTGGAATATGCCTGCCCAGTGTGGAATCCATATTTGGTTAAACACACACACAGTATTGAATCCATTCAGCGTCGTGCTACTCGATTGATATGTGGATCTCATAATTCTTACACTGAAAGGCTCACTGAACTAAACTGGTCAACATTGGAGCTTAGAAGAAAATACCTTTGCCTGGTTCAACTTTACAAGATAATTCATGGCTATTCTGATATTGATTATACCACATATGTGGATCTGACTGGCCCGACAAGAACTAGAAGAAACCATGACTTTAAAATCAGGCCTAGAGCAGCAAGGACAAGCTATTTTAAATTTTCATTTTTTAATCGTTAAGTTAATGACTGGAACTGTTTACCAAACTCCGTTATGTCTGCTTCCAGTTTGAACTCTTTTAAAACTTTATTACTTAATTATCTTTGTAAATAGTCATATGTTTCCCATTTCCTACTGAATTTGGATTTTCTTTTTTATTTAATATCTAAGTAGTTTATAGTATAGTTATGTATTAGTTTTCTATTCTTAATTGTTTTATCTTTTCGTTTTGGAGGGCAGTTTTTATATGGGAATTCAGTTTCCCCCTATTGCTTTCCTTTACCTATTGTACTTTTATATATGTATATATATTTTTATTTTGTACATTGGTAAAAAGAATTATTAAACTTAAACTTAAACTTTTTCGAAGTTAACACAGCTCGTTTGCGCAGAAAAAGTTTTTTTCAGCATTCTTGAAAATATTTTCTAAGGCTTGTGTGTATTTTTGATAAATCACAATAACTTTCATTTACGTAATCTTTAGTTTAGAAACCAAGAGATTTTTGTTTGTCACAATTCAAAAGGACGAAGGTGCTAATAACTGGGAAAAAAAATCCATGATTAGAAGTTGCCATGCCATTAAAAACCACTTTCGAAGTTAGCACAGCCCGCTTGCGCCACAAAAATATTTTTCGGCATTCTTGATATTACAGACAATTAGCCTACTTGATTTTGCGCATATAATCGAAGCGGTTGAGTTTACTCAAGGTGGCGCAGAATACCGCAAGTTTAAGTCAGGGTCAGTTTAAAAGGTATTAAGGTTCTAACCAGAAGCTCACCGGAATATGCACCAATATCCATAACTGTCAGGCATTAAAAGGGAAGAGAAAAGGGATTTGTCCTTCCCTTTGGAACGCGCGCTCGGCCAGGTAGATATTACGGCCATTTATACGAAGAAAAATAAGACCCGTCTTACATAGGACGCGTCTTAAATAAGACGCGAACTTTCCGTATAAGCGGCACATTTCGTCTAAAATAAGTCGCGGCTTAGCTAAGATGCGTCTTATTTTAGAAAAGCCCTTAACACCTGTTCTTAGATAAGACGCGCCTTAGCTAAGACGAGAAAAACTTCGTATAAATGACCTTCACGTCTTACATAAGATGCGAACGCAAAGTACGCATGCGTAAATTGTTGGCGCGCCACGTTGGATTGCCGTTGCTACGGGCAACATTCACATGAAAACGAGTCAAGAACAGAAATAAGACGCGAGCCATTTATAAGAGCTGTTCTCGTCTAAAATAAGACATGCTCGTATAAATGGTACAGTTCGCGTCTTCTGTAAGACGCGCCTTGTTTTTCCTCGTATAAATGGCCCTATTGTATTACATGATCTGAAATGGGAAAACAAAACATACAAGTTAAAATGGTTTATTGCCTTTTTCCTTTGCAGATAAAGCACAGTAGCAGTGGGTGTAATATGAGAGGTGATTTGAAATGTGGAGTGTGCTCTTGTCAGGACGAATGGTAAGTCTACTGAGTTATGATTAGATACAGGGTGTTCTACTTGTACTTTCTCTCCGATGGAACATTTAGATTATAGTGGGTGCATTAAAAAAAAGCATTCGATTTGCCAATCGCCTAACAAAACAGCCGACATTTCGCGACGCTACCACTAGAATGCCCGCGAAATGACGTCTGAGAATCGAAACGAGAGCAGAAATTCCATACTGATGACGCGACACTACCTAGATCTGGGAAGTAGTTCTGACTGGCTGAAAATTTGCTTCAGCCAGTTAGAAGCACGTCCCAGACCTGGGTGGTGTCGCGTCATCAGTATGGAATTTCTGCGCTCGTTTCGATTCTCAGACGTCGTTTCGCGGGCATTCCAGTGGTGGTGTCGCAAAATGTTGGCTGTTTTCTCTGGCTAATTTGCAAGACGCTGTTGCGTTGTAGGGCTGAGACCATTTCCGAAATGAAAATTGTATGAAAAGCAGAGTTGATGAGTATCACTTCCCGAGAGTCTTGAATTGAAAGGTGTTCCTCGTCTTTTTCTTCACTCACCACTGAGATCAATTGATGGAAGATTTGAGTGCTGTTAAGTGCATGCGCCATTTCCAATGATATACCCATGACATGGGTAAAGAATCAAATTTGCCTTTTTCCTAGAATAATCAATACATTTAAGTTTGGATTTGAAGTAGACCGTCTTTTATTTCACTTCTTTATATTGTATTTTACTTTTGTAATTTTACCTGTTTCAGGGCCGGAGAGAACTGTTCATGTACCAAAGAAGAAGTGAGTAAGGGATGTCCAAGGTATTCATTTTTCACTGACTTCACTCCAATTTAAATAAGCACTTGCGACAGTGTTTCAGTCTTCTGTTTTTGTGCTCTAAAGCTTCTGAATCATTTAATCGTCCTGCAACTCATCCTCTTAAAAAAAGAAAACACTCCCTTACTAACAAAAATGCATGGCGACTTAAACGATTTGCGCTGGGTTGTCCCTTTATCTTAGACTCTTTCCAGTCCGCCTTTTTTCTCAGGTCCGTCGAGGTTGGCGGCGCAAGCTACCCCAGTGTCTTGGAGGAAAATAAGAGACTGTTGGCAGTGTACCTTTTCCTGGAAAAAGTTGATTATGGCTTTCTTTTTTACCAAAATTCATCTTTCTTCAAGACCAAATCATAGGACCATGTGATTTGTATGTTTTAACGTCAATATTTTAATAACTGGGTTGCCTCACTGCCAATGTAAGCTTTTGCTTTTGTGTGCCAAGGTTCCGTGTTTGTGTCCATAATTTCCAATAAGACACGCCACGCGCAGATGCAATAACAATTTTTCATAAGGAAATATGGTCATTTATTCCAAAAGCAAAGACTAAGAATAAGCAGCACACACACTGAATATAATATATAATGATAAAACTAATGGAAATGGATAAAAAAAAATTAGTTGGATTCAATCAGTTAAATTTCGCAACAGCATCAGGTGTAGATACCACTGCAATTTTTGGTTTTGTACCACTTAAACCAGTTCCGGTAGCAGGGTCTTTCTTCTTCTCAACTCTATTCGCCATCTGAGAATCGAAAGAGGTGAGACCGCCTTGGAAAAATTACATCAGGCTGCCTATTTGTTCGTTGTCTAATATACTTTTGATACTATTGACACTTTGTGTTGATCCTAGTGACAGTAGTGGCCAGACATGTAGGGGCCGAGGAACCTGTAGATGTGGAAAATGCTACTGCAATAACAGCGAGGTAAGTCTTTATAATTTTGTTGGAAATGAAAATGACTTATCACACGCGCCCCATATGGCCAAAGCTTCCCGATTCGCGTTTATTAAGCAGTTGAAGGGCACGGGATTGTAACCACTTCCCCTTGGATAATTTGGGTGCCAATCCATTTCCGATCTACCCTTATTATTGGGATCACAAGATCGGTAAGCAGGAGACGACAAGATGAAAGTCACATCTTAAATTACTATTCAGTGGCGGATCCATAGACCAAACTGAGGCCCTAAGGGGCGAAAAACATTTTTGGGAGAGCGCCCCCTCCCCCCCCGGCCCCTTTTTTCAAGGTCTGGATCTGGCACTGCTATTGACCAACGTATTCAATATTTCATCGTCACGCTTTCTTCGCTTTTCCCGGTTAATTTAATCCGATCTATTTCAAACGAAAAACCCAAGGCCTTATATTTCTTCACTATATTCAATTCTTTTGCAAACTGATCCAAATTGAAGGGTAGATTATCTTTAACAAGGTTGGATTATGTTGTTCAGGGCTGGTTCAAGAAACGAACCAAGACCGCTAATCCGTTACTCGGGAATTTCAAGTAAAATACTCAGGGTTAATTATTCATTCCTTCTCAATACAGGTTTCAAATGGATTGATCCATGGTGACGAGTGTGAGTGCGATAGCTTCAGTTGTCCCAAAGACCCAGATAATGGAGAAATATGTGGAGGCTCAGGTAGGCTTGACAAGGGGCGTGTACTTCCACACCGTTTATTGTATTACAGTGAAACCTCGATGTAAAGAAGGGCTAAGGGAGTAGCAAAAATGGTTTGCTATGACCAGGTTTCGTTATCGAGTTTCTTTTCCTTTTTCTACTATTCTGGGGTAGAGGAAATTGTTCGCTATACCGAGGAGTTCGTTATATAGAGGCTCATGAGATTCCGCTATACGTACATGGCTTGAGCAGCTAATTCAGACTATCTGAGAACAAAGAATAGGTCACTGTTATATCCTTATAATTCAGTGAAACAAAAAAAATCTCACATTTATTTCAACCATTTCCATAGAGGTCGGATTTAGGAGTGGTTTGAGGGAGGCCCCCTTTTTTGTACAATTTTGTATCATTTTCAAAACTTCTGATTAAAATAAATAGAAGCTAATATAACTAGCAAGTGTTCCGAGTACCCCTTTCTAAATCTTTTGGTCCACTTCTGATTTCCGTTGCATTATCCTAAACGAATCAAAGTTTTTAATGATATACTTTAGTAAATCATATCCACTAAATTATAGTATATCCCATGTCAAAGTAAGCGTACCTCCTTTTTAAACACACAAACAACAACAACGACAACAACAACAAAAATAACATCTTTTATTATTGCATCCAAACAGAGACTGATTTTACATTTTCCGACAGCTTATACAGAGAAAAGAAGACATTGTTTTATTATATAAACACCAATGAAATACCAGGTGAGCTTTGGAGAAAACTTGACATCTTGACATGTGAAAATAACATGTTATCTTCGCGTGTGAAAATATCACCGTTGCTATGGCTTCATAATAAATCGCGCCTTTCAGACCAAAAAACTATTAAAGAAAAATGGTTTTGTATTTCATAGGTGTTTATATAATAAATAGAACATTACATGGCCGCTTGGAGATACGAAATTTCTCTTCTCGTGTTGAAAAAATATTTCACTCGTTCGCGCTGCAACTTTCGAAGAGAAAAATCGTATCTCCGCGCGGCCATGTAATATCCTCTCTATATAAAACAATTATGCATTATGATAACGAGGATGGCTAGGAGCTAAACGAACAAAACATTTGCACATTTACCCTAACATAATGCGAGGATATCCCCCCTTTTTTTTTTGCAAACTTCTGTTGCGGTTACTGCGATTCAATTAGTCGAAATCTGTCCAATCTAAACAGCCTACCTTGCCAGTTGCGTTTTATATACATTTATGTGACGTTATGGGTAGATCCCTTTTTAACATCAATGTAAGAATCTACATTACTTATCTTATCCCACAGAGCGTGGCTTTTGCGACTGCGGACAATGCAAATGCCAGAGGAATTGGACAGGGCCCTCATGTAGCTGCAGTAGAGATTTAGAGAGCTGCACTAAGAATGGGGTAAGTCTTAAACTAGAAAAATGATCACAAGCAACATGTATATATTTTGTCGTTATTAGAAGTAAAGAGCAGACGTTTAAGGCACTTGTCAAGCGAATATAGAAAAGCAGTTATAGTTTATTTATCTGACTTACCGTAAATCCTCTATTAAGCTGATTCCCTGGTTTTGCACTGCGCATCTCTTACTGCCCATAACAAGATGGCCGCCGTAAAAAAGAGCATGTGATGCAACATTATTAAAATGAAGTTGGCTAGTTGGAATTTTTGCTTGCCGTTGTTCCTTGCCGAGGTGAGACTCAATGTGTTGGGAATGTGCATAACGTAAGCAGTAGGCGTGTTGCTGAGTTCGACTTCCTCACGGAGAACCTCGATAGTGGATGTTTAACTTGTGCTTACTCACTTTGATTTTCATTTAAACGCTTTCTTTATCACGTTGTGTCCTAAATCTGATATCTCAAAGTAAATTCTGTAAAAACGGATTTTTTAATACTTTCTTCCCCCTTTCACATACATTCTATTTTGAAACTCGCTCCAGTCCTCTCTCAAAAATCAAGGAAAATGCATTTGGTGCCTACTTTCTGCAGCTCTACCGCAAAAACGAGAACAGTGACCCCATTTTTTATTTCATGATTTTAATAAGGACAGTGCTTCCTTTCGATGAGAAAAAAATTGGCACAAATGTATGTTCAGTTTTTTTGCAATTTTACTAAATTGTTTGGTTTGAGCTATCACGGATCGAATAGCGCGTGTCCAATTTAATTCTACTTGGGAGCGTAAAGTAAAAACAAAGGGCATTAAAGGCATTTTTCTGGTACGTAAATGAATAAACAATGCATTTAAGTCAAAGTCTGTGCAATAACACATGCATCATTTAAAAAATCTCTCCTTTTGTCTAGTTTTGGGCTGCCCGCGGTTTTTGTAAAAGGGTCCTAAATAGCCGTATTTGTCAGCATTTTGTCGTCAAAACAAGCACGGTGACCCGCACTTTTTATTACTTTTTATCATCTTCTTGACTTGTTACATCAGTGTACCAAGTTTCATCTACAATCTATGTTACGTTCTTTTTTTACTAAGGAATCACCTTAAGCCCCCCTCTCTAATTCAGGGGAAGAAAGTTAATAAACCCCACTGCTGTTTTAAGTCGAAGACGGTCATCATGCGAAAGAGCATGGTGCGATTTCCCGCCAAAAAATGTTACCTGAGCATTCTACTTGTTTTCTCAAAACTCCCTTTCCCAAGAGCCTCCAGGGACGGTTTTTCAGCCTTGAAGCACCCATATGTTACCAGATTTTCTTACCCATGGTGCCGTGTGGAGCTTCGCTACTGAAGGTGTGAGAAAGTGGTCACGTGCCCATAATAAAAAATACTTAAAGTATTCACTAAAAACATAATGGTTATATCTCCCAACTATTGAGAATAGTTTGTCGTCTGGTAATTTGCATTTATTAGACTTTATTAGAAAATATTCTTGCAGGTCTCCTGGTTGTCAAAACTCCGTGAGGAAAAAAAAACAAAAGCAAAAGGCTCAAATTATTACTTCTTTGTTCACATCAACGATAAAATTTTTCCTATCGTTTTAGGTGGTTTGTAGCGGCAGAGGAATCTGCAGGTGCGGGGCATGTGTTTGTAATGCTACTTTGCCCTACAGGGGAACTTTCTGCGATGATTGCGTGGTAAGTGCACCGCAGGGAACCCTTCTGGTCTCGGCTCCTGACCTTTCACAGGTTACCATCTTCTAGCAAACCCAAGAACACGACTAATTATAGATCAATTAAAAGCTATTGAATGAGGCTGAGTATGCCATGAGGAATTATGCAGATCTAGGAGGGTTTTATTCACCTTGGCCGAAAAGATAGGAAGGAGAGCGATTGACCCTAGTGCAAGCGACTACCCCACCCCACGAGGAGAGTGCTTCGCTATAAAAACGTATCATATTATTGTACAAAATACTATTTGTTGTTAACTTGCTTACATGCACATTGCGGACCTATTTGTATTGCAGGGCTGCACTGGAACTTGCGAGGCCAACCGGGCATGCGTGGAGTGCCGTTTGTTTGGCACGGGGAAATTAGACAAAGACCAGTGTTCAAGAACTTGCAAAGATTACAGCATTACTCCAGTAGATAAGCTTACACCTGGTAAGTCATCTCGTTGACACTTTTCATGCGATTCTAATGCTACGCGCGCTCTTTTTTTGTGGCGTTTTTACTGATCTACTTGTAGACGACTGCGTCTTGGTCCATGAAAAGCAAAGTAATAAAGACCAGTTGGCCAATATCCAGCCATCTTGAACTCAGATATGAGTGTACTAAAAGGAACTGTGTGAAAATCTTACCATGCTATTTTCCAAACTGATGTAGGCTAAACAATTTATTTCTTTCTGTTGTTTTTATCTGTTAGACATGGGTAAGCAATGTCGTTTTCTGGATGAAGAGGACTGTTACCTGACCTTCGCCTTCACGGAAGGACCAGACGGTCAACTCAAGATTTTTACCCAGAAAAATAAAGGTCTTTAAGCCAACTTTAAAGACAAAAAAAATAGTACCGGGGATTTGGCGGCGTTTGATTGTTTAAGTGACTGAAATGATAATTCACTCTGTGAAGTTTGAGAGATTATTGCACATCAATGGCAAGGTTATTTCTTGTAAGCCTTGTGAGTTACTAAAAATGCTTTCGTTGCATTTCCATTCTAGACTGTCTAGCCGCGATGAATGCCATTTTAGGAACAACAACAACAACAACAATTGTTAGCGTCATAGGAGCAGTTTTAGCTGTAGCCTTGGCTTTGTTGCTTATATGGAGAGTGTTAGCCACCATTCAGGTAGGCTTATATCACGCAATGTTCGTCCACACCCTCTGGCTCAGTCGGATTTGCTTGAGTCAAATGCACTTCACTGTGAGCTGCCACTATTAAATATATGATAATAATAATAATAATAATAATAATTTTTTTATTATTATCATCATTTCTAAGAACATTTCTTAATCAATGTGCACATTAATAAGTGGTAGCTTTACGCCCATGTTACAATAATTAAAGTGAGCATAAAGTTGAAGTCAAAATTTAGAATTTAAAAATTAATTGTACCCTGTAAAGAAACGTACGTTCTCTGATTATAAGACTATTCTCTCCTTGTCAGCACCAAACAACACGGCATACTTCTTGTGATATGAATATTTTAAAGCTTTAATAAGTTCAAACTCGTGTGGCATCAAGACGGATTGAATACCCTTCACTTTCTTAAGCTTTGAGGATAAAATAGTCTTTTCTTCTATCGCGGAAGTTACACACGAACCCTATGTCCTACCAACCGTAATGAAAAGAAGATGCTTGTACGCAAGCTTAACATCATTTCTACCACTGCACGACCTTTGAAATCAAACGAAACTTGAAAAGCCATTCAAAAGTCGTGCAATCACGAACACTACCTTTTTTGGAAATCGCCCTGCCAACGCACAGGAGCCAACAACAGTGCTTGCAATTGGCGCCTAAATTAAGTCCTAATTGTTGATTTTTCTAGGATCGAAGAGCATTTGCGCAGTTTGAAAAGGAGCAAATGAATGCAAAGCGTGTTGTGGTAAGTTTCCAGAGAATTTGTGTATTTTGTTTTAAAATAAGGCCATCAGATCTAGGTAGAGCAACCCTTTAACGAACCCTACTGATTAAACAAATTTAAAGGAAAGATTCGGTATAAAATTATACCTTATTACTGTGGCTGTTTAAAAACATTTCTGTTAAGAAGAATTGGATACCAATACCAGACAGAATCACAATCGAAAGGCGAGTAGGCTAACACTTGTGTGCGAAAATAATTAGTGGCATTTCATGTTTTACGCGGAATTCGCAGTAATTTAACCCAGCTCTTGCCAATTTCTATCAGTACCAAAGACTTGTTTTTCTTTTGTTATTTTTCTTTAATTTATACACTAGGCTGAGAATCCGATCTTCAAACCGACAACCACAACATTTATGAACCCAATGTACGAAGTGAAGACATGAAAAAAGACGAGATGGGTCGGTTGTGCTGTTGGTCGAGAATTTTAAAAGCTGCGCCGTTGTCGCCATTTCCATCGCCCGTCAATGGTCGGTTGCGATATCCCTTGGGCAGGAACGCTAAACTTGCGTTACAGGAGATAAATATGCTATGTATCACGCCTAATGTATACTGTGAACGATTCACAAGGAGGCTTAGTACTTAAAGATACTTTTCATTAGCTTTAATGTATTGTCCACATTTAAGTTATTTTAGACACGTACGTTTAAACTAGGATGCGACTTACTGAGTGAACGTATAAAGTAAGAACCTGTGATATTTCAACATGTTTAGCGCTATTTCTCTTTAGCTTCGATCTTTAGATTCGGGATTTGTTTTATATGAACGAAGTTAAAGCACGCCAGGAAAGGGGGAGGCCACCAAGTTAGCCAACTGAATAACAATACATAGAATTGTCAAATGTCACATGGTTTTGTTGATAACTGTGTCTAAGGCCCTGTTCACAAGAAGGGAGGGTAACCCTGGTGCTATGGTTACCCAAGCAGGAGAGTTAACCTATAGCACTCGCATATTCTTTTTTCACACGACGTGTTTGCAAGACAGTTAGGATTGCCCTAGCGCTAGGGTAACCCTACCTGAGTGCTAGGATTACCCTAGCAAGAGGGTTATCTTACCTGCCTTGTAAACGCTAAGCTAGGGATAGCTCGCCTACCCCGGTCAACTTTCGCGGTCATGCGTGACTACTAATCGTGCCAATTTGAACGGTATTATCCAATTTCTGAGCTTAATTATAAACATCTGAAAAGTAAAAAGTTATTTTCTGTATACGATGATAATATTTTCCCTATTTTCGTGAATTTAACGTGTTTTCCATAGAGAACTTCAAGTTTATTTCAAATCTTGGACGTTAAAAAGAATGTCTCGCATGACAAAACACGTCAGCAAAGCTGGTAAAGTTGACCCGGGTGATAGGGTAACCCTCCCTGTGAAATTTGCTTGTAAACCAGAGCTAACTTAAACCGGCCTGCTAGGGTAACCCCAGCACAAGGGTAACCCTCCCTCCTTGTAAGGAAGGGTTACTCGCCTTCTCGAGCTACCCTGGGTTAGCCAAATTATCCTACATTCAGGGTTTCCTAACGACTGTTTTCTGTAAAATATATGTTCGGAAGAGCAAATATTGCCTATAGTTTTCTATTACTTGAGGACTGCCACAAATGTCTAACTGACCGTTCCGTTCATTTAATTTACAGCTATTTGCAACTTTCGAAGCTTATCTTATAAATTCCCTACGGGTTTTCAGACTTTCACACTTTACTTCCTAAGTTAGGCTCTTTTTCGTAGAAAAAAGTGAACCTAAAATTTTCGGATTCAAAAATGTGATGGCGAGAGGAATAGAAAATGTCTCACTATCGTAATTCATTAAATTGCATCTAAAATTTTCGGGAAAATAATACTGAAGCCCTTATAATTCCGAAAAGACTCATTTTTCCCTAGGATGACCAAACAGATACAAATTTTATAGCACTGCTTAGAATGCATTTCTAGATATATAAAACTATTCTGGATAGCCCAAAAGTGTTTTCCACGTATTTAGGAGGAAACTATCGTTGGGTGCCCTGTGCATTTCCCAATTCCAACAAAACGTGCCGAACCGTTAACATGTTAATGAAAAGTTGGCTCGGCGAGAAGGGTGGCCCGGGAGTCACCTCTATAAACCTGGGCCTATCAAACTGTTCGCTATTAAGACTACAAGGCTGCATTTTCCATATGGATCCAAAAGGTCGGTTTCGTTAGTTATACAAGATTAGACACTTTAAAGCACTATACGAATGTCATTGTGGATGGAGGGCGGGGCAGTTTGTGAGAACCCCTACGCAAAGGAGCAGGGATTGTTGTTAAAAAATTGAAAGGTTGGGGCGCAGTTCAGAAGGAATTGTAAAATTTCTCATTGCTCAGCAGTCTGACATATGTTCGTTTTGTAACGAATTAAAATTAAAACGACTTTTACCTTGTATTTGTGTTGGCGCCTGTTTGCTTCTAAATCCGTTACAAGGTTCCTTCAACATATGTGTGGCAAACTTGTCCGTCGGTTCTATGCGGTAACTTGATATTTCAGTCGTTAGTTTAGTTAGGAGCGTCTTCTTCCTCTATGGTGGCCTGGTTCTGCATGACATGCAGCCAATGTACCAACGACTTAGTCGCTGGCAGCGCCTACAATGATGCTGCGACAAAATTAAAAACCGATTGCAGGTTTTAGCCGCCAGTCTTAGTAGGAGGGAAAGGAGGGATGGAGCCGGGGGGGGGGGGGAGTTAAGTTGCTTGTGTTAAATTTCTCCCTCGTTCCCCACGAAAGTAACATGCTCACCGAATACTAATGAAAAATCTTCATTGGCGGTCGGATCAAACCAAGCCGAGAAAAGGGATTTGCACATTGGAAAAATATCTTCGCCAGTTTTATGGCCAAAAAAAAAAATCAAAGTTAACTGAGTGGAACTCGTGGACTGATACTTAGATTAGAAATTCCGGTTGCCGCAAAGTGAACTTCGCGTATCCACCAAAGGGTCCGGTATTCTTCATGGAGTTTTATTGTTGTCTTAAAACTTCCTATTAGTTTTGATCTCCTCCTACGGCCATCGCTCTATGCACAAACCGAAATAATAGTTGAAACCGATAGCGTTTAACTCCTCCTTCAAAAGGCAGGACAAGGGAGACTCCCGACCCTCGTTATGAACTTAAAGTGGCCTGGCCCAACGTAACACAATAAATGTGTCGCCACAAGTAACCACATTAAGTCTACATTAGCGGCGAAGCAAGACACATAACAGGTCTAAAGATATTAATTTAACTAGAGATCGGCAAATCTTAGGAACCAATTTTTTTTAGGGTTAATTTTATAGATAACTCTCTTTACTGCTTATGTTTGGCCATTTTACTACCAACGGTCAACCCTGTCTTCACAGTTAACACTTTGCTATGAAAAATGCGCAATAGAAAGTTCTACAACTGAGGCTAACCAAAAACATCAGTGTGAGGTTGCAAAGCCTACTGTTCAAGCGACAGTGAGAGGTCTAGGAAAAAAGGCGGCTAGGAGCATAACAGGCCAGAGCCCCGATTTTAAGTACTAGGCGACTTTGAAAGACGCGTGCTTCACATATTTGTGGCGGATTAGAATGCCGGCTTGGTCAGAACCCTTTGTTTAAAACATGGCGGGATACTAGCAGCTTAAGGCAAGCATGTGCCTTGTAGCTGTCAACATAATGCTTTTTAATTACATTCTGTCATAATTAACAAAACCCGATCGATGTTTGATTGAAAGTAATTGTACAAATCTGGTACCAGAAAAACCGCTTTTAAAAAACAAAAAAACAAAACTAGTTTATGGTTATTTCTCATTAATTTCACTTATCAAAACAAATATTTAATTTTATCAGTTTTCCCGTTTCTTTCAAAACATCCGTCATTTCCGGGCGTTTCGCTGTAGTCAATGAAAGACACGTTTTATCAGTCTTCTTTTACGCGGGAATATCAAAATTTCCATCTTTCAAAACGCGATGAACCAAAGCTCGCAGGGTACCAAAGCGCCAAAGGCGCACGATGCAGTCCCGGTGTTTTGTGAGCATCCGTTAAAAGTATTGAACGCCAAAACTATCAAGTTTTGATACTGCGAAGGGCAGCTAGTTTCTGTACCCAAAGGTTAGTGCATGGACAGGCTATCGAAAGAAAATAAAGGGGATGCTTGCCCAATGGATAGCAGGCCTAACTACGCAAATAAATGTCTCATTGCATCCTTGTCTGCGAGGTTAGTACTAAATTTACTCTCTAGAATACATTACACAACTCAATCAGCAACACTTTGCAAGTAGAATTGGCGATCAGTGTGGGCAATTTATATTTCTAAGGGACGTCCGTCGCACAAAGACTTAACGCGCGGGGCTTTTTAGTCAATGACTGACATAACAGTTTCCTCACAATCGACCCAGTTAGAGTGCGATAATGTGCGCGTGAACTTTGCCTACAACTGGCAATAAGCTGAATAAACCGGAAGCTGAACACCATGAATAAGTTACTAAATCACATCGCTCAGGTTTTTAGGTGGATATTAAAAATCGTATTTTCTCAAGTACCGGTGGGTTTTTTCGCACATTCTGTTGCGCAGTTTGGCAGTGATATACCGAGCATCAGACAGGTAACTCACCGAAAGCCACCATTTTACTCTTCTTCTACCAAACAGTTTTCCTGCAATGGTCTTAGTACTTGTCCCGTTGCCGAAGCCTTGCACGAGCAAGATACGGTAATCGAGAGTCGAGAATCGAGAATCGATATTGTACTCGGGACAAGAAAAGGTCGCCGTCCATGGACCAACTGATGCAATGCAAGAGCTTCAAGCTGCTGAGAATCGCCAATTCTGGATTACAGCCAGTGAAGGAACTCCTGAGAAGCGTCCAAATTATAAAGGAACTTTGGAGGCCAGTCAGCCACGGTGATTGTCGCACCACGCATAAAGTAGAATAAATTTGTTAACCTGGTATTGTTTTTGACACAAATCACGTAAAACTATAAAGAAGTTGCCACTATGAACTCTGGAAAATGAAAATTCAATAATACTATGGTTGACGACTGGCAGTTTAAAAGAGAGACAACCTTCACCTCAGAATCTTGGGCGCGCCGCCTGTAAGCTCTGAGGGAGAGGGAAGCCCCATTATTTGGCCTATTTCAAAAACAAATGACACTACAAAAATAACCTACAATTATAATTTCCAAAGAGAGTCTACCATCACCTCAGAAACTTGGGCGCGCCGCCTGTAAGCTCTGAGGGAGAGGGTAGCCCCATAATTTGGCCTATTTCAAAACGAATGACAGTACAAAGATGACCTACAATAATAATTTGGATAAATGACCGACATTTTAAAAGAGAGACTACCTTCACCTCAGAAACTTGGGCGCGCCACCTGTAAGCTCTGAGGGAGAAGGTAGCCCCATAATTAATTTGGCCTATTTCAAAAACAAATGACAACACAAAAATAACCTACAATAATAATTTGGATTAATGACCGACATTTTAAAAGAGAGACTACCATCACCTCAGAATCTTGGGCGCGCCGTCTGTAAGCTCTGAGGGAGAGGGTAGCCCCATAGTTAATTCGGCCTATTTCAAAAACAAATGAAACTACAAAAATAACCTACAATTATAATTTCAAAAAAGAGACTACCATCACCTCAGAATCTTGGGCACGCCGCCTGTAAGCTCTGAGGGAGAGGGTAGCCCCATAATTTGGCCTATTTCAAAACAAATGACAATACAAAGATGACCTACAATAATAATTTGGATAATGACCGACATTTCAAAAAAGAGACTACCATCACCTCAGAATCTTGGCCGCGCCGCCTGTAAGCTCTGAGGGAGAGGGTAGCCCCATAATTTGGCCTATTTCAAAACAAATGACAATACAAAGATGACCTACAATAATAATTTGGATAATGACCGACATTTCAAAAGAGAGACTACCATCACCTCAGAATCTTGGGCGCGCCGCCTGTAAGCTCTGAGGGAGAGGGTAGCCTCATAATTTGGCCTATTTCAAAACAAATGACAATACAAAGATGACCTACAATAATAATTTGGATAATGACCGACATTTCAAAAGAGAGACTACCATCACCTCAGAAACTTGGGCGTGCCACCTGTAAGCTCTGAGGGAGAGGGTAGCCCCATAATTAATTTGGCCTATTTCAAAAAACAAATGACACTACAAAAATAACCTACAATTATAATTTCAAAAGAGAGACCACCATCACCTCAGAAACTTGGGCGCGCCGCCTGTAAGCTCTGAGGGAGAGGAGAGCCCCATAATTTGGCCTATTTCAAAAACAAATGACACTACAAAAATAACCTACAAAAATAATTTGGATTATAACCGACATTTTAAAAGAGAGACTACCTTCACCTCAGAATCTTGGGCGCGCTGCCTGTAAGTTCTGGGGGAGAGGGTAGCCCTATAATTTGGCCTATTAAGTAAAAAACAAGTAACAATACAAAGATAACCTGTAATAATAATTTTTGGATGATGATTGACATTTCAAGGAGACTAAAATAACTGATATAGAAACCATACTGTATCTGTGACGTTGATTATACAGATCGCCCAAGTGAACACGAAGATGTTGAAGTGGAAGAAAATCTGGAGTAATCCAGCGTGTTGGCTCCTGCCAGCGAATAAGATTTTGGCGGGATTTCGACAGAGCTTGGCGGGCTTTTTGGAGAGTAATTTGTCACTGGAGGCACATCGACACTTACATCGTCTTAAGCCAGAAAAAAAAGACGTGAATCCTTCGCCGTTTGATCAAAAAGGTCGTCCATTCAATCAGATAATCGGTCTTGCTGTTCCTCAAGGAGATGTGAAGTAGAGCTCGAGCTCTTGCTTTCGTTTACACCGGCGACTATAAAATGTGCATTGTTGACGGCCTTTCTCAAACGTTCAAATAGAGAAGATCTAAAAATTTCTTTGGTCAGGGTCTTTTCCACGCAGAGTTCCTTCCAAACCGGAGAAAGATGTGCCAGCAGAGAGTGTATTTCTACTTGTGGCTCGTCAGTAAAAACTTGATACGCCGACTCGCCCTTTTCGGGTTCCTTCTGTGAGTACCGGAGCACAGATTACGTAATACAATAGTAATAAAAGACAGGAAACAAAACAACTCCAAATAAAGACTAATCCCAAGTGACCAAAAATACAAAGCTTTCCGGTGTCACAGTGATATGTGTATCCCCGTGATATGTGTATCCCCGTACACATATCCCTAGTGATATGTGTATCCCTCCAATATGGCTGCCAGTGAAATGTGTATCCCCTACCCCCCACCCCTCCAAACAAGTGTCGGTTTTATTTCTGTTGTTTTTGTGAATTTTGCGAATCATCGTCAAAGGGACTACAAATGATTCGAGATGACGAGCAACACAATCGACAAAAGAGCAACGATTCGAGACAAAATAATCGCAAAGCTGTCTCTGGCGAGTTTCCTTCTTCGTGGGCCGCAATGTTGATGTAAACATTCGTTCTCGCTCCTCTCCTTATCCAACGTGATTATCATTCATATGTCACTAGTCGCGTTAAATAAGTATGACTGACAAAATTTCATTCAGCAAGGGATAACTCGAAAAGTCAAAAAATAGAGAGGGGATACACATATCTCTGCGCTGGTCCGGTGATATGTGTATCCCTCCTGCGAGCGCCACAATATTCTACCTTTGCATGTTGTTTGATTCCTGTCTTAACCCTAGCTAGTTGTGTTACTATAGTTATGTTACATGATATCGACGACATTTCCTTTAGCAAGAGAAGATATTTCCTTACTGTGTCGTGGATAAGCATCAGTGTTTATTGTATCCCCACCCGGGATACACATATCACTAGGGATATGTGTATGGGGATACACATATCACGGGGATACACATATCACTGTGACACCGGTACCTGCAGAAAGACCCCGTTTTGGTTTTCGCTTCGAAGGTCACCAATGTTGACATGGCATACTACTCTTGAAAGAAGTTAAATAAGCCATCGGAGCACTATTTTCTTAAAAGAAAGCACTTGAAAAACCCTTGAAAGCGTATCAAGCCTATTTGAATCCAAATTCGGCGAGAAAACTGTAGTTATTAATTGCGAAGCCAGCCGCGAAGATCGACTTCCAAATTTTCAATCGACCGTGAAATGAATTTATAATACCCAAATAGTCTGATCAAATTTCGCGTTTCCTTGAGATGTCTGTTTCGTTTAATCAGATGTACAAAGTTCCTTGACAGGCAATGTGTCCGGCGCTCTCCAAAGGTGTCTGGAGGAATGCTTAAAACTAATTACAAAAGCAACGCCTGCCTGTTATTGGAAACCGATCTGCGGTGGTTGCTGTGGAGATTAGGCCTCCTCGGGAGCGCATTAAAATCGGAGCTCTTGCCTGTTATGCAATAACAAAGATCACTTTAGCGACCTTAGCCTGCAAACGCAGACGTATTTCCGTTCGTCTCTTCTCTCATTAAGCACGAGTTTTATCAGGCAAGAAATAGCAGGTACGTTTGTAATGTTTTTGCTTTATTTTATTGTTTTGCTGGCAAAAAAGTATTACAAGCCACAAGTATTATATGGGACGAGATTTACAATGTTTGTACAAATATTTTATTACTCAGTTTCGCTTTATGTCTCAGGCACTCATCATGCAGGAAGGAACCGTAATTAGACTAAATGCCCGGCAGTCCAAAAATTGTACAGAATCCTGCCCTAACCTCCTAATGCGGGCCACATTAATATGTAGTAAGCAGAAACTCGTAACCGACCCATCATGAGTCAACGTCAAATACGAAAACAATACAATTGACCATAAGATTAGCTAATACTATGCCAGATCTCAAGATGCTATACAGTACATGACAGTAACTGTACTTTTTCAAGTCTCGGTGGCCGTGCATGCCTGTCTACGAGCCCAGTTTGAGCTAGTCTAAATTGACAATGATTGGATTACGTCCTTGAAATTTTTGGCATAGGTCGCACTTGGGAAAAGTTTTCATCTTTGCCTGCTAAAAAGCCACGAAAATTCGAAACCGCAACCGGAAAAGAAAACTTTTAGTCAAATCGAGGAGGGTCGCACTAGTATTTACTAGTGGGAGTTAACTGTCGTTGTTTTAGCTTGTTTTGACACATTGAGAACTAAAGTAGGCCAGATACCAGAGAACATTATCTCTTCGTAGTCCGATCATTTGGCGTAGGATCGTTTTCCTCCTTTCCCAGTTTCAGGAGGATGGGAGAAATAAAGAAAATAAAGTGCTTGGCTGCAAAGACTGCATTTAGCTCGGAGAATAACAAACCTGTGACGGTGCCTGGGTAGACTATAATTGGCTCGCCTGTAGAGAGTTCCCGTAAAAACGTTGAAATAGCGAAGGATTACAAGCTTATGAATTGCTCGCCCGTAGAAAGTTTTCGCAAAAACGTTAAAATGGCGAAAAGTAGTGGTAGCCTCGTCCGTCCACAACGAAAACGCGAAGGTCAGAAAATTTCAACGATTGATTCAAATTGATCGTGTTTCAAATTGGTCACGTTTCGCTGACAAGTGCTGACACTTACCGCCGTGATTCCTATTGTTTAGCTCAAGTTTTCCAAAATCTGCCTGCCCCATCCAAGCAATATGCGTCTTTGATGTTTTTCGCGATTTTCAAAGTTTTTTCCAACTTGAAAACTTGGGGTCGCACTTAGCAATGTGTCCCGATGACAGATTTTTACCGCAAGGTAAACAAATTCTTCCAGAAATTTCCCAAGTGCGACTAAGTAGTCGATCAATGATGATAAATCAATACATTTAGCTGTCAATAAACTGTAGATTAGACAGCTCAGATATCCGGCCGTATGATAGTCATCCGCGATCAACGTTTACCTAAAGGCCTTGCGCAGCAATGCTTCCTTAGCATCCTTCACAACATGGAACTTTATCCCAGCACAGAGTAACCGTTGAGTGTTAATCGTTAACAAACATTGCGCAATTATATATTTTTACAACCTCTATTTAGGGAAGGTCCCGAGGGTGTCCGCTTAATAGAGGTTTCACTGTATTTCTTCCAGGCATGCTGGTATACTGAGATCCCCGGTGGGCTACTCCTGGGAATTCTTGGTGGGGGTATGCTGGGCCTTGATATATTTTGCTCGCAAAAGTGGCATAATATGCTTCTAGCAGTGCTCGTACGTTTCTAAAACTTTGCCAGTGTGGTAGTTTTTGTAAATTACAGTCGACTCCCGATAATTCGAACCCTCAAGGAAAATAGGAAAAAGTTCGAGTTATCGAGGGTAAAATTATATTGAAAATGATCTGAAGGGAATTCAAAATTGCTTCGAGTTAGCGGGAGGTTCGAGTTATTCCGGGGAGGGCCGACTTCCTTTAAGAGGCCAATGGGGATGTGCCGCTGGATGGGGTTGCATTTTCACGACTGGAAAATAATGGGGTCGCACATTTTCGGATTTCTGGGGTAAGACCGTTCTTCATATTTCCGGTTAGCAAGTCAATTCATAAAAATAGAAAGTGACTAAGTTGGGATGGGGAAAATTACATATTTGCCCAAAAGCGACTAAGATGGGGTCTATAATTGGCCGCAGAATAGACTATAATGGGGTAGGGGCTCTGAGATGCCAGCGGCAGATACCCAGCAAAAATTAACCCAAGTACCTCCCCCAGGCGGGTTATAGAGGGTTCGAGTTACCGGGAGTCGACTGTATGCTCATTCCCTAGTAGCAAAAAATGCAGAAATTATGCTTCTACTTTTTACTGTAAATTTTCCCGGCGTAACCACTCGAACCAAATCGAACGTTTTTTAAATCGAACTTGATCGAACTTAATCGAACGATAAGGTTCGATTCAGTTCGGTAATCGAACACAATCGAACTCTCACAAAACAATTTGGGTAAACTTTGATTGAGTCCAATAATATAAGTTTATAATTAGATGGTCGAAGTTGGCATACATTCGATTAAAAATGGGACGTTATGCAGGAAAATTGCGCGTGTTTTGCAGAGTGTTCCCTTTTTCTAGGGAGTCCTACGACTGAGTATATTCGGGGAGTGATTGTAGCGGATCAGTGTTCCGCGTACCGTGTAGTGTAAAATATGCGAAAATATTATATATACAAGAACACCAGGGAAGAAGAAGACTACATTTCCATATTACAACTTTATCCTTTAATCAACCCCCTCAATCACAGAGTGAATATAATATTATGCTGGGGCCGTAGATCTTTTATAGATCCGATATGCCGTAATTCTTGAATGGTTCTGTCCATGTTTTAGAGGTTGGTTTTGTCCAATTCTTATTTTCTCTGCGAGACATCAACTTGACACTTGGACTCTTGCCCCCCAGAAGACACGTGTGTACTGTCGCAATTTGTAATAATCATCGCACTTTGTAATACCTGTCGCAATTTGTAATAAATCCATTGCACTTTGTAATACCTGTCGCAATTTGTAATAAACCGTGTCGCACTTTGTAATAAAAAAGCTGTCGCAATTTGTAACAACCGTCGATCGCACTTTGTAATAAACTAAGCTGTCGCAATTTGTAATAATTCCATCGCACTTTGTAATAACTTTTTGAGAGTAACTGAACTTACTTCGTCAACATTAATATAATGCCAAAATATGCATGGTACTTCATAAACAAAGATGATGACGTCTGCTGGCACGTAACACCTCCGCTCATTCAAACATTTAACTTTATTCACAGTCCTAAACATTTTTTTCAGATTAATGTTGATTAGTTATCTGACTTACGAAATGCTGTACTCTTAAACCTTGCTATTGTACTAGGTGGTTTTCATTCAGTGGTTACCCGGCGGGTGTACTTCCTTATATGGCCAATACGGGGATGTACCTCTAGACAGAGCATTGTCAGAGTACTGGATCTAGACAGAGCTAGACACACTAGACACAAACGAACCATTATTAAAAAGCATTTAATTTCCGCAAATCGTAACATCCATCCTACATCATTCGAATAAGGACACCACGAGAGTTCAAGCTTTCCTTGTTAGATCTTATAACAGGTCGATACAACACGTTGTGCACCATCCTTGTCTAACGCGCAATCTTAAAGAAGTAATAGTGGCTTCCATATTTTGGCCAACTTAATCAAACGAGGCCTGGAAAGATTCAAAATGTTTACTGCAAATAAAAAAAAACGTCACCAGTGGCAAACCGTCGAACCACAACAGAAACCTAAAAACAAAATCCAGTTAGTCGCTGGCCAATACCTTCGTATGTACCTGTTTTTATAACACTCACTTGGGGTCTTACACTGAGCTGGCTGGGCATTTGGCCCATTATTCTCACTTGATTTGGTCCCATATAGGATCAAAAGGAGTACTCATTCCATCTTAAAACAATTGTTTTCTATAAGGAGTCCTCTAAAGCAAATACCATGGGGCCGGGATAGTAAAAAATTATCCTTCCCTGCTTATATACAAGTCTTTCGAGCTGGATTACTGTTTTTCCACAAAATGGAAAGGATGGAATAAACCATCCATTACTACTTGAGTTACCCTATCTAAGGATCAAACCAAAGACACAAGGCCAGCAACGTAAAAAATGATACCCTATTAAAGGCTCGAGATCCTCAAAAACCATACCCTATCAGGCGGTACTTACCTATCTAGTCCATCCATATATGGGATTATCCCCCCCCCCGAAGACTTCACGTGTCACGTGGCAAGCAAACATGGATTTGGACGACGAATGCCAGGTTATTCATGAATTTTCTGTTGTTAAATGTTGCTTTTGTTATTTAAATATTCTTGAATTTGAACATGATTCATATCTTTTTGGTGATATGTCACAGGAAGTTTCATGTCTTTCATAAAAGCTTTTCTAGTTGGTCACGTGATTAATCAAGGCATAAAAATTTATAGCGGTAGACATGCATGTTTGACCAAAGAAAATGTTACGGAGATGTTACGTGCTAGCAGACGTCACCATCTTTGTTTATGAAGTAGCATATTTTGGCATTATATTAATGTTGACGAAGTAAATTGAATCACTCTCAAAAAATTATTGCAAAGTGCGATGGAATTATTACAAATTGCGACAGCTTAGTTTATTACAAAGTGCGTGTTTATTACAAAGTGGCGTGTTTCTGTGGGCGTTGAGAATTCTAGGTTAGGGCTTAAATCAGAGTGCGCGGATATTTTTCATCAGAGCTTTCTCTGGTTGTTACGCCATAATGACGAGCCCCAAAGAGGGCGAAACAGCTGTCTATGGCTACAATCCCGCTCTGTTTTGCGTTCTTTCGGTGTCGTGTTGACCAACGGACGTCTGCGAGGAGGCTAGTTGATGTCTTGCAGAGTTAATTTTCACGTAGTACGATCGTGTTACGAAAACTAAGACCCTCGAAAAGTAAGACCTAAGACCCGTCTTAGTTTTCGAGATTACGAAAACTAAGACCCCCTGAAATAGAATCCGTCGAAATATAAAGTCAAATTGTCACCGAAATAGGTCTAATCTGTCAAATTATCTTCTGTCCGATCCTTTCCACCCAGTTTTTGGTCAAATTTAACAGTAAATTCAGGAGTCTTCTAAGACCCCCCAAAAAATCAATCCGTAAAATATATATGAAGTCGAATAACGACCGTTCAAAGACTATAAACCGTAAAACAACCAAAACTATCATCATGACGACCCGCTTCTTCTCAAAATTGCAGACATATCAGTATTGAGGCTTTAAAAACAGGATGAAAGCCATAGACTACCTGTGTATAATTGTACACTGAAAATATGCGTTACCCTGGCGATTGGTCTATAATTTTGGTTGTTTATCTTTAAAAATCGTAAAATTGGCTTTCCACTGGAGATGGATTTTTGTCTTCGTTTCCGGCTGACATGTCGCTGCGATCCCGGCTGCGACCCTGATAGGGTTACTCCGATCGTCAAGTGCATGGTCATTACGGCGTTATCGGTCAAATGTCACACAAAAATACAGATTTTTTTCTTTTTCTGGCCAGGCTATAGCCAGAAAAATGCTTTCTTAAAAAAGGCGAAAAAAAGAGTATATGCTACATTGCGTTTTTCAAGAGTTTATTTTAATAGTTGCCATCCTGGAGATGACACTGACCGGAAACGAGAATACTGCTATGTCTGCAAATTATTAGAAGAAGCGGAAGGTCAGGCTTTTACTTCGGGTAGAAGAGCACAGAACGCCAATGAATTTCGTTTTTTTATTATTATTATTATTATTATTATTATTATTATTATTATTATTATTATTATTCGTGTGTTCAAACTGAACTTCTCTGGACCATGTGATTTTTATGTTACTAGGCGCAGACGAGTGAAATTAATCTTGATTCAAATTAAATTAACAGCTAGCGTTTGAAACGCAAGAGGGGAATAAGGTGTGCGCTATTCGTGTTCTTTCTTATTTTTTAACTTGACTGATCGAAGCGTAATTCACACTACTGAAACAAATAGGGCGTTTTTCCCTGAGAATTTCGCTTCAATATCACAGGATCGTTGTCAGAAAATGTTTTCCCCTGCTGAGGACCAAGCAATGAAGTATTTTCGTCAACGGCTCTTGTCTTTAGTTAATATGGGCCTTCATGCCGCGATAATACGACTGAGCCCGCTGATACACGAGGGAGAGCAGCGGTATAAACTATATATAGTCGGCGATCCCCGGATGGTGTCCCTGCTGTAACCCCCCCTTGAAAAATCCTGGCTACGCCCATGCCCGTTCCAAGTTTAGTAAGTAAAAGGTGCCAGGGTTTTTCGAAAAATCGGAGGTTAACAAATCAGACAATTTGTAAGTTTAACTAAAATATGTCTGATTGAAGAGTGAAAAACCAAAATTTGGTCAACATATCTTTTGTCTTAAAAAGTTAAAGCCTGTTTTTTTTAATAGTGTTTAGTGTGATATTTCGTATGGCTTGAAGAATGAACAGCACAGTGTTGCATTATATCTATGTTTTTTTTTCAATATTTCTTTAAAAAAGCCTTCAGAAGAAACATTTCTTTGCGAAATGAGTAGTGTTGTTATAACTAGGAGTAATCGGAGCTTAGAAGAGTGCGTTCGATATGTTTGCTAGGCGTACAGGTAGCAGTTGAGGGGAAAGGGTGGATGGTTCTTGCGATAGATAACTATGATTATGGCATGTTTCGAACGTAAGGGTTGCGTGCAGCGAGACGTCGATTTAAACTGTGTATGATAATGAAAAGGTTTTGAAGGCTAGTGATCAGCGTGATATCATATGGTTGTTATTTGAGGAGACACTGGCCAAAGTGCTTCGGGCGTGTAAAAAGAACTTTTTGTTTTACTGGCGCAATAGATGTTCTACAGGGCGCAGTTGTTCGAGGGCCGATCAGCGCTTAACCCGAGTTTCTTTTTCTTTTGTTAAGAAACCTTTCTTTGTATAATTTTCTCAGTTATCAAGAACGTCCAATCATCAAATTGTTGGCAAAATGAAGCTTTCACATCTGAGTTCAATTTTCGCACTAACCCTCCTCGCCTGGGTTATCTTAACCTAGCTTTGAACAACCCGGCCCAGGTACTGTTAAAAAGCAAACAGTTGACAAAGTTTTATCTGTAGATGTAATCATTAATTTTATTTAATATTGGGAATTCCACATGTAGACAATTACTGAAATTTACTATAAAATGCCGGAAACCGTTACTGGCAAGTCTTCTTAACCTATGATGATATTGAAGAATGACCCAAGACCATATTTCAATTGCCAGTATTCTGTCTCTAGATCTGTCTCCAGCGCCGTTGGAGTAAAGGAATTGTCTTATAATTGTACTGTATTTACGGATTTTCAACATACAACATTGAGTCCTTTTCAAACTTTCAGCCTCAGCTATTGTATTTGGGCGATCAATGACGTTAGCTGCTGAAAAACGTCGTACGTTGGCGGCTTCATAGTGGCCTGTATTACCCCCTCCATGATATTGTGTTGCTGAAAAACGTCGTCCGTTGGCGGGTTAATAGTGGGCTGTATTAGCCCAACCTCGTCCCCAGGGTCTTCTCGCTTTCCAATATGGCGGCGGCAGGAGAGAAGACCCTGGCACACAGTAGAAATCACGTGACTGATTTGTCCACGGAGAGTGGAAATTTATTCAAAATGGCGGCCAAGATAAAGAGTGAGAGGATCTGGGTACGAGGTCTTGAGACTGGTGAAAAACAAACAAAATGGCGGCAAAGGCAGAACTCAAAAGAAGCTAAAAATATGAAAGAATACACTTACAAGCCACAGGAATACGGTAGAATGATATAGCGATCTTATTTTCTGTTCAATGACCTTCATTTGTTTTAAGCCTGAAAGTTCTAGCGCACACGGCTGTCTACAACTTAATTTCTCGATACCGACCTTTTTTCACCGTTTTCTTTTTTTGTCGTACCCTGAGCGCCAGAGGTTCAGGTTTCTTCTTTCGTGAAAGGGGGAGCTTTTTCTAACCGTGAGCGCAATTTATTTCTTCATGTTAGGAATTTCGAGAACAGACCTCTGAAGCCAGGGAATTTTTTGTCATGACGTGACGCTCTAAGACCTCTTCCGCTCCGAAATTCAACTAAGCATTAAATTGAGTCGCAGACACTTTAAGCTGATAAGTTATCGTCAGTTTTGTTACAGATCTTCATGAGGTTTTTGACTATTGTTTTTCTATCTGCAAAAATTTTAACTGAACTCTGATATGTAAAAAACAATTTTTTTTCTGAAAACAAGAACCAGAGAACACTATTTTGTTAATATAATTTGAGGAAACTTTGGTTGAAAATTAAACAGTTCCTTGGTCAGTTTGGATATTTTGTCACTTGAACTGGTACAGGTAATAAAATTATTGTTAATCTTCATCTACTTCACAGTTTTTAGACTTTGTTATTGGCTTTTGATATCTAACCCCGTTCACAGTGCTTCCGGGCAATAGAGATAGGGGCCTTAATCTAGCAAAGACGGTGGTATTAGTTCCCCACAAAAAAAAATGCCAAGTGAAAAAGCCCAAGTACAAGAAGGTTGGAGGTCAAGCAGCCGAGGATCAAAAACAAATCCGAACTTCCAGTTGGTGAATAAATCATCCTGGATCGGTCCACAGAAAGCTTTACAGTTTTCATTGATTTATACAGTCTCTTATTTATTAGTGAAGAATAAGAAAATAATAATAATAATAACTGTTTATTCACAAATCCACATCGGAAAGTGAAAAGGAGATAAAAGAGGTTATCCCTTTCTAGTTTAAGGTGGGATGGGGGTTAAAAAAGACGGGGGCTTATTGTTAAAACTTTCTTTCACTGAAAAGGAGGGCTTATTTGAGAGAGGGGGCCTTAATAGAGGATTTAAGATGTTGTTATTATTGTTTTTTTTTTTGCCTCTCAGATGTAAAAAAAAGCATTAACCCCGCTTTAATAGCTAGCAAAAGGTGAAGAGTGTTTCCATTGTTTGTAATATAGCAATCCAAAATGTATTCTCCACTTTGAAATAGATTTGATTTTCAGAGCAAAAACTTCCTTAATCCCTGACTTTGGTTTATTTGACATATTACTTGGGGCTGCACTTTGCCATGTCAATGTGCAAATTGACTAAAGGCTAGACTCCAGTTGTTCAAAAATTTGATAGTCCTATCTGAGTCATGTGCACAGTAAAAGTTCCTATCTCATTTGGAGATAATAGATGTTTTAAGTCAAACACGCTTTGCTCGTCAGATGGGCCCTATCGTACTCTAATTGAGACATGACTTGGTAGCGGTGTGCTGATTATCGATCATAATCTATAAAGCATCAGAAACCTACAGCAAAGTGAGTATTGCTTATACAAATGTTCAGTTGATTGTTGTGGAAAATTCACAAAAACATTGTTGACAAATAAGGACATTAATACACCTGTGTTGTCTTTTTGATGGGGTCTTAACTTAGTTTATACGATGTTTAGTTGGTTTAACTATGTGACAGATAAGCCTCTGCTTGCAGGGTAGGTTTTTTTGTTCACTTACAAAATTATTTTCAGTGTTGAAAGTGGCACACAGGGGGCACAAAACTATAATCTACTATAATAGATTATCAGTTTAATAGTTGGGTTAATCTGATTATTTCTGACGATATGATTATAATACAGACACTATTACTAAGACTAACCAACACCTTAAAGTAGACTTTGAAAGTATTTAAGCCAGCACATCTAACAGCTGCAACCTCACACCGCAACACCTAAACAAGATAAAAGCCTTGCCTTGTCCCTGTGTGGCATTTTCCCAGGCCTTAATTCTTGGTCAATTCATTTCGGTGACTTATCTTAGGCAAACTGGAGGGAAACTGTTTCACTATTTCGCTTGGGACCGCGTGACCTAAAACTCATTGGCCATGACTAGGCAACCAAAAGCTCACTATGCTAATGGGGACTCTGGCACAAAACACTTCAAAAGCCTTTGTATCTCGACATGAAAAATCCCATGATCGAGATGCTCCAGGCCCCTTCCGCTCTTGTTTATTCAGTGGATAGTGATATATGCACCCTTTGAAGTAATTTATTTTTTTAAATCCAAGGTTTAGAACTGAATTATAGCTGCTTCACAATCATACCCAGCTGGTGTTGGAATACTGCAGTACCAGCCACTTTTTCACCTGGTCCACAAACCCCCTTTTCAAGGATATAGTGACAAGAACATCATGCAGTGACAAGAACAACATGCACACTTAGCCTACAGTAATTAGAAGCTCAATTGACAGGTTTTAGTTTGACAGAAAACATATTTATCTTGGGGTCACTGTCACCCCATGTCTGGAATCTGGGAAATTTTTCTCTTGGAATCTGGAATAAAGGTCCTAAAGTACTCTGGATCCCACTTATAACTGGAATGCGGAATCCATGTTCCACTGACAAAGAATCCAGAATGCGGTATCCATGGCGCAAAATTGAGAATCCAAGACTGTCAGATTTCCCTGAATGGGCTGATCACTGTTTTCAACTTGATAAAATAAAAGACATCATGTGCTTTCATTTATTTTATTTTTGCAACTAGAAAGAAATCCCACAAGCTTCAATACATCAATATGTAAGTTTTTCATTTCTGAGAAAGGAAACAGTTTATTTTCCCAATGTCTCTGTATTTAGCTGTATTTTACTGCCAATGAAATGAGCAAACAATAATAAATTATCATTATTGTGACACTAAAAACTGAATAAATGAAAAGTCAGGATTAAAAATATCAAATGATAGCGACACTATGTTTGGCTTCAATTTTTAGTTTTGTTTCGACATCTGCCTCTCTCGCTCCTCGTCCCCCTTCAAAATCACAGTGGAAAAATTGAAAGAAGGCCAGGTTAGGCCCATGAATGTTACGATCAAATGAAAAGAATGTTTCACTTGACAAAAAACTGTTGAGACAAAGCGCAGATTATGCAAGATTTCCGTATAACCCCATACATTAATAATATTATGCATACAGCTTTTGTTCAAAGAAAACAAAAGGCAGAACAATACTACACCTTTGCAACGGGCAGCTAAATTTATTGATAAGCTGAAGCCTTTTAAGTATTCTTTCACAAATCGGGAATTACAGAAACAAATCTTTAGTAATTTTCGGAACACACAAACCAAATAGCACGAGTAACAGAAATACCTCTACGCGTTATAATATTCCCAGCGATTACCAGATATCACTATATTCGAATCTTTGCCTTCCAACGGTACAGTCACAGTTTTCCGAACAATCAGACCTGAATTCTGTCCACCTTCTAGGTCTCAAACACTGAAGAAAGCACTTCTAAGCCTCTACAAAGCCCTCAAAGGTCAACCATCTTTGTTTTGGAAGGAATAAACCAATGAGAGCGCACGTATGAACGCGCTATGGAATGCACCAATCAGCGATCGTTTTAGTTCGCTGTGTGCCAGGGTCTTCTCTCCTGCCGCCGCCATATTGGAAAGCGAGAAGACCCTGGGGACGAGGTTGGTATTAGCCCTTCCATGATATTGTGTTGCTGAAAAACGTCGTCCGTTGGCGGGTTAATAGTGGGCTGTATTAGCCCTTCCATGATATTGTGTTGCTGAAAAACGTCGTCCGTTGGCGGGTTAATAGTGGGCTGTATTAGCCCTTCCATGATATTGTGTTGCTGAAAAACGTCGTCCGTTGGCGGGTTCATAATGGGCTGTAGTAGCTGTTGCGTGATGAACTGGGGCGTTGCAATTGGCGGGTTTATAGTGGGCTGTATGAATGGCGGCTGGATGGGCGTGTCTCTGGTAGGCGTCGGCGTTTTTTTCCGCAATCTGCTACGCCGGTTTTGGAACCAACACTGGGATTGAAAATAAAACGTTAGTAAAGGAATTACACAAGAGATAACTAACCTCTTCTAACAATGAACGTTACCCAAAATGCGAAATACAAGAATAACATCATGTCGTGTAGAATAATGAAAATTAGTTTCTGCCAAGTGATACTGAGCATAACTGCGGAATAGTAGTGTTTTCATATGAATGGTCGCATCGTATGATCGATTGTATCTACATTCGCAAAATAATGTTTCCTCTGAC
This sequence comes from Porites lobata, assembly GCA_942486035.1. NCBI lineage: Eukaryota > Metazoa > Cnidaria > Anthozoa > Scleractinia > Poritidae > Porites > Porites lobata. The sequence continues at coordinate 407,247 of CALNXK010000074.1, read as the reverse complement.
GGCTTTTTTAAAGAAAAAACAATAAAAACAAAAACGGCCTTTTGATAATCACTTGGGGGATTGTTTTGTACTATTATCACATGTTTCCAAACCAAGCTACACTGGTAAACATCACTTTCTTTCTACTCATTTCGCAAAATAATGTTTCTTCTGACGGCTTTTTTAAAGAAAAAACAATAAAAACAAAAAAGCAATTTTAAATTCTCAATATTTTGTTATAACGTCAGACTGAAAGTACACCCCATGAAAGACTTTTTCATTCCTTGAGCTCAACTAAAATGTAAAATTCATGCCACGGATTTCAATCTAAGCATTTTAGAGGAAACTAAATTGAAAAAAAAAACCATAGATATAATGCAACACTGTGCTGTTCATTCTTCAAGACATACAAAATATCACACTAAACACTATTTTAAGACAAAAGATATGTTGACCAAATGTTGGTTTTTCACCCTTCAATAAGACATATTTTAGTTAAACTTACAAATTGTCTGATTTGTTAACCTCCTATTTTTCGAAAAACCCTGGCACCTTTTACTTACTGAATTTGGAACGGGGTGTTTATCCACAGACTCAAGAGGTACTGGTCCTCAGCAGGGGAAAACATTTTCTGAAGAGGTTCCATTTGAATGGTCACACTCTAAGATTTCAGTTACAAATTTCAGAACTCATAGCGTATTTGCTTAATAGTATGTGTGGAAATTGCACAAACCTTACCTGGATAATGCAGTGCTCGAGGCCAAGCTCTCGCGCTAGTTTCTCCCTTAAGTAAATTCCTGGGAATGGGTCTTTCTGAAAAATTTCCTCCAAACGAGCAAGTTGCTGGTCTGAAAATTTCGTTCTGCGACGTCTTTCTGGGAATTAAAAGAGAAGTCGTTTAAGGTCGTGATAACTAGCGTGCCCCTTGTAAAATCGAGTGTAGTTAAACGCCAAGGTTGTCTCGGGAAATAACTTGAAGTCGAAATGTCTCGCAAAGTGTCGCATTTATAATATGACTCTTTCCGGCGCATCAACAACTGAACTTATGCATAAGATTAACGGAGACTGATCTTTCGACTGTTATGATGATCTACGCAATGTCTTCGGTCTTATGTTAAGATGCACAAAATTTTAACAGAACTTAAAGTGTAAATGAAATTAAAAACTTTTAAAGAGAATATACAGTTTTACATTAACACTATATGGTGACACTATTGCTCAAGGCTGATTTAACCCTTCGAGTGCAAAGGAGAAGTCTCAGGGGCACCCAAAGACTGTTTTCTGTAAAATATCTGTTCGAAGAAGTAAATATTGCCTGGAATATTATTTTCTATTACTTGGTTTAAGGAATACTAAAAATTTGAAGATGACTGTCCATTCATTGACAATTTTCGACACTTATCTAGTAAATTCCCTACGCTTTTCTGAAGTTTAATTTTCACATTTCACTCCCCAGATTGGGCTATTCTTCATACAAAAAAGGAAACCTAAAATTTTAGATTTCGAAAAAAATGTGATGGAGAGAGAAATCAGAAAAATTATCTACTTTTGTAATAACTTGAATTGCCGCGAAAACTTTCAGAAAAAAAATACTGAAGCCCTTGTAAATTCAATAAGACTCAAGTTCCGCTAAAATGACCGAAGAGGTACAAATTTTATGGCGCCGCTTAGAATGTATTTCTAGAGGTCAAAACGTACTCTGGATAGCCTGAAACGTGTTTTCAATGTATTTCGGAGGAAACAGTCGTTGGGTGCCCTTGACGTCTTAAGTTGGCATTACGAAGGTATGAATTTAGAAAATGAGATTCTCAAAACTTACGTCGTTTCTCTTGAGCTGGTCTTGAATCCATGTCTACGGTGAAGTCAAGCAACAAGAATGAATGATGGTTTGAAATAGTTTTTGCTCCTATTTATATAATTATCTGGCGACGCTTGATCCTGGTTGATGTGGGCGTAGAAATACACTATTTCAACAATAACCATTTTGGTGACTTGATAAGTAAATAATTACTTATCACCTCTATTGGTTGATGAGTTGAGGGGGCTATCTTTTGTCTCCATTCTCATGTCTCTTTAAAAAAAAACATTGAATGAATTGGAAGCTTTTTGAATAAATTTGTGTAACTCCGCCTTATTGAGTTGATTCTTATTGTCACCCTCGATCAATGAAGTAAATTAACCGTGCTGGGGAGGATAAAGCTTTATATCCTCGCTTGCTTCATATAATAAAAACTTCTTGAGTAGACGCCGGTTAACGTTTAATACGCGTGGCACTTATAAGCTCACGCTTGTGATATGGATTGATTTACAAATTTTATTGATTAAATTCTATTGAGCTTAATATATTTCAGGCCCGATGTGCGCCTCTTTTTTGGGGGAGTCCTTTTTGCAGACCGCGCCATTGGCGACTTGATTGTTTTCTATCTCGTTTCTTAGAATATTTGCGCCTTCTTATAAGCATGCTTACGCGCTGTCCAGGCCTGTAGCCAGGATTTTTTTACGTATACGGGAAGGTGCGATCCAACGATGAGAAGGACCAAACGATACCAGAGGTGCAAGTTTCTGGGGAGAATTAGGTTGTCTGCGACTGCATTGCATCAATGATCATTGCTCTTAAAAATGCCAGAGGCAAAAAGGTGCCAATAATTTTGCCGTAGTAGCTTCATTTAACATTACCGTGTTAAGAAGTGAATTTTACCTCATTAAGGTTTAAAAAAGAAAAATGACATTACGATTAACACCATTTCCTAGTGTTAACACTTAAGTAGTTAATCCCACCCATTATCAAGCGTCATTCAGTTTAATAAAAAAGTGAAGTACAAAAAAAAGAGAATTAAACCTACAGGAAAAAGTAATAACTAAATGCAAGGGAGGGGTGAGAAATAATTTTGTAATAAAGATACTTAGTTCTTCCTGATTGTGTTAAGGAATTTATTTGCCTGCCCATATCCAAGTTTGAGGAAAAATCAGATGTCACTCGCGACACTGATTTACTCCCGTCCTCTAGTATTCGCGGCACTAACTCTTAACAAACGCCTTCAACACATCCACTATCTAACATACATTGATCTGAAAGACGTTTTTGATCTGTGGATGCGAAGGATCAACTGTATTGCATTTTGAGCGTTTTGAAAAACTGGGTATTTCTCAAACTTGTAATCTTTCGAAGTTTTTTTTTCGAATGGTGTACTTTTTTTTCATTTTGGCAGAAAAACTATGTGATCACTCAAAAAATACTTCAATTAAAAACGAGCTTTATTTGCTAAGACTTAGGTGTTGCAGTGAAATGCCGCTCTGTTGTAGAATGAAGCTAATTAAGAAAAATAAATGAAAGTGGTGCAACTACTATTCAGAAAATCAAAATTTATGGAAATCATAATTGAAGTTGAACTAAGTACACAATTAAATAATCTTATGAACAAAACGGAAAACCATTAAGTTTGTTATGTTTGTGACTATGAATAGGCCCCTGTTGCCTTTCACGGCAGGATTATTAAACAAAGCAGAATGTTTGTACTGTAGATGAAAACTTGTCCTTCATTCAACCTAAAAAAGCTTAAAAATGGGTTAATTCATAAAAATAGAAATTGACTAAGTTAAGATCTCGAATCCATTGTTGAAATAAGATGTCTGGTCTCTTTTAAAAAAACCATGAAATGAATTAGAAGCTTTTATAAATAAATTCCTTAACACAATCAGTAAGTGCTAAGAATCTTTATTACAAAATTGTTTATCACCATTACCTTTCATTTATCTTTAAAAAAAATGGTTGGACAAGGAGTGTCGTTTCAAACGACATGAACTCGAAAGTTACCTTACAAAAACCTCAAGTAAAAAGTAATGAGATAAATGAAAAGTAGGGGTGAGAAATAATTTTGTAATAAGGATACATAGCACTTCTTGAATTTATTTCCCTGCCCATATCCAAGTTGGAGGCAAAGTCAGATGTCACTAGCGACACTGATTTGTTTATTTCCTAACGCCCGCCCTCTAGTATTCATGGCACTAACTCCTGTTATAAGCCATCAACATATCCACTATCTAACATACATTGATCTGAAAGAAGTCTTTGATCTGTGGATGCGAAGGATTAACTCAAAGTGTTTTATTTTCAAGTCAAGACGTGTTTCTTGGCTAGTGGTCTTGAAATAAGAAGCGTTATATAAGCTTAGAATTAAGGACATTTTAAAGTTTAAGTTGTTCAATTTTCAATTAAGTTTCATAGCTTGCTCTTTTCGCCTTAGCAACAAGATTTTTTGGAGACATGTTACTGTGTTTTCAATTAGCATTGAACCGTGGTGGCGCGTGCTAATTTTGAGGTGCTTTGTTTTCATGCTTTTATGTGCTTTGTTTAATAATCCTACCGTGAAAGGCAACAGGGGCCTATTCATAGTCACAAACATAACAAACTTAATGGTTTTCCGCTTTGTTCATAAGATTATTTAATTGTGTACTTTTGCCTCTGGATCGTTGGAATATATGATGACACTATTGCTCTAGGCTGATTTGACCCTTGAAGTGCCAAGGAGAAGTCTCAGGGGTTAAGTCACAAGAAGTCTTTGATCTGTGGATGCGAAGGATTAACCCAAAGTGTTTTATTTTCAAGTCAAGACGTGTTTCTTGGCTAGTGGTCTTTAAATAAGAGGCGTTAAGCTTAGAATAATATAATATTCAGATCAATTTATGTTAGGTAGTGGATATGTTGATGGCTTATAACAGGAGTTAGTGCCGCGAATACTAGAGGGCGGGCGTTAGGAAATAAACAAATCAGTGTCGCTAGTGACATCTGACTTTGCCTCCAATATAATCTGTCAATTCACAGGGTTCTCATTAAGTGCCGGCAGCTCGCTAAAAAAATGGCTATTTGGAGGTTTGAGCCGTCTACTTTTTGGGGAAATAGAGTAAAGTTAGAGAGTGAAAGCCTGAAATTGCCTACAGCACTCAGTTACCAAGCCGCCTACTTTAACATCCTAGCTGTCTACTTCAAAAAATTAATGAGAACCCTGAATTCATGTTTGTAATAATGGAATTTGTTCAATAAAGTAAAAATAAAATAACTAAGGATAAAAGTGGCCTCACCCATACACTGCAGTTAAAAAAATAAATAAATAAATATCATTATGACATTATAAACATATTATACATTGTTTTTCATGAGGACATGGAAAACTGTCCAGTACATACAGGTGTCCTTATTAATGGGATACCACTGCATTTATAATTATCAAAAAAAGTTTCTATATTTGACCATGTTCCATGTTTTTTAAAAAAAAAAAAACTTCCTTATACTTACACTTGTGAGACACCTACTCATTTTGCACCTCTGCTTGCGCTCTTCATTAGTTCCTTTTTTTATTCTTTGACATTTCTCCTTTACCGTTCGGAAGTAACGAAGGAATTGAGCTGTTGACGTAAAGACCAATAATTAGCAAAAAGAAATCTTAAAGTAGGTAACATTTTATAAAAAACCTGCTGACATTTCTTCAAATCTAAATTTAGCAACTGCCCCTAGGGTTGAAAAGGAACTAGTACATGTAAGTGTACATAACTTTTACAGACAACAACTTGATTCCTTAGCTAAAGGCAGTGCTATTTTCTCAACAAGGGAGGAGAAATTTCGTATCTCCAAGCGGCCATGTAATATTCTATTTATTATATAAACACCAATCAACTACCAAACCATTTCACTTTAAAAGTAATTTGGTATGAAAAGCGCGATTTATTATGTAGCCATAGAAACGGTGATATTTTCACATGTGAAGATACCAAGTTTTCAAGTGAAAGCTCACCTGGTATTTCATTGGTGTTTATGTAATGACAAGTGTTATTATTCATTCAAAATATTTCCCCGATTCTGATTGGCTAAAAGCACACCTACAATTCACCATAACCAGCTACTGATGACCAAATTTGAAAGAATTGTTGTTTTAATCAACTGATGATGTCAAAAGTGCTACTTCCTTGCAAGTTAATGTACCATTAACCGAGAAGACCAGGGGAAGAGGTTGAGTTGTTTTGGTGGTGAAAACAAAAAATTAAGGGCATTTCACTTCTTTCAAGAGTAAAAACTCGGCAAAATAATAGCTAAAAACATGTCAGGAACACAACTCGAAGGGCGACATCTGCTATTTGCGGAGCTGAACAACCCTAAACGTGCACTATCGAAGATAAACTTAACACTGATGGAGGTAAGCATGTTTTAGCTACATTTTTAAACTAGGAATTATTTTGAATGAATAATAAAACAATTTTTGAATTTGGCTTTCATATCATATGAAGAATTATGGAGATCTTGGAGGGAGTTATCGGCCGATAACACCCTCCTCGATCTCCACACTTATTCATAAGATACTCAGGCTCATTCATGTAACAACAAACCTTCCATTTGCAGATCAGTCCATGGGCGATTTTCTCCCCCGTGTTCTTTTTTTAGAACTTCTTTTATTTTAGACAAGATGTCCTGGTTCACCTCTGACTGGGGACTGTCACAAAAACAGTATGTTAATTTCAAAGTGAAGGCTCAGTAAAATATCCTCAGTTAAAACAAGACCTAATTCATGTCATAAGTCAATTTTAACTGAAGCCTATCTATGACATTTTACAGTGGACTATTTCCAATTTTATGAACAACTTTTAAAGTTAATGCACATTCCCAGTCCATTCTAATAAGGCTTTAAGGCTTGAACTGTTTGCTTCACCAACTTCTTTACATTTTCCAGTTCACCTGTCTTAAATTGATAGTTAATTATTGCATAAAACATTGAGCATTTTGTGTAAATAACCTTTAAATCCTTTGAGCTATGATTCATATTCTGTCTTGGACAACCAAAAAGCATCAAAAAACACTTTCCAGGCCACTACATTCAAAGTTGAAGAAAATTCAAGGACTTTTCAAGAACTTTCATAGAATTTCAAGGAAAAAATGAAATTCAAGGACTTTTCAAGACTGTGCGAACCCTGCAAATTGAAACAGAAGCATATAACCAATAACCCTGTTCATGGCTTCTGCTTTGAGATCAACCACATCATCGATCACTATCGGTTGCTTCCAACAGCAACTTTCTCCATCGATCTCGTGTTATTCAATGGTGAAATAAATATATGTTCTAAATATATGTTCTCACTTCTTAAATACTAAAATTGAGCGCGAAGGGGAAGACAATGTGGGTTTGTAGGCTCCTGCGATGTTTTACAACACAGGCATGTCGGCGCCTTTGAAGACACGCTATCACACGGTCAGCTCTAAAGAATAAGCACAAACTCTGATCTCTCACGATGAAAAGCTTTTCTTCTAATATCAAACCAATAAAACAAGTACGTAAACCTACCCTTAAATCCACAGGAACTTCTAGTTTGGATTCTGCACGTTTACGTTTTGAGCCGCGTTTGGTGTTATTTAGTCTCTCCTGTTTTGAGAGTTCAGTTCGCAACTTGACGTTTTCTTGCTGAAGCGTTTTTTCTGCTGAAGCGTTTTTTCTTCCAGTTTCTTCTGGCTCGCTAAAAATGAATCCAATCTCCTGTTCATACTTTCCATAAGCACAAGCTGTCTTTCTTGAGAAGGACTGCATGTAGCCATGATTCGGTTGTAAAATACGATACTAAAAACCAGGGCAAAAGCTCGCAACGAACACCACAACTTTTCGAAGTGAACTGATAAAGACGCTGTCAAAACAGTGATCAAACATACCGCGTTTGTAGCTGTGGACATTTGATTGGCGTGCTATTGCTGACGTACCTTTAACGTCACCAATATCTGATTTGACATGCGTGGTAGAATATTTTTCGCGCATTCGCGCGCGCGTTCGTTCAGGGAGACGATCAAGTGACTTCTAATAATATGCTGGATTTTTGTGAACCTTATTCCAAAATGGCAGAAAATTTTAAGCCAAAGGCCAATAAAATTGTATGCATGGATGGAGAAGGATAATTTCTTGTAAGGGATTGGGGAAAAGAGTGTGTAGCAGACTTAACTAGGCTTAAAAGAGGCTTCGATGGACTTGGAATAAATTCTGGAAAAGATTTAATAATAATAATAAATAATAAAAGTATTATTATTAAATTATCATTTGAATAATAATTATGATTTAATATTTTTTTACCTTTAAATCAATAATATACGACTTAATCTGGTATTAAATTTTTGGCATATCCAAGAAAACTTTAATTTGCCTTATATCTTTCAGTCCGTTTATAATTAATGATATATTTAAGAAGACTTAAATTTGTCTTAAATCTTTCAGTCCATTTAATGGTATATTTAAGAAGACTTTAATTTGTCTTAAATCTTTCATTCCGTTTAAGACATATTTAAGAAGACTCAAATGTAATTAAATCCTTACAGTTATTTAGGGATGTTTAAAGTGACTTCAATATATATTAAATATAAAGCTAGTTTTAATATGCATTTAACTGAAACGTAAACATGACTTAAAATAAACTTTGCTTTTAAGTCATGTTTAATACCCTTAAATCTGACTTATAACTATCTTCAAATTTAATACTTATTTAATGTTGCTTAAACTGGACCCAAATAAGTTATTTTGCCCAGTGACCCTTCATCAGCATTGCAGTATTCTGCTTGCAGAATTAAATATGTCTACTTTTCATTTTTGCTGATCAGGTCTTTATAGATCCTACGTTCTTCTGCATATTCGTTTGCGGTCCTTGGCAGTCCTTTGTGGTTAATGTTTGTACTTCGTTAAAGAGTATTTTTAACCTTACAGCGTCCCTTGTAGGTAACGTCAAAGTCAATCGCATCGGCACTTGCAGACCTCCTCCACGTTTGCATCTTCCACATGGATCAGGGAAAGCAGCGCTACAGTAAAACGAAGCAATCAATCAAATTCAATAAACCCGGACCATTTATTCCTCATGATCTTAGTTAATTTCCTTGGTTTTTTTGTTGCTTTGTTCTTGTCTATTTTGAGTGTTGGTTTAGAACGTTCGATTCAGTTCGATTGGTTCGATTGTGTTCGGAAATCGAACTTAATCGGACTCTCAAGCAAATTTTTGGTTCTATTGTGTTCCATTACCGAACTCATCGAACCCAATCGTTTGATTGAGTTCGATAAAGTTGTGTGACGAGCCTCACGATATTTATGTTTAAAAAAATTCCCCGCCAAACTTTAAGTGCCGACACAAACATCGTTTTTGCATCGTAGAACAACTTCCATTTCACTTTGCTTCGCAGCAGATTCAAGAACAGAACAGGTAAGTTTTTATCTCTCATTGAACTTCTATTTGCAGGTTCCAAATAAGAGTGTGGGTGTCCTGTGGTAGGTCATTCTGGTTTAACGAGGAGTTGCTCTCGTGGAACCGACGGTTATTTCACAAAGAATGGCTGGTAAGGTAGTTTGAAATTTTTTTTCTTCGCAGAACAGATGGCCGCGGAATCTTTCAAAGAAGGTTATAACAATGCTTTTTCAAACCGATACGCGCATTTGACGGACAAAACTACGGGGGATGAAGTCAGAAAACTTTATGACGAGTGGGCAGCAGAGTATGACAAGGTGGGTTAGTAATTGTGCATTTCCTCCTAAAAACGGTATCCAGGGGTACACCCGTCGGAGGATTCCAGAGGCTCCGAACTACCCCCTTGCGCCTCTCTCTTTGTATAAATGGCACTATCAAGTTTTCAAATATCAGTGAAAATGATGCTGTGGTTGATTTTGGCTATTACAGTACAGACTTGGGGCAAACTTGGAAAGAAATTAAACTTCAAGGCTGGTATCCAGCGGTTCGTTATAATACAAGTTGTTTTTAATTTTCCTCCAACCGCATCGATTTTTAAACGAAAAGCAATATTTTATTTTTAAGTTGACTGAATATGGATGACACGATGCGTTGACTTTCAGGATGTCCTCGAGATAGCTCGCTTCAAGGGCTTCAATCCAATTGTGAAGACTCTAGATGATGCAGTCCAAGCGGAACTAAAGGACTTCCCGAAGGACAAAATCAAGATTATGGACGCAGGAGCTGGGACAGGTCTGGTTGGAATTGAACTTCAAAAATTCGGTTTCAGTACAATCGACGCTCTTGACATTTCACCAGGAATGTTAGAGGAAGCAAAGAAGAAGAACGTATACAAGAAATTCATTTGCGCCGCATTGAGTGACCAGCGGATTCCTGAAATAAAAACGGGAGAATATGACGTTTTGATCTGTGTTGGAGTGTTCGCTATTGCGCATGTCCCTCCCGTGGCTATTGTGGAAATGATGCGGATGGTGAGAGCAGGTATGTGGAACGACTTGAATAAATTAATACGTTATATATAAGTTCTTCATTTTAAAGAAAAAAATATAAGGCAGCACTTGTCGTTAATGGGCCCTTTCGAGGTTACTAGTGAAACTGGTGTCGATTGGGTTGTGTCTAATCACGCACTGTGGGACTCTCTTGAGGACTCTATCGCTTCTTTTATCGGCTATTACAAAGTTGCGCATAGGAAACTGGGTCCAATTTTGTCGCCGAAAAAAGTCCAATAGTGCAACACGACAAAGCACTAAGCCGGCCGGTTTCACTTAAGCCTCAAGAATGTTAATGGCCCATGCCTATGTACAGTAACCAAATAGTCACTCATATTCTTGGCTTGCAACCACGTGACAAGGTGGCCATGTTGGTGGTCAATACAATATAATTTTTTCTCAAAGAATTTACATGAAAATAGTCTTTAGTTCCCAGAGGAGAGAAATGCTTTTCCTCTTGACCTCCAACATGGCCGCCGTAACGTCACATGCAAACGAGCCATTTATTTTGGACATAATTCGTCTAAACACCGGATATAATGTGAATCGTTATATTCATTTAAGATATTTCTCCTTTTCAGTGTAACTCAGGTCTCCCGGCTAATTTTTTTACAGCCACCTAAACGTTGACCGAATTCGAAAGACGTTTACGATATCCAATAAAATGACGTCAACATATCACTGGGCAAACGCCAGAAAATGTCACTCGAGAAGCCCTGGAGACGAGGTTGCTTTAGTTTGGTAGAGCTGTAGAAAATGCTAAAAAATTTCATACGTTTTCCAAATAAGGAAAAAGCCGAACTAATGCCTAAAAACATAGCAAGAACAGCAAAAATTCAACTCAATGAACGGCATCTAATATTTGAAAAGCATCTGCTAGGCCAAAAATCCCTTTCTATCCAGAATCTGCTTAGCGAACAGACAAAAGAAGGCGGGGGAAATTAAAGAACAAAAAAACAATTATTGGATAAATCCTTCATATGATCTTGAGGGTTATACAGATTTCAAGTGGAGGGTTTTATCCAATCCTACTTGGCCTCATCCAATAAGTATAATTGCTAATTATTCACCAATGACATTCTTTCTATTCTTTTTCCAACTGTATTACAGGGGGTCTTGTTTGTTGTGGAGTTCGTGGCGATGACCTGAAAGCATATCACGGCAAAATGGCGGAGCTAGAGACAGCGGGACACTGGAAACTAGTCAAAGAGAAAAAAGTTCCTTACTATGACCGAGATGACATGCCAACAGAGAGTACTGCTTTTGTCTACAAGGTTCTGAAGCATTGACAAAAACTCCAAAAAAATCAATAGCTGTGTATTAAAAGTGCCATAAATGTCATTAAAACAAAAGAGAAGTCCCTCGTGATTATCAAAATATGGTTTCTGTGTTTTTTTTTTTTTTTTTTTTTTTTTCATTTTTTCCGGTGCCTCGCTTTTCTTAATCAGCCTCGGCTCCAAATAGAATTAGCCAGTACCAGACTTCAAGATAGTAGAAGAACTAGATCCCTCACTGAAGGGTTACCTAAAATTCACAATAAATGAAAATTAAAACAGCGAAAAAGAATCATAAATACCTAAACAAGTGGCAATTATGTACATTGTAAAAAATATAAATTTAGAGAATGTAGAAATATCCCTAAAACGCAGAAAAGATTTCAGGCGATCCTTAAAAACGTTTAAAGATTCAGTTTTTCTTACATTTAAAGGCAGAGAGTTCCATGATTTTGCTACTCTGTCTAAAGAAATAAGAAAATTTTAAAACATCAGGTCTTGTCTTAAATTGGTAATTAGCATGTCTGAGATTATAGTTATAATTGTCAGCTGTCACAAGATAATAAGACAGAGATCCAAATCATGTAGGCCCATCATGCATTTAAAAAGGAGAGCTGAGTCCATAAAAAGCCTCCTTGAGGCCAAGGAAAGAAGGTTCGGTTCCTGAAGTCTCTCTCCATAAGGCCTGTCCTTTATGATCAGTTTTGTAGCTCTCCGTTGAACTAATTGTGTCAATCAAAAATTGCTGATGTGGAGACAAGACTTTGCCTGCGTGCAGACGTCTCCTATTTCCTTTGTTGCACGCGTGCAACAAAGGAAATAGGAGACGTCTGCACGCCAGCAAACAAGACTTGGCAGGCAAATTCAATATGTGGAAACTCACGGGTTGTTTGCCATTCATTTACAAGGGCAAACTGGTCAAGGGCACCCAACGAGAACATAGTTCAAAACCACTTAAACATAGCATTGTTAAAAGTATTTTGGTATTTAAACGGTAGATATAGGCAGATTTTTATCCCCTAAAAATTTTTCATCGTTTCAGATTTCCTAGCTGAAAGTCTATTGATCCCAGAATTATAGGGATCAAAACTTACCTTTTCATAAACTTCAGCCAGGAAAATGCTCCCGAAAATTCTAGGTGACCTTTTTAGGGTTAAAATCCGTTAAAAGTGGACAATTATACCATTTTTTAGATGTTCGAAAATCCAAGGAGAAACAGGCAAGCAAGAAATTTTACAACAAATGTTCCGAAAATTGTAGATATCAAATTGTCTTCCGAACAGATATTTCCCGAATATTGACGTTGGGTGCCCCTGATCATGACTGGTCGGTAGACGCTTTGGGTAAATGGTAAGAAATATCCTGGACTAGTAAGTTGCCCTCCGGAAAATCGTTTACCATTTGCCCAAATCAGTTCCTCATTTTGCCAAAATTAAAAACGCCGCGAAAGCCTGAAACATGTATTAGGCCTGTTTCAAACGTCGTGGTACTGACGTGCTAAGCTGGCTCGACTGCAGCACGACACTAGCTATTCTGTCGAATAGAACGGCTGTTGCCGAAAACAAAACACAAAAATAAAGAAACGGTTTAGCAAACTTGTAAATGTATGATTCTAATGTGTTTATAATTTATGCATTGAGTTCGGCACGGTAGTAGGGCGGTGACGTTTGAAACCAAATCGAGCTACTGCCGTGTAGTACGACAAAGCTTGCGCCAAGAAGGTTCTGACTATTTTTAAAGTTCTACTAGAAAATTGCATTCGAATGATCTCGTGTGACAGTCTTTACATAAACTAGGAGTAATCGGAGCTTAGGAGAGTGCGTTCGATATGTTTGTTGAGGCGGAAGGGTGGTTGCGATGTGGATAAGTGTGCTTATGGCATATTTTTAACGTAAGGGTTGCGTACAGCGAAACCTCTATTTAAACTGTGCATCAAATTAAGAACGTTTTCAAAAGATATCGTATGGTTCGGTGTCAAGTGCTTTTAGTCGGAGGAGACATTGGCCAGCGTCGGACGTGTAATATGGAACATTTTGTTTTACTGGCGCGAGTTACAGGGCGCAGTTTCTCAAAGGCCGATTAGTTCTTAACCCGGGATTCTTTTTCTTTATTCAAAAACATTTCTTCGGATAATTTTCTCTGTTATTTTTAACAGCATCCAATCATCAATTTGTTGACAAAATGAATTACATTGAATTTACCGGTTTAAAAGCTTTCACATCTGAATTCAAACTTCGCACTAACCCTATCAAAGCCTTCAATGGAACGTGTGTGCGGCTCACGTCAATAACTTTTCCAGTAATTTGGTCGAGCGTGTTGATTTCAGTGACTCGAGAGTGGCGCTACTGTGGGCTGATTTTTAAGTTTTTCCTAATAAATAACACAGAGTTAAAGTGTTTGTTTGTCCGGTGCCGAAAATATCACAAGTCATGGTCAAATGGCGCCGCCGAGCTTCACATCTCGGTAGATTTACTTAGCGCGTCAAAGTGAGGCAAAACTTAAGGAAGCGCCTCAAAGCGAGGCAAATGTGTGTCGACGACGGCGAACGAAAATGCAATCTCAAAAAAACCTCCCTTATTAATTGCATAGGTCACCCAATAATGCACAGAACACCCAACACCCAACACCCAACACCCAACACAAATTAAGGGCGAACGCAACAACAACAAACTCTGCTTCACTGTGGTATAAATCTAAAGATTGTATTGGACAGAAACAGAATGAAGCCTATGGAGAAATTTGCTTTCAAATCCCCACAAAGATTCCACTGTAAAATTAAATCATAGAATGTGTTTATTTGTTATTATAATGGTTTTTTGCCGGACAACAGTGAGTGCCCAGCCTGAAAAGACTACTAGAACACACACTGAAAGAAAAACGAGTAACTCTTATAGAGAGTAAAAGAAAATGACTGAAGAATAGTAGGGACCAACTCGATTTCCTGGAGGTGCCTTATCTTTTGATTGTACTACTGTATAACATTTCTAGCATTATATCCTCTCTCTTAATATTGAATATTGTAGACCAGGAAACAGGAAAGTATTTTTTGAATCAAGTTTGATTAAGCCTTGCTGCAGTTAAATTAGATCGCTGGACCCCGCTCGTTTCAATGCCCTAGCTTCTTACGCCCTGGTTTCAAACGTCGCGCCACTGCCGTGCTAAAGTGGAATTTTATTTCATTCTTTGATCAATATAGTTCGGTGCGGCAGAAGTACGACGTTTGAAACGGGCCTTAGAGATGGGTTTTAACAAATAAAACTTTCCGTTTGAAACATTCTCTCCGGAAAAACAGATGTTTCGTCGCTCCCGTAGATTTTCCACTGGAAAGACACAAAAAGCCGAATTCAATTTACTTTTTCACTCAGATTTTCCGGACATGTTTTGGAAATGGTAAAACGAAGCCGAAATTGTTCAGCGGATTATTTGCGACATACATACATACTAATTTTATTCAAGATGTAAACAAGCTTATTTACAGGAAAAACATAATATTAAAAGACATCTTGAAAAGGGAGTTGAGAGGTTAGCCCTATATTAAACTCCCAAACAGAAATAGAAAATGTTAAATAAAATAATAATAATGATGATAATAATAATAATAAATCAAATACAATACAAGTGTTCAAAAATCAAGGCCTTAATTAAAGCACGGTTCTAGTTTAAAATTTATTAAATTATAGATAATGATGAAGCCCTATTTTTAAAATGATGAAGGCTTTCAGCCTCTACTATGTCTCTTGGTAAATCGCTCCATTTTGAAACTATTCTAATAAAAAAAGAATATTTGTAACAATCGAGTCTTGCACTTTTAACATACAATTTGAAGGGGTGATTCGCTCTTGTAGAAGCTTGTAGACCCAACTTTTGAGAATTCGAAGAAATCATGAAAATTCAAACGACGAACTTGTAGCACTCAGTTAAAGATAGATAATTTCTACTGTCAGATAGCGACGGCCATTTCGACAATTTACAACGATCGGCATAAGGCACTTCTCCTTTGTGTTGGTTAAGTGCTAATCTAGATGCCTTTCTTTGTATACTCTCCAGGCGCGGATGTCCTTGACGAGAGGGCACCAAACGGGTAGAGCGTATTCAAGAATTGGTCGTACCAGAGATAGATACAACGTTGAGAAAACATTTACGTTGGTGGTGCCAACAGAGCGTTTGATCAAACCTAATAGATTGTTAGCTTTGTTCACAGTTATGCTAATATGATTATCCCGTGAGAGATCCTTCGATATCGTAACGCCTAGGGGCTTCGTAGTCTGCTACACAGCCGTTTTTAGTGTCGTCACGCAACCCTTCTCCCCACTAATGTGGGGAGGAGCGTTGCGTGACGACACTAAAAACTGCTGTGTAGCAGACTAAGGGGCCGACCATTTAACTCTTGAGGGGGGTGGGTGATTTCTGGTCATCAAGAATTTTTTTTTTCTAGCAATCTGGTGGGCAGGATATTTTTTTCCCTTCTAAATGCTCTGCAGGATATTTTTTCCCTCCTCATTTCTTAGTTTCTTAATTTAAAAAATAGCCAAAAATAGCAAAAAGCAGTTCAGAAATGCTCATAGCGTGGTAATTGCTGCTAGAATCATTAGTTGCAATTTAAAAGTGGACTGAAATATTCAAAACAAATGTGAAAGCAAACTTGAAGATATTCGATCATGGTCTAATTGAAAAATAGCTCTAATAATTTTTGCTCAGCCTTTTTTCAGTCCACTTCTACATTGAGTACCTCACAGTTGAGCATAAAAGCAATGTGATGGTGTTCCAAGTTGTGCTAGTATGTGCTGTACAGACAGGCCACTTCCTGGGCACTGCTTCTCTGTAAGTCCATGATAATGGACCCATGTTCCAATT
The DNA here is from genome assembly GCA_942486035.1 of Porites lobata. Lineage (NCBI taxonomy): Eukaryota > Metazoa > Cnidaria > Anthozoa > Scleractinia > Poritidae > Porites > Porites lobata. The sequence continues at coordinate 390,899 of CALNXK010000074.1, read as the reverse complement.
CAAAATGCTTTCTCTTGCAAGTGTGACCTGCGAAATTTGTCCAAGGGAGGGGATGTTTTGAATAAGAATTAAGTTTTGAAATGGCAGATAGGGTGTGGAATTTGAAATTTATTGACCAAAAATATTTGAAATCAATTGTCAATAGCCCCTGGGTATACCTGCACTCCCCCAATTGGGGCTAGACATTGATAGGTGCATTACTAAAACTTAAAAAAATATATTATATTTATTAAAATAGAAAAAAGGCGTTGCAAAAATATTATATTTAAATAGAAAATAATTACATAAAAATGTTTCTGTTAAAAATGAAAAAAAAAAAAACTTCCTTTGTCTATTAAAACTTGATTCTTTAATAAAAAAATTTACCTCCATTTATAATACTGCTTGTGATAAGCTAATAATGCATTGCACATATGAAGCAATAATTTTGCAGCATCATCAAATCCAGAGTTCAAAGTGATCAAGGGAAGAGAATGGTTGTAGTTTTGCTGCGATTTTTTCAAGACCCCCGGAATGATGAAATAGCTTTGCAACATTTTTTTTTCTTTCTTACAGCAGCGCAAATTTTTTCTTTTTTGTGCTATGCATTTTTTTTCGCCGACAAGCGCTGCATGCAATTTTTTTCTGCCGACAAGCGAGCGCGCGTTGCCCCACGGAAAAAGGCGACAAAATTTTCACCCGCCCCGCGTTTCGCCCCTCAAAATGAGGGACTAAATGGTCGCAGGAAATTTTTTTTCAAAATCACCCACCCCCGCCCCTCAAGAGTTAAATGGTCGGCCCCTATTAAGGTCTTCGAAGTTCTTCACGTCTTTCAAAGGCTTATGTAACATCTATTGCGTAATAGACTTGTTGCGTGTATGAGTTATGCGCATAGATTCACACTTGACTTTTGCATTCCCAATAATGCTCTTCAGTTTTCCTCGCAAAATTTAACATGAGTATTGTTTTCAATCCTCAAGGGGGTAAAAGAAATTTAATCAGTAGACCAATTCCGATAAATTGAATTTCCGACTCGGTACCAAGGCTCAGGGAATAAAACAAAAGAAATCATCTTGAGGTTTAGCAATGAATATATAATAAATTTGATTTTGTTTTATTCCTCCTAACCTCAGAGCCAAGTATGAATGGTATCAGCAAGACATGTTGCCTAATGGGGAATTTAAAAGCAAATCCTCAGCAATTGAACTTGAAGTCCGTTCCAATTTATTTGTAATTTTGAAAACAAATCCCAGCATTCTCGGCGCTCGCGTCTGGAGGTTCGATCGTTGTACGCCAGTTGGAGTCTCATCGCAAGGTAAGTCTTTCAGAGCTGGTAAATGCTTACCATTTGTCTGAAAGAATAGTTTGGGATGACGGCTGAATAATGTATGGATTTTATCGACCGGAACAGGGACCACGCTGACCATCGCTATCACGGATGAGGAGCAATATTATTCCTCGAGCCCGACTGGGCTCTGAGTCAAGAGTCCATTCGGGCTCGAGGAATAATATTGTTCATTAGTAAAATCCATCTAGTGGTCTATTATCAATGCTGCGTTCTGATTGGTTGTGCTACTACTAGGCTATATGTTATACAGGCCATCTGATAGGGTGCGATAAAAAATCAGAAATTGTGCAATATTTTCAGGGTAGATTGTGCGATAAGATAGGACTATTATGCGATAAACTATGCAATTTTTTCAGGGCTAATTTACATTGTTTTACCAGGTTTCAAAGGAGAAAAACCACTTTAATGTTGTTTAACGGGGAATTTGAATGTAAAGGAATAATAAAACATCTATTTTAAACCAAAATAGTCAAATTTGATCCTGAAAGAAAAAGGACACTTACTTAATATGACATGACGCCCTTGCACCGCTGACCAAGCTGCTTGTCTCTGAAATCAAAGTTTCAGATGTATTGCAAGGCTTTCTTTAGTGGTAAATCACCTTAAATAACATTAAGATTGGGAAAATGTTTAATTAAAGTTAGAATTCATAATTTGTTTACTTTACTTGAATTTAGCATTTTTTTATGAATTATGCGATTTTCCTCAAATTGTGCGATCGGATGCGAGTTGAGGTCAATTGTGCGAAATCACACCATCGCGTAATATCAGATGGCCTGGTTATAGCCCACCAGTAGCGAAAAGCGCGGGCTAGCTTATATACAGACCAAGGAAAATTGAAGGGAGCCCTGTGCCATGAACCTGTAAAATCCAGGGCCCAGTTCCTGAAAGTCCGATTAGTGCTTATCCAGGATTAAAGTTTGGTCCACTTTTTGTATTTACATATCTTCCTATGCATTGCCCAGAGGTAACTGCAGAATACCCTGCCACTTCAAAGCTGTATCCCTGAAAGAGCCAGATACGTGGATACGCAGTTATCCCTTTTATGCGCTTTTCTACCTTCAGTGGCTTTAAGAACAACAAATAGACATGCTATATGCTTTTTATGCTGTCTTAATTAAGTGTGTATCGAAGTGGATCCGCAGATACGGAGTGACTATCATTTAAAAGATATTTTTAAAATGGATACGCAGATACGTAGTGACTGAGTATTCGTGTATCCACCTATTTTTGGGGGTTGCTTTAAAGTCGCAGGGTATTCTGCAGTTAAGCCGCCTAGAGTAACATTTTTAGTTATAATCCCGGGGGGGGTACTGCCATATATGGGCTATATAGGCATGTGCCGCTGTGATGGGTATGGTTTTCAAGCAGTTTACTCTGGGATAGGGTATATAAATCAGAGCGTTTGGCTCTAGAATAGGGTATCATTTTTCAGGAAACTGAAGGGTTGAAGAAGACTAGGTTTTTTAGGGGGATTTGTTTTAAACTAAAATTCAGCTGAACAAAAGGTTGTTCTTCCTAAAGTAACCCCCACAAGGCACAACAGTATTTTGTAAACTAGAGTTACAATTGTTCTTAGACAAGAAACCCTTGCTTAAAATTTGGCTTAATCCTGAGTTAAACTTAACCATCTTTTGAGGAACCGGGCCTAGGGCACCCAGCATATGATTTGTTTGAAAAACCTAACATTTTCTAGTCACCCAAGAGCAATTGTTAAGCCCCAGGAGCCACCTAGCCCTGCAGAGTTAACATTTGAAACTCAGTTATTTTTTTTCCAAAAGCAACAAACAAATACACCGAAAAATTGCTTGCAAGACCTTGACATTTTTGCAAAGTTTTCAAACTCGGTGTGCCGCAAAAGCTACATGGAAAAAGGGATTTGACACCCCCACCCCACCACCCATCTTTTCTTAATGGATGAGGATCCTGGGCAGATGACTGGTAGGACTCTGTTTTCAAAAGAGTCTAGGCTGGGACCAGGCTCTGTGGTGGGGGGAAAAAGGCCAAGAAACGGGAAAAAACAAAATAAAATAAATCATCAAGCGAAGTGAACCTAGTGGTGGACTGAAGATTGGGAAAGGTCTTCAGAGCCTGATCCCAGGCTACCAAAAACATCAAGGCAGGCAGAAAAGATTTGTCAAAAGATTTTCCAACAAAAGGCCAGGTGGTCACGTAGGAGTGTGCTCCATCCATATAAGGATGAGGGGAGAGATTAAGAATGGAACTTCCTAAAGTCAGCAACTCTCTTTCACATGCACAAGACTGAGGAGGGCATAAGGGTTTGTGGTGACGTGGTTTTGCTCTATTTTTTGGCCGGTCAAAGGAGGTGGACTACTTTGACCGGAAAATTTCCACCCGGGCCAAATTATTCCATTTAAGTTTGGACCAAAATTTCTGGAAAATTTGGCATGATGGAAAGCACCTTTAGTCTCCTTTGCAGTTTTTCTTTGGGTTGTCATGCAGTGCTGCTGTGGGGAGGAGCATTGTGTGACGACTCTAAAAATAGCTGCATAGGTGGCTATAATTATTGTCTTGAATAATCTCATCCCAATGGTTTAATAATGTAGTGTGTTTATGCATAGGTTTTATGCATACGTTTTGCTTTCTGCACCGGTCTGAACTTCAGGTGAGCCTTTATTTAGCATCTGGAAAAGAGGGCAACCAAGTGCCTAACCAAAAAACAATGTTTTGGGTGGTTTGGGTTCGAGGCTCAACTGGTCTCAAAAATGGCATTTTTTGGCAAACTTTCCAGGAGCAAATGAGTCAGCCTCTTTTGCATTTTTTACTTCCTCATTGCCGTCGCCTTTTAACTTTCTAATGTCACCAGAAGGAGGGGAGGGAAGATAAGGTGCTGTCCATCCTCGAAGATTTCAGTTCTGCTGAGAAGTCTATACATATGTATTTTTTTGGCTACAGTGGAACCCCCTGAATATGGTCACCAATGCAATGGGCCAAAAAAATTGGCCCTACTAATGGTGACTGGTGACTGCGTTATTGAGGGTTCTTTACAAGAAAATGTAAGCCCGTAGTAACGAGGTGACCATATTACCGAGGTGGCTGTAAGGCGAGGTTCCACTGTATTTGTTATTATTTTTTCTTTTCAGATGGCAGCAACCTCGTTTAAGGCAGGTTACAATGCAGTGTTTTCCAACAGACTAGAGTACCTAACAGATGAAACAACGGTAGATGAAGTTAGAAAACTCTATGATGATTGGGCAACAAAGTATGACGAGGTACTTTTGTTTGTTTAAGCAACAGTTTATTCAGAAAAGTTTGAAAATCTTTGTGATTGTGTTCCCGGGAGGTACTTCATATAACGCCTTTTTCAGGCTCTAGGTATAAAGGATAGGGCTTGTACTAGTCAGAATTATTTCAGAAAGGGTAGGGAAATTTGTCATTTTGGTCTGTAAAGAGGCCCAAAGGCTAACAGATGCATTTTTTGGCTGCTGAAAGGTTCTGGTTTTGTGATATATTCATATTTAAAGGACATTACATTTACAGCTGTTAAAGGGATGCAAAGTTCCAAACTAGGTATGCCAAAGCGGTACCATTGTCAATGGAATTCATACAAGACAGGTACCTTTTCTGTTTTTCTAACTGTTATACTGAAATTGGGTAAGGGGTTGGAGTTTGGGGCAATCTCATACTTAGAATTGTTTGATGTCGATCGTGTTTTGCAGGATATTCTTGAAGTAGCTCGCTTTAAGGGTTTCAGTCCAATTGTGAAAACGCTTGATGATGCGGTCCAAGAAGAACTAAAGGACTTAACAAATGAAAATATTAAGGTGATGGACGCAGGAGCTGGAACAGGTCTGGTTGGCGTTGAACTTCATAAATTTGGCTTTACTACGATTGACGCTCTTGACATTTCACCAGGAATGTTAGAAGAAGCAAAGAAGAAGAACGTATACAGGAAATTCATTTGCGCCGCATTGGGTGACCAGCGGATTCTTGAGATAGAAACGGGAGAATATGACGTTTTGATCTGTGTTGGAGTGTTCGCTATTGCGCATGTCCCTCCCGTGGCTATTATGGAGTTGATAAGGATGGTGAAAGCAGGTGGAGTTTTTTATACAAGTGATTAAGGCGTCTTTGAGCCGCGCACATCAAACGGAAGTGACGCCTTTTCCCTTTTAATATTCCTTGATGCCACTACATTTGTATTGCTAAGTGTCTTTACTGTTGTAAAAGATGATTTGCCCAAAGATTAAGGCAAAACTACTGCCCAAGAATGCAAACTGTCGACTTCCGGTTGATTTGCGTCGCGCAAAAACGGTAAAAAGCAACTCGGACGGTGAAGTCCCGGACATAAAAAACAGTGATCGGAAGTTAATAGCTTCTCTCTTTCAGGGCTTTGACTCGGCAATTTTTGTACTACAGGAAAACTAAGGTATTCCAACTCGTTGTGTCAGAAAGAAGTGTTCAAGCGTTTAAGCGCTCCATAACACTTCGTGACAATTTAAAAGTTGTAGGTGGTGGTGACCACTAAATGCCGCAATGAATTTTGTAGTTTAGAACCGGTTCTTTAGTCAAAATATGGGTCTAAAGAATCTTCACACACCTACTTTTCGATGTGGTGGCCTCATTTGCTTACTATGATTATGAGGAATACTACAAAAATTTTTGTCATCTGATTTCGGTGAACAATACTAAACTGAAATGGATACAGTTTCCGATAAAATTGACCTGACCTTTACCAAGTGTTTGTGTATCGGGGGGGGTGCTTTGGTTTGTTTGTTTTTTGTTTTTGCTTTTGTTTTCGCGTTTGTCAGGACGCATCCCAATCTGTTGTTCCTGTGGCACAAAGGCAGAAATTTTTGAGCTATCACGGGCTACTACAAATTAGCCGCCCCTATTAATCTTATCAGGGGCATCTCGACCGGGAAACTGAACTCCTTTCGACTCGATTTCGTTTCCGTAAGTGACGAACGCGGATCCGTAATCAATGATTACCTCTAGTTTTAAACTACTGGCACGTTCCTATAAAAGAAACGCACTTTTTTGACAGTGCCAATGTCTTTAGCTTAAAAGTGCAAAAAACTGAGGACATTATTTCTACGTCTCCTAATGGAGACAGGACGGTTGGCGTCCAAGCCACCAACTGAGCTATTCAATGCTCTCTTTAGGCTTATGGGCTCCTGTTTCTTTCTGCTCTAAACAGTAGAAGTATTTTACTTGATTTACTAGAATTTGTTTTTCATAGCGTCGATTATCATCAATTTATTATCAATTTAGCTTCATTGTGTAATCATCCTTTGAATCTTTACTCTTGTATTTTCAATGTCCCGCAGGGGGTCTTGTTTGTTGTGCAGTTCGTAACGATGAGCTGAAAGAATATTACGGCAAGATGATGGAGCTAGAGGCAGCGGGGCACTGGAAACTACTCAAAGAAAGAAAGGTTCCTTACTATGAGCGAGATGATCTGCCCACAGAATGTACTGCTTTTGTGTACAAAGTTTTAAAACACTGAATAGCAAACTTACCGGAGCTACGTTTCCAGAAATCTGAATTAGCATTAAGCTTATTTCCCTCCATTTCGAAAAATCTTTCGTCAGGTTTGCTTTTCTTACTGTCTAGTTCCTACGAAACTCACCATAAGTCATAAGCACAATGCACATGTATATACCTAATAGACCTTTTCCGCGTTACGCTCCAGTGAGCAAACATAAAGAAACGAGGACGAGGCTAGGCCTTTCTCGATTATGCTAGTAAATCTGGCATTTAATGCTACTAGAAATTCTCGCATAAAGCCAAAAAAATGCTAAAATAATGCCTGATTTCTTTAAAAAATGCCACTTGAATTCCAAAAAATGCTTTGTTTTATTTCAAACAAAACGTACAAACTCTTACATTATATGCTCATATCAACAACAGGTAATACTTAATAATTGTTTGTTTATAAGACTTGGGGTCAGAATTAAAACTTTTTCAGCCAACAGCCACTAAACAGTCATATTTGAAGCACCACCATGCGCTGGGTACACACAACCCAGACTAGCACAATTCTGTTCAACTTCTAACTCATATAAAACGTTTACGTTTCAGTATACTTTATCGCTTGTTGTATTGTGCCATCACACTGGCTTGAATGTAATCGACGAGAGCGCAATCTTGCTGCTCATTGAATGAGGCTTTCAGGATTGAAAACACCCTTCTGAGTGCTGAAGTCTGGATCACAGTCATGAAAAATGACAGAAAATGCTAGCAATTCTTTTTCAAGAAAAAACGAAAAAAAATGCTCGTTTTCCCAAAAAATGCCGAAAAAAATGCTAGCATAATCGAGAAAGGCCTAGACGAGGCTCGGGTGGACAATTTCCTACAAATCACTGTATTTTGTCCACCCGACCCTCGAGTTGGTGCCTTTGTTTACAGGAATGCGGGAAAGGTCTATCCAATAAAGGTTGCTTTAGCAGTCGGTCATTGGTAGTTGCAAATTGGGCGTTTAGGATTTACGGAACTCACTGTAATGATTTTCTTGAGTGACCTTCAAGCAATAGCTTTCCACATTTGATGGGCTCCTGCTTTCCAGGGCTACCCAATGCCCTAAGCATTCACGTTTATATTATTGAATCAGGTATATATTTCATGCCACCCTTAAGGTCATTGTTATGCCAGATTATGCCAAAAACGTACAACGACTTTGCTCATGCTTTACTGTCAAATGATTTGTCGTTTATGTACAACTGCGACATGAAATGACAAAAATTTTAAGTTCTCTTGATAACGTAAGCGACAAGGCAATAAAATAATTTTACTGTCTCTCTCTGAACTTACAACATGTACAAGGATCTTTTCTCTTCAGCTCCAGCTTATTAATTGGCCAACTTTTAAAAGACTGAACGTCAACGAGATGGAATTATCGGCTCATACTCGGTGTAACAACCTGTGGACTGGCTCACGAGTGACCATCCTCGGGAACCCAGGGGCAGATGGGGGGGGGGGGAGGAAAGTCTAAACGGGCCGAAAAATATGACGCGAAGAAAAGTAAAGAACGATTCCGCCCGTTTAGACTTTTCCTTGCCCCCACTAAATCCCCCTGGGTCTCCGAGGATGACAAATGACATAAAACCATTGATATAAAAGAAGCCCCTGAGAAGTCAACACAATAGAGCCAAGGAAAATAGTTGCTAGAGAACAAAGAAAAACTTCACAGGTTTTTACATCGAGGATGATGACCCGAATGATCGTCAAAAAATATGACGTTTTTACCGGCGTTATCACGCGTTGACATTTACATGACGTTTCGGTGGCCATATTGGTGAACAAAACAATGATACGGGGGCCATTTTGGGGAACAGAAAAAATCCTGTGCGGATTGAATTCTTTTCCCATGTAAAAACTCTCCTTTCTTCCGAGAAATTTGCATAGCTGCTGACCACGTGAGTGAAAACGAGCAAGAAAAATTGATGAGGATTTTGGGCCAAAGCCTAAGTTTTAATTTATTTCTGCCCTTTTCCTTCAAATCACTAGCCACTATTTCATTCAATCAAAGGTCGTTTATTGGTTAAATAAATGCGTGAGAATTTTTTGACGATTTTTGAGTATTTTTAACAAAAAATTAACTTGGGGGGAAGTTTAAAATTATGGAAAATTGGAGAAAATTAGATTTGAAATAGAAAAGGAATAATTCGTAGACAAATGCTGAATAGTCCACCACCAAAGATGTCTCAGAGCTCATTAGCGGACTAACTGGTTTACGTAAATGCCTCTTCTACCCTAATTTCTTCCCTTTTCAAAATAGCCAAATCGACGCGCTCGCATGCGTGCACTCGGTTCACGATCCAAGGATGGAGTCATCCAAGCATATAACGGTGTTTTTATCTCCCCACATTAATTCGATCGGATCAACAAACTCACACATTTTATATGTCAACCCCAACCATTATTTCGCGATTTAATGTTTGAGACATCATCACTCCCTCAAAAAATAAAACAGAACACTGTCACGCAAGAAGGTCGCACGTGATGTCGTGTCATGATGACGTTTCAAAACGAGGCAAATAATGGCGGCATCATCTGTAGGGTCAAGATAGGCTTTATAGAAGCTGCAATTTTAGTCGCGTGTGAGGGTTCCCTCTGAGTAAAGGTAAGTGTACGGGAATTCTAAAAACCGATTCAAACTAGTTACTTGAAACTAGCAACACTTTAATTTTCCTATTTAAAACCATTTATTTTGTTTTGACCAGAAAGTTGCACTTGGCACCGTATTTGATTGTTTTCTGGTAGAGGAAAACCCTGCCATTTCATGGGCTTTTTACTGATTTTGAAGGTTGCTACCCGGTGAATTTTAACTTTTACGTTTTTTTATCTTATCAGTCGTCCTAGTAAACTCTAAAATACACCGAAAATTCCAGCGTAGTCAATCGAACTCAATCGTTCTATTGACTTCGATTGGGTCCGGTAATCGAACATAATCGAACTCACCCAAAAATCTTGCCAATTGAACAGAATCACACGAACATAAAGCCAGTTTCATCTGATTTGGAATAAGGTGTTTAGTTCAAATAGGGGCAGTGTAAAATGCAGGCTGTGGACTGAATGCGAACTATTTTTTTTAGGGTTAGAAAACAATGGGACTATTGTTCTCACCTTCTCATTTGAATGGTGAAAACATTAGTCCGCAGTCTGCATTTTACACTGACCGGTTCAAATATTAAAGTTATTTGTTGGCTTCAATTTCAAACACGAGTACACAGGCTAGCCTGGGAGACCACTTGTTTTTTCAGTTCAAGTTTCTAGTTTCACCCTCCGAGAAAAACCTCGAAGGCAGAGCTCACGATTTCATCCTTTGTGTTATCTCTGAGAATAGATGGCTGTTTTCTGGAACAAATGTCATTTAACTGTGTGTTCATCAGCTGAAGCACTTTCTCGACAGCAATCTTTCGAAGTGTGATATTTTTAGCACAGCTCTTACAATTCTCTGTGGGGATGCATTAATGATAATGTTATTGCTTTGCCAACTTTCAATTCCTTGTGAAAAGTTTTGCTTGGATATCCTACAGTGAGATGTACTTTAGCCTTCATTATAATTTCTGTAATGGGTGGTTCTGCTTTCTGTAACTCGACTTGTTTCGACTTCAGCAGAGAGGTGATCAGTGAAGCCTGAGGCTACTGCTCCAGAAGCATTTTGAAGCAAACCATTTGGAGTGAGAAGACGTTGAGGTGAATGCAAAGCTTCTGGGACAAGGGCTAACAGCACCAAAAGTGATGATGGGAGGTGGAGAAGGGCTTACAAAAGATCAAAGCTCGAAGCAAACGTGACATTTAATGTGATCGATTATTTACACTGTTTACATTCACACCTCCAAAACTCAGACTCTTTTTAGCCTCTGGCATTTGTCCTGGCTCTTTAGCGAGTGGTTTTACACGGAATGGGCCATCATTTGTAAAATCTTGTTTGATTTCCTTCTGTTACTTTGTCCAAAGCGAACGATTATAACATTTGGAGCGGCAAATGGCGGCAGCATCACTTTTAACATACTAAGCAGATAGATCGACTTCAGTTGAACGCACATCAATTTGTGAATTTCCAGAGAATGTTTTCCAACCACTTTTATCTTCTCGTCACTGGAAACTTTTTCTTTGCATAGGAAAAAAACCTCAGACATGGAAATCTTTTTCAATGTTTCACCAACGCTCATTTCAAACAAATGCCAGTTCTAAACTTATTGCTGGTTCCCACGTCTCTCTCTGCATCACACATGAACATGAGTGTCATATTCTATCAGTGAATTTTATTGGCCAACAACAAGATAAAAGCTTTGACATCAAGGAAATATTTTCTTGGTTTGGCTTCGCAGACAGTTTTCTCGGTAAGTGAAACTAGAAACTTGAGCCCAAAAAACCGGATGCTCTCGCAGGCTATAGAAAGGCAAGATGTTGGAGAGGGTGGATAAAGTAGAGCCCAAACTGAAACTAACAATTTATTGTAGAAGTGATGATTAAAGGCCACCTTGAGTGCTCTTTCACTGTCATTGTAGACTAACCGGCTGCATTATCAAATAAAGTATTGATTGATTAATTGAACGAGAAACTCCAGTCTAAAGCCCAGTGTGTCCTAATGTGGAGCTTTTATGTAACAAGACAATGACTATTAATCTAGAATCATTTTTAATATCAAGAATATCTAGTCTCAGTTGAGATGTTTATCTCTTTAATTAATCCTCAAATGGTTTCTAATATTTGCTATTGTACACTTTTGCTTTTTGACAGTACAAGAGTAAAATCCTACTGGCCTTTAACCCACTCTGAATACAAGGCTCTGACACACAGTTATGGCACGAAACAAAAAACGGAAGGCAGAGTGTAATGCATGTTACAAGTGTCATGGAACTCATGCTAAGAAATGCAAAAGAAAGCATCAAACATTCAATGGTGTCAGCAAGACATCTAAACCACAATCAACACAACTGCCTGATGGTTTGAACTTAGTGGAGGGAGTCTCTTTCAGAATGGCCCCTTATGGGTGCGAATTTTGTGAACAAAGATTTGCTACAGCACGGTCACGTAAAGAACATCAGGCCAAATGTACTGCAAAGAAAGAGGAACCAAGAATAGTTTCTGATACAAGTGTTAGTGATCGCAATTCCAACACAAGAGATGAACCTGTCAGTAATGATCAATTAAATGGTGGTGTGTTATGAGCACAACATGAACTTGGCATTTTAAGAAATAGCCCTTTTTTTCATTATGCCGAGATAACAGTCACTGAACAGTGTTAGCTCATGTAATAAGACTGTGGTATTGTTCTTTTCCTTAGCATTATTCTTTACTTTTCATTAAATAAATAAAGAAATAAAATGTTTTTCATTAAAAAATTAAATTTAGCACTGGTGCATTTTGACTTTCAATAAATGGCAAACATTTTCCTTCAGCAAAAAAATGGAGTTTTTTAAATTTCCTCAGTTTGTCCATATCACTGAATGTAAGGCATACCTGCAATTCCATTGCAGCCTAATCCTAGTTTGTAGAGAGGGGAATTACACTGGTATTTTTGTATTTTTCTTTCTTTCTTTCTCTCTACGTTTTTCCTTTTAGTAAACAGAACAGAGTTTTTCCTATATCAGCGTGGAAGGTTTTTCGGTGTAACCCTGCGATCACAATTATTATTATAATTATGGCCTTACCATCTTGTCCACGGGGATATTATTTGGATCAATAATTGAGGCTGACCACTTACCCCTCCCTTAAGTCAACATTTACACTTACTTCTTACTTAACGAAATTGTTACTTAAGGGAGGGGTAAGTGGTCAGTTACCCAGAACCTCAATTGATACTTTTATTTAGGTGCTTCATCTTAGTCAGTGTTTTTATTTGACCCATAAAATAGATACTTTATTATAGACTGATACATAGTATTAAACTCTGGTAGGCCATTGCCGAGTTGCCTTAAGCCTCTGTTTCAAAGCGAGGCTAAGTGTGAAACCATTGATAAGAAAATAATTTTTTACTCTCATGCAAAAAACTTGTATTTTCTTCAAAAAAGGTTTTGCATTTAGCCTCTTTTTGAAAGTGAGAGTTTTTGGAACTCAGAAATGCCAAGTTATTGCTTTGTTTTCTGGTGTACTTGTTACTATTTGGCACTAATTGCAATGGATACTGTTTCTCAGGTTAAGTTAGACTGCAAAGACTGTCGGTTTTTCTTAAAATTGATTTAATTTTCAAGGCGTGAAGCACCAGTGTTTGAGAGTGTGCAGGCCTCACACGCCCTCACTCCAGACTTTTAGTTGACTGCTCACACATTCTTTTTTTTTCAAATTCAAAATTAGTTGAGGAGAAGTTGATGCCCTTTCATGGTGCTTTTTTGTGTTCCTGGTCCAATATGGTGTCATTTTATTCATAAACATGATCCCAGTGTTCTTTCATGTCTGGATTTATAGTAATTTTTATGCTATCAGGCACTAATTGCTGCCACTAACATTGTGTCTTGCTTATTGTGTGGACAGAAAATCCTGAACATCTAGGTTTTTTTAACATTATGCTTTTGTTTCTCCACTAAAATGTCCCACCCTAATGCACCATTTTTTCTACTTAAATGCTCGGTCTGCCCAAAAAAAGTCACTAAAATGCTTGATAACTGCTTATCAGCACAGACAGGCTTTCATTTTTTATTCACTTTAAAGATAAAAAACCTGAGGGGTAAAATAAAAATGTATACAAGTTTAATAATGGTTTCCTATAGCAAGGTAATACTCTAAATGGCTGAAGTGGGTGACGTTTGAATTTTTTTTTTTCAACGGTCTTGTAAAAATTTTTTTCTTTTTCACTTTCTCCCAGATTAAATTATTGAACTTTTCTGGAAAAATTCCACTTTAATCAATTTACCCACCTACCATAAATCCTCCAGGGGGGGGGGGGGGGGGGTGTTTAATTTATTTCAAGCCCATTTGAGGAGGGTCTTATTTGAGAGGTGGGGGGGGCTTATTTAATTTAGAAGTGACGATGGTATCAGTTCTCCAGAACGAACTATAATACAAAGTGGAAAAGCTCAAGTACAAGAAGTTTTAGGTCATGCAGCCGAGGATCAGAATCAAATCGGAACTTCCAGTTGGTAAATAAACCATCCTGGATCAGTCTACACGAATACAGTCTATCATTTATTAGTGAAGAATGATAGGCCACTTCCGAGTTCCAAAAACCCTCGCTTTCAAAATGAGGCTAGGTGCACAACCTTTCTTGTGAAAATGAGTTTTATTTGCATGAGAATGAAAAATGATTTCCATATCAAAGGTTGAGCACCTAACCTCGTTTTGGAACAGAGGCCCGGGGGAACTCGGAAATGGCCTATTAGGGGTTGGGAGGTAGCCTGAAATTCATCCGATTGCTTCGAGTCGTTTTCTCCTCTTAATAACGACTCGAAGTAATTGGATGAAATTCAGGCTAGTTGGGAGGGGGCTTAATAGAGAGGGGGGCTTATTAGAACGGAGAGGGCTTATTTGAGATGGGGGTTTAATAGAGGATTTACGGTAAGTGAATCAAGTTTCAGGTCAGTTTGCCCCGTATAATGAAACCAGCTACTGTCACTACACTTCCGTCATTGTCATTTGGTGTGGTTTTTTCCGGATTCCGGGTTTTAGGCAAACGCAAAAATTCGTGAGATGTCCCACATTTCCAAGTGGAAGGACTTCCAGTGGGGATTATGGGTATTTAAAGTCACATACATGTATATCACTTTAAAGCTGCAACAGAAAACACTCACAATCAATTGTATGACTTAGGTTTTTTAATTTCAATGTTTTCATCTTGAAAAAGAGAAACAGTAAGTCTGCACATTTGGTGGGAGCGGCAAGTCGCGGTAGACTAAAAGAATGTATTCAAACGCGACCGAGCCGCTGTTTTCTTTAGATTAAGCAGAGTGGCTAGTGGCTATCTATTATATATATTTAACTAAAGTCTAACTTGGAAACGAACTTCAAATTTTTTTTTGGAGTCTTAGTTTTCCAGAAAACGTGAGAAATCAGTTGCCAACTCACGAGAGCGTGAGGTAGGTCGGTCGTGAAATCGTGAGACTCACAACAAAGTCTTGGCAAGTCTGCCTTTTGCTCTGCAAAACATCAAAAAAGTCGGAAAGTAGCAAGGAACCTGGTGAGAGACATCTTTTTGCCAGGCGCTACTTGGAACAGACGCTTTTTAATCCGGGACATTTTGATTTTGAATTTTTCGAAGGTTTTGATTGGCTAAGAATAAACGATCGCGAATACGCTGACCGAAAACACAGGGATCGCTTCGAAAGTAGACATGCTGGACAAGCCGTTTTAGACGTGTACCAGGGGTGAAAAGACGGTTCTTCCTTTGGTTTCTTCATCTACTTGTGGTTAATTCTTCTGTTTCTTGTTTATGAAGAAAATCATGTGAAGCGAGAACCATGCCAACGGCTGGGGAAGCTAGGCTAAAATCAAACTCAGTGCAGAAAACCTCACAAGATAGGTAGGTGACGCACGATCCAAAACTGTTTGGTCTTCTAAATAAGCTTATTTTATATTTCGACGACGATTCGTGGTCAAGCACTGCGTACATATTTTTGCGAGTTGTAGTCAGCTGATGTAGTGTTAAATCGGAAGATGAATTTGTTATAGCCTTGTAATCAACAGAGAAAAGGAGTCCATGAGTTTAATTTGTTCTCAGACGATCGACTATCTCGAGGGAGTCTAGAGAGTCTGACATCTACTGACTGAAATAAATCTAAAGAGAAGGAGCAAGCGATCGAGGGCGATTTTAAGAGGCTAGAATATACAAAAGCCTGGCTGTAGTTGTAATTAATGTACTCAGTTTGTTGCTTCTTGTTGTTTTTACTACTAACAGTGTATAATAATAAGTGGTAAAAAATGTGTTTTGTCGGGTACATTGTAACTTTAATTTCCACAAGTCTTCAATCAGTTATTTAATTAGTCTTTTGAAAGTCTCTTTATATACTGTATATTTTACCTTTTTTTCACTAGAGTTTCTTTGAAGGGAAAAATATCCACCAACAAGTCTGCACTAGGTATGTATGAAAAGCAGTTTAAGTACAGTAATCAGATCTTACAATAATAGTTTATTGCCGACTAGGTCTATATATCCATTATGGTAACATAATTACTTAACAAAGGCAGCTGCCTTTCTTAATGGTAAAGAGTTCCTTGTTTGTTCCTCGGAAAAAATTATATATGGCTACATCATTCTTTACATCAAATTTTTTTTCTCTCTCTCTCTTCTAAGTTTGTTTTATTTTATGAAGGGGTGGAGGGGAGAGAAGTTTCTTCTTGCTACAGCCCGATTTTTTTGTTTCTGCTACTTGCTTCTGGATTTTAATACATCTGCGAGTTCTTTTCTTTTGCTGTCGGTAATGATAGCTCATTGATTTGTGTTGATGGCTTTTTTCTATTTGTACATGGGCTTGAGCTTCTTGGTACATGTATTTTAAGAATTTTTGCCCTGGATTTCTTTTAAAAGAGCTGGCATTTTGGATAGGCTCAACTTTACAGAGCATTAATAATTTGATGTGCTTAAAGAGATGCTTTCAAAATAACATTTTATGTCAGGTATGTAGCTGCATGTGCACCAACGTAGGTTAACTTGTGTGATTGTTTATTAGAAGATTTTTGTTTCTTTTGTTGGCAGTTAAAACCAAGTTGACACAACACCATAACAATGGAAAAAGGTATTGAGTATAAGTTCATTTTTTATATTTATTACATGATACCACTAAATTTTAAAAAAATTCCATGTTACAGTACAACTGATTTTTTCAGCTATTGGACACTGACTCTATGTTGATTTCAGTGGCTTGTGGACCCGAGTGTTTGTTTGAATCTGTAGTTTATTGGGCACTAAAACAACTTTAAATTAAGGTTTGTTTTGACTCTTTCTTTGGCTGGCAATGGGGGCCAGAGTTTTCCCCTGGCTTTTTTGTGTTTGGTGAAGGCAGTGTGGCGGAGCAGTGAGAGTGCTGGACTTGTAAATCAGAGGCCCCGAGTTCATTTCCCACGTTGACCACTAGCTGGATTAATTTTGTTCTCGGCAGTCGGAAGTTCATATCCAAGTGATACCCTGTTATTGTGAAAGGTTTGAACCCAGGAGTCAATATTTCAAAAGTAGGTTGAGTTTGATCGTCCGGGTGAACGTAGTCCTGAATAGGACTGTTTTGGTAAAATTGTTTATCTTGCCCTTATACTAAAGTTTTTTTAAAAAGTTTTTTGTAAAGTAGCGTCCAAAAACTTGAATTTTGAATTTCTCATTAACTTGTTGTATACATTGAAACATTTACCAGTGGAGGCTGATGTTGTTTGTCACAAATCTAACATGAAACAGCTGTACTTCTCAAAACTAGTAAAATTCATTTGTTCTATTTAGGCTATGTTTTGTTATGTTACATTCTGATTTATAATCACAGAAGTAACTTTCAATTTTCACAACATTTCTACAGTTACATGTAATTAAAATTTTTACTGTACAGTTCTGTACCGTAAAAACTGTTTTTTCACTTACTTCTGGCCAATTGCTTGACAAGCTCTCAATAACACGAACTTCCGATAACTTGAACTTTTTGCTATTTCCCTTGAAGTATGAGTTATCGGGAGTAGACGGTACATGTGCATTTGTACATGTTGAATTCACATAAATGCATCTCATCAATTTAAGTGAGATAGTTCAGTTTGTGAAAGCTTCCAGTGTTGCATAATTGTGATATATTATAGAGTGGTCAGTCACTTTTTGGGTGCCAAGGTGTCCACTGAGTGGAGGTTATAAACCTGGGTTTCGGCACCCAGAAAAAGTGTCCCTTTTCCTGGAAATAATTGAAGGTGTTAATCCTTGGCCTGCATTTTTGTAACACATACCTTCTGAATTCAGTTCTATTCCAGTTCCAGTGAAGAAAGGTGCTGCCAAGGGAAAGGAAAATTCCAATCCAGTGAGTGTGACATTTTTGTACAGTGTACCTTTATAACAAACATAACTTTACTACATTATTTTAAGTGTTTCTTAACCATTTACAGTAATCCTGTTCCACAGCCCTGTTTCATAAACCAGGGGTGCATAATGACAGTTTCCTCCCAAATACATTGAAAACACATTTTAGCCAAGGCTATCCAGAGTACTTTTAGATATCTAGAAATGCTTTCTATGGGGCACTAATCCTAGGTCAACTTAAGTCTTTTCTAAATTACCTGCCTGGGCTTAAGTATTATTTTTGCCGAAAATTTTTAGATGCAATTTGACGTGTCACGAAAGTTTGGCATTTTCTGATTCCTCTCTCCATCACCTTTTTTAATTCGAAAATTTTAGATTTCCTTTGTTGTATGAAAAATAGCCTTATATAACTTGGGAAGTGAAATGTAAAAATTTACCCTGCAAGCAGAGGTTTCTCTCTTGCATGGCTTTTAGCTTTTGCGACGTCATTCGCATGGCTTGTCTGAGCATAAACAAACCTATGCAACAGGCAAGCCACGCAAACAACTTCGTAAAGCCATCCAAGAGAGAAACCTCTGCTCGCAGGGTGGTGAAAATGAGAATTAGATAAGCTCGAAAAATTGTACATAAATGGAACGGTCACACAAAAATTTTAAGCTGTCCTCAACTAATAGAAAATTCTAGGCAATATTTGCTTTTCAGAACAGATAATTTACTGAAAATAGTCACCTGCTGCCCCTAATAAACATCTTGAAAACCCAGAAGTCTAATTTCTGGTGTTGGTTCTTTAGGGTTCAGAGTAATTTTTTGACTGAATTACCAAAGAAATTTCAGCTTGGTCAGGTCTCTTTTTTGATTGGTCATGTCAAAATAATAAACATATATAATACAATAATGATTTAAACCAGGAGCTTAAACCTTAATAGCTTAGCAACCAAAAAATTTATAATATTCCTCTTTCACAAAAGGCAAACTTGAAAATTAGGGCTTAAAATAAGTTCATTCAAACCCAGTCAAAATGACCGGCAAACTAAAAGTTTATCTGGACAAATTGTCATCTTGGCCAGACATTTTCCATTGACTGGCAGTTTTTTGGAGCCCTGTCTCCAGTTGTTCCAAAGGTTGATAACGTATCCACTGGACAGTGATTTATCTGGTGGATAGCACTATCCATCTTTTGAACAACCGGGACCTGGTCCTCTAAAGTCCTTGACTTTCTACCAATTGAAAGAATGTTAACTTAAAACCTAGGTTTGAAGCCTGATTTTAACCTGAACTTCATTTCAACCTACATGTTCAACACCCTGTAGCCAGCAAAACAGCAGAACCTTTCTTTCTCTTGCTCAATTTTGACATACCCGAAAAAGACTCAAATCTAGTAAGATTTTTGTTGAGCATGCGCTGCAGGTTGCTAGGACAATTTATTGTAGTTTCGAATCCAGGCCTAGTAATAGCTATGCACTTGGTATAGTGGGCCTTGTTATGAACATTGGTTTATCAATAAACAGGTGCCCGTACTTGAAAAAGCCAGAAGTTTTGGCTGCAGTGACTTCAAAGGGTTAACACGGTTCAGGCAGAGCCTCCTTGTGCAAGAAGACGAAAGGAGGCTGAGTGCTTGTAGGCCTCATGTTCAACTGTTATGCGAGCAGATACAGGCTTTCCTATTGAAGGGTGGAAGTGAAAGCAAAAGTTGCTACGAGTACTGAAAGCTAATTACCGGTATGACTGTGTTTGTTTGATTCTGCAGAATGAAGGCTGCACTGTTGGCAAAAGGTCAAGCAAGGTTAAAAAAGCTCCAAACTTTTCAAAGATTCACAAAAAATGGGAAAGTCAGTTGTCCAAGGTGAATATAAATATTATACATGTAACTTATATGTTTACCTCATGTATTTATTTTAATAAACGCTTATAAACAACCTTTAGGGGCTGAAAGCACCAAAACAATGAGGAATTATTATAAGGAAAAAAAATGCAGTTGTATTTAGTAGTGTAACAGTTAACAACCACTCTTAAAAACTAGCCTGTACACAGACGTTGTTTTATTTTTCTTTTCGTTCTTTTCGAAAACATCGGCGAGCTCACATCTATTTTCTTCTTCCCCCCACCACTGCCCCTTGAGCTGGCAGTCAAAGAATCCCCTGCAGTTTATATTTTATCACCTGCGCTCGACGGACTCTGAAGAGAAAATAAGGGGTTTGTGAACAGGCTACTTAAAAGCAGTTAATTATCTTTTGCAGGTCTTTAAATAGTGGGGATGGTGCAAAGTGAAGTGAGCAGGGAAAAAGTAGTGATAGGGCCTGGCAGAAAATGTACCGCGCCTGCGTAGTCGGTGGGATTGTTATTTAGCATGAGCAAAGTTTTGGCAGTGGAGCTGTAAAGCCGTTTGAAGAATGGGGCTCGTTTTGCTCACTTTTTGCAGCAAAAACTAAAACTCTCACACTTGCAAAAAATTTTCGACAGCTATATAAGGTTACGAGAAAACGCTGCCTACTAGTCTTCACTATCTGAACCCCCTGGAACAGGCTAAAAAACCAGTTGAATTTGGACTGTTGTTACATAAATAATTTGTCTTTGTCATGTGTTATTATTAATTATTATTATTATTATTGTTATTATTTAGAAAGTAATAATGGCGTGAGCTTGTAAATTAGTATTTTAGGATCTTTTTAATATTTTTATTTCATCAAAAATTTAGTCTATTATAGTGGAATGTAAATTAGTCATATAATGACTGCCGCTTAAAAGCTAGCCAAATGTGTGTCCGCTTATTTTAGAAAGTCGATAATGGCGTGAGTTTGTAAATTTGTGTTTAAGGGATCTTTTAATATTTTTATTTCATCAAAATTTTAGTCTGATAATGCAATATAAATTGGTCATTTGTTAATAAAGATGTTTGCTCATTATTATTATTATTATTATTATTATTATTATTATTACCTTACCTGTAATGTTCCTGTAAAAGCATTATTTTTATGGTGCACTGTTTTTGTACATGTACAACTCTTTTAGAGCGGTTTTCACTTGACTGTCGAAAGTAATTGGTTTTGGTTTTGGTTTTGGTTTTACTACGCCCTTTGGTTGGCTAGTGTATTAACTTTGGTTTTGGTTTTACGACAGTCAAGTGAAAACCGCTCTAATATGACCAATGTTGACTTCAGTTCTACCTTTCGTTTTGTAGGGAAAGGCAGTGTCCAAGAAGAAAAACACAACTGTGAGTCATTATAGAGGGCCCCGAGGGTCCTTTAATCCCGTAATCCTGACCTAAATTTTCGCTCAATTCCTTTAAACTGTTCAGTCCCCTTTGTTTTCATAAGATCGTCAGGATCGAGCGAGTACCATTACGGGCGGCCATCTTGGTTTCTTACACCTTGTATCTACCGAGAGGGCCAGATTACAGAAAAACAGGGGACTGTGAACAGCCCACAATCCCGTAATCCGGATGGCCGATGATCCGAATCTCGCCCCAAGTTTGCTTTAAAATCCCGAATTCCGTCCTTCAAATAAGGTAGACTGCGAACAGTCTCTCTTTTTCTTCAGATGGTGAGCGGGACACGCCTTCAGTCACGCGCCGTGTCATTTGCGTGTCTCACACGTTTTTGCTCGACCGACCAAGAAAAAAGAGAAACTGCTGGTAGTCTACTAATAAGGCGAATCCTAACTCTACAGCGGGTCATCATTACTTGTGGACGTAGTTTGAATGGGCAAAGAACAGGGTTCGCACGCACCTTGAAAGTCCTTAAAAGTCCTTAAAAGTCGTTAAATTTTAAAATAAAAATTCAAGGCCTTGAAAGTCCTTGATAATTGCAGTCGGTGCTGGAAAGTCCTTGAATTTCAACGATAACTTAATAGTTTAAGTAGAACTCCAAAGAAAAGGAGTAAACACAGAAAGACCTTCGGGATAAAATTACTCATTTTGTGGAAGAACTAAAAAAGACATAGACTCAAGGCTCCTTTTTTGCACTGAATGGCGTCCTTGAAAAATGGGGAATGTGTCCTTGAAAGTCCTTGAAAAGTTCTTGAATTTTTTGTTCAAAAAAGGGTACGAACCCAGAAAGAAGAAGTTGCGGATTCAAAAGTATCCGGATGCTTGTGGCCGGGGCCTGATACTTAATGACGGAAACGAAGTGGGATTTCTGCTCAGTATTGACTTGAGGCGACTGGTACTTATTTTTCCCCTTCCTCCAAACCAAAAATCTTTCTTAGCTAATTTTTTTGCACGAATTAATACCAAGACGGATTTTCCGTCTCTAGTATGAACCTGGCCAATGAGCAGCAAAAGGGAAAATCGGTACAAAGAGAGAGCGTATCTCGAAATTTTGACCTCTGCGCATGCCCAAACTTCGGGAGCTAAAACGGTGGAAACTCGATATAACGGAGCTATATACAACGAAGTCTTTGGTGTAACCAACGATTTCCTTACCCCAGTAATAGTGAAATATATGGAAAAGAACCTCGTTATAGCGAACAGGTTTTGCCGGTCGCTTGGCCCTTCATTGCGTTGCCGGATTTAGCAACAGAACGGAAACGTCATTTGACGACGGGAAAGCGCGCGGAAAGGACTAAACTCGACTCCCAGTGCCTAATTTGTCGCTCTGCCACTGGTCTATGTTTCACATCATTTAACTTTTTTTACATTCGTTCTTATCCAGGTTGAAGCTTTTAACCTCACTAAAGGGGACCAGCAAGGTCACAATTTCAAAAGGCCGTACGCTTACATCAGCGAAGATGAAGGTGATGCTGTTTCTGGTAGTGAGGATGACTTCGAGATTGACAGCACAGCGTTAAAAGGAATATTGAACAACACAGGAATTAAGGTACAGGACTGGTGTAGACAAATCGTGCACCATGGTTAAAGTTCTGTTTTGAGACGTTCAATTTGAACCTCTCCACAACGGCCACCGTGGGACAGAAGAAAGTGGCCGTCTGAGGAGTAGACGGTTTGCAGTCCACCTTTTCCCTTAAAATCCGTCTTTAACTATTTTGAAGAGTGTTCTCGAGAAGTTTTTTGTGTCGGGACAGTTGGCCTAGCCTTAAACGATCGTTGCGTTTTCAAATTTATCTGGCATAGAGTGAACAGGCCCTAATTACGCACTGATGCGCAGGTAAATTCAAAGTAGACAGACTGCAAATTATAGTAGTTGCTAAAAAATATATCTACGTGTCCCAACTGTTCATAAGTAGGATGCCTAATAGTTTAAATGGTACAAAATAACAGTCCTCTAAAGAGTAAAATTACGTGGTGTGAGATGGGGTAACAAACATAACGGACCTAAAAATGACTGGTTTTCCACACGCGTTTGAGGGATATGAGATCATAAATGTCAGCAAGGCGTGTTTTCCATCTCATATTAAGCACGCCTTCTTGAAATGTTACGATATGCATATTGCGCATGCGGGTCAGTGTTCTGATCGAGGTTTCTAACCACTTTTTTTTATATCATAGCCTGTGTACGGACGTCCCCTCCCCCCCCGCCCCCCCTCCTCCTCAGAAAAAAATCGCGGACAGAGATTATTTTTGAGGAGAGGGGGAGGGGGCGTCTGTACACGGACTACATTTACCACTATGCAACTATGCAACTATGCAAACTATATTTTCTTTTTAAGGATGAAGATCTTAAAATTAATGGAAGAGCAACAATTGCTGCTTTACCTTCAAGGTAATATCTTTTTGACTAACGCTAATTTTTACACCATACCGCATAGTTTTTGCGCCGGCACGAAAACCATCCCGGATAGGGATTCTGTTTGCTCATAAGGACGGTGATTTCGGTGCAATTTCTGGGACGGAGCGAAACAGCGCCGCGCCTATCTCGAAAGTGAAGCGTCACATATCGGATAGGTTCTGTGTCACTTTTTAGTGCAGTGTGAACAGGTATTCGGAGCGTAGCGGAGGTGAATATTAAGTAGATGCGTGAATGGAAACTCACTGGCACGAAAGTAGATGCCCAAGAGTGAGGACTGAGATTTAGCGCACCAAATCCTCTCAGTCTTTCCCTCTGCGCGATGTGCGATGTGTGTGAATGACTTGCTCCAGTCCTGGGTCCTCGCAGTTCATATCATGTACCAGATAGCTTTTTGTGTCTACATTACACGAAAAGCTATTCGGTGTAGTTTAGATAGCCTGAAATAAGTGACTATCTAGTGAAGCTGAGGTACTTGAATCACTAGCAGCTGTTGGATAATGGGGGCTGTTGGTGTAGCGGCCTATAAGGAATGTAGCCAGAAATCCTGTACACTATTTGTGGGTTGCCCCGCATTCTTTCATACATACATACGTAGCCCCCTGATCCAACCTTCTCCCTTTAATACTTTCTGTCTTCCTCCCTGCCTTAACTTTGCATAAACTATTGTTTTCAACTTCTCTGGGAAGATGAAGTCCTCCCTGGAACATTTATAAAAAATAGTTATGCAAAATTTGCTAGGAGCAAACCGAGTTTGTGGGTATGTATTTTGGCAACTCGCGATCAGGCGGTCCTTCTGTGATCGCAGGTTAATATCATGGGGGATTAGAGTGAATGGCGAGTCATTCATTCAATGATAACCATTATTCCAGTGAGAACAGTCTAGGTGGCGCATGCGCATTGCAAGCAAGTTCTTAGCCCTGAGGAAGGTTGAAGAGAGAAAAGAGCATTATCTTCCCCATCCCACCCCACAACTTCATACAACTTGCTCCCAAACTTTACTTGATTGTCTGCTCTTGTAAAGAGGCGCTTCTTCCTTCCCCAATATATCTAAATCTCTGTTATAGTACCTTTTAACCTAAAATACAATCGAAAGGGGGCCTTTTTGGAAATACGTTTCAGTGTACAGGCGAGGCGATTTTTCAAAACTGCGCTTTTTTGGGCATTAATTTGGCGTAAAGCCACATTTTAATTACAAACGCTTCTACCGCTGACATCCCCGTGACTGTCGGTTTATTTTCCTGCGCTGGAAACATTCGGTGACACACGCAGGTACACATATGTTTTTCTTTTCTTTTTTTCCATACAGTGAGTCAGGCATATCTGGCCAAACAGCTGGGATTCGAACGTCAATTTACTACACCAGACCCACGATTCAGCGTGATGTGACGGCATCAGGTATCGCTCCCAGGACCTGTGACACGTCAACTAAGGCTCGGCCTCCTCTAACACCCCTACAGCCTTCCAATGTTGACATCACTTCTGCTATTTCCCAGCCTGGTTCATGTATCAAGAAAAAGGTAGCCTGGGCAGATCAAGGTAAACAGAGTTTATTCGACTACACAAACTACGCCAAACTACAGCAATTACACTAACTACATCAACTACACTATCTACATCGACTACTCTAACTACATCAACTACTCTAACTACATCAACTACTCTAACTATATCAACTACTCAACTACATCAGCTTCTCTAACTACATCAACTACTCCAACTAGAATGTTAAGTGGGCATGAAATGTCTCTATATTCGTGACGGTTATCATGAATTCATTACCGTTTTTATTGGATTGTTCATCAGGTCCTTTATCTTTTAACGCTCGCCTCTCATGGCCATTGAATAGTCTCTTAAGCTGTGGTAAAACCGAACGGGTAACAACGACGTGCAACTTGTTCTGCAACATTGCTGCAAAACAATTTGAAAAGCAATTTTGTGCGTTTCACCACCCACGTTCAAAATTGTCTTGCAACAAATGAGGTTGTTGTAAGTTGCGCGAATACTGACTTCTGATTAGTTAAATTACGTGAGAGTCATGTCATACACATAATTTACGTCTCTTGTTCCAAAAGGTAGAACTTCTTTCTACTCTCTGCAACACCTTTTCTCAGCGGGATTTGTTGCAGGACAGCTTTGATTCGTGGGCTGTAAAACGCGCAAAATCGCTATTCAACTCGATTTGCAGCAATGTCGCAAAACAAGGTGCACGTTTTTCGTTGCCCGTTCTACCGTACCTTTAGATCCGCAAAACAAAGAGTGAAGGTTAATCACACGCAACGCTTACACTGGAGGAGATTTTCATGAATCTGTAACATTTTGGTACTGGATTTGTCTGCCGGTTTAGCTGTGTCTCCGGAGATTTTAAGTCCGGAATCTAAGACTACGTTTACAGCAGAAGAGATTTTTCCCAGTTCATAAATTATTCTAACATATTCGAATTTGCGGGCGTTTACACACATCAATGGATCAAAAAACATCTATTCCGATAAATGTGCTGTAGTGTAAACGTACCCTAGCTTAGTGCTGTTATTCTCTGGTCCATCCGTGTTAACTTTCTCAAAGCGCCGTTTTTATACTTTTGTTTTCAGCCCGTGAGAAAGATCCGTTCGACTTCAAGCCTGACGCCAGTTCATTGCAGAGCATTTTAAATAACACTGGAATTAATGATAACCTTACGCGACTTCAAAATACCGGTCGAGTTACCCTTGCAGGTGGACGACTTACACCATACCTTAGAAGTCGTCAAGCATTTAGGGAGGTATGTTTGAAAATACGGTGAAATCCATCCCTAGACATCGGGGTAGGGAGGGGGAAGGTAGAGTTATGCAAAGCGAATGCATAAAAACTTCCTTTACAAATGAAAAGCTGCCATTATTTGTTAACCTGCTTAACACAAGGAAATTATTGAAATCACGGATAAGGTCTCAGTGGAGGTCGTCCACTGGTGTGTACACAAAGAACCTGCTGGGGTTTTGTCGAACTTTAACGATTTGTTTTGTATGTTATAGAAATTTTGAAAAAAAATGGGGGCTCTCCATACTCGTTTGAGCAGCAGCAGCAGCAACTGCTATGTATGCAACACTGACATGATTATATTTCTGTCTGATTTTAGAAAAAAGGTACCTTTCTCAGAATCTCAACCATTGGCAAGCGTAGCTTTCTAACTTTAATACCGCCACTGAAATCATTGCATGCTTTTGGTTTGTTTTTTTCCTCCCATATTAGCTGTTAGGACAAGGGGCTCGGAAGAGGGTGGGGGAGGGGGGGAGATAGGTCGGGGGAAGGTGCATGGCTCGCTGGCCAATCTCTACCATACTTGTAAAAAGCTTGGCCACACTATTAAGCTTTTTTGGGTAATTTAGAGTTTAAGTCAATATGGAGACCACAGAAAAGACATGCATTTTTAACAGACTCTCTTGAGTTGTATGGTACCTTTTTCCAAAATCAGACAGATTTAGGAGTGCATGTTTTAAACACGTTCCCTACGATTTTTTTTCTTTTTCTACACTGGATGTTTTTTAGACAAACAAAGTTTCTGCTTAAGAAAAAAAAACGAGTGATAAATGACCATACTCGTTGCAGAGAAAATGAAGATTTACCCCTTTGGAGAGCTCCGGCCTTACGACAAAAGCCGCCATATGTTGATCTGCACGCGCTTAAATCTTGTTAAAGGATGCCTTAATTAGGTGTATGTTTTACTCTGCATGCTACCAGGAACCCACCATCAAAAGGAGCTCTATTTATTACACGGGGCCGAAACGCACCCGGCCAAGCCCTAGGGGATCCATGATAAGAACAAGGCTAGCAACTGAGGCCGCTGGTAAATATAATCCATTAACAACAGTTGTTGGAAAACAAGGCCAGCTGCAGGAACAAGGTAGTTGTCAGTTTTCTTTTTCTTAAATTCAATACAGAAACTTGTTTTGGCAGACATTTACTCCGCCACCAGAGTTCCGCAGTTATAGCTTCGACCATGCACTACCGATGAGGGGCTGAGGGTACGAACCATCTCAATGAGTAAAATCGACGGCACAAAGAAAGAAAAAGCTGTCGGTCTCCCTTTATTCCTTTTCTCGCTTTGTTTGCTTTGCATTCAATTTCCTCACCATCTAAACGCCTGGAACTGGTTATTTGTGTTATGGCAACGCATGGCTTACTGTACGTTTTACAACATCAAAACAGGCAATAACGAACTTTTGCTTTAGGCTGTAGCGCTTTCTATTTTTTCTTGATGTAGAGAAAGACCTCCACTTGTGCGTTGGTGGAACAAATTGTGAAGTGACTTGTCTAGCTACATGATCAACAAATTGTGTTTCCGTCAACTCTTTCCTGACGGTCACCTAGATGTGGTTCCTGCCTTTTTTACTGCCTCTATTTGACTCTCGGACATCACTCTTCAGTTAGATGGACGGACACTTAGTAACGTTATTAAAAGCAGTGGTGGATCCACCCCCTATTTTTAGTCGAAACTGATGCCCGAAGGGCCGAAAAAAGTTTTTTGGAGACCCAACCCCCCCCCCCCTCCCCCCTACCCTCACCCCCTTATCTCAAGGTCTGCAGACTACAATTTCCAGGGAAGAGACAGACAGATGTATGGAAAATCTAAAGTAAGCGACCGGAGAAATTCGGCACAGGTGTACCCCCAAGATTTGTAACCACAATCCTTTGCTGTGAAGCTTAAGTTTGCGATTGTTTGTTTGTTTGTTTGTTTGTTTGTTTTTTTCAGAACAGCCGTTTTACGAAAATTAATCGACACTAGATTCCCATACAAACACTTTTGATAATTTTTCATGCGGTTGCCTACCTGTCAAGATAACTTCCACAACCATGATAAGGTCTATTAAGGATAACTGTAAGTGTATTTATTTTTACTTAGATGAACTCGATCCTACTGCCAGCTTAGCTGCCACGCAGTTGTCAACGAAAACTCGTGTACCCGACTCCCAACCGTTTAAAAGCTTTCCACTCTCAACGCCCTCGCGGATACTGGTTTCTAGGGCCCAGCCCTCCTCTGCGAAAGACCAGCCAACCTGGGCAGACATTCTAACACCACAACGAGTTTCTCAAACGCAAGCAACTCGTTCTCAGGCTTCCTTCGATCCGTTGCGCACCCCTAGAAAACAGGAGGCGTTGGACGAAGAACTGTGTACGCCACAGAGAGTTACATCCGTCAATAAAAACTACAGCTTGCCGCAAGAACCAATAATAGCCGTAAACTCCTCCGTGGCTTTAGGGAGAAAGCCTTTGGTGGACTCAACCACCCCAAATTCAACACTGCTCACAAGGCAAGCTTCAATCCCTCAGCCTGTGGATTTGCAGTCGCACCATACATCCATGGCCACGCAAGCCTGGCGTCCTCAGCCTAGTTCCACAATAGATCTGAACTCACAATACTCCCACACGCGAACGCTAAGTTTTCCTTCCTCTGTAGCGACGCTGTCTACAGCATCTAGGCCAGTTCCCTGTGTTTCCTCGCGTCAACTTCAACCAGAGATTTGTACTCCTCTGAGCCAGACCGGTGGCTCGAAACTGCAACTTTCCACGCTTCAAATCTCGAGCTATCAACCTTCGCTTAAAGCTGAAGCTTCTGCTTCTCTAACGGAGGTCAGGCTACCACAGCGGACACCGATCTCCATGGAACACCAGGTAACTGATGAAACAAAAGTATGCACCACTGGGTTGTATCTGGGTAGCATATCAGGGTATAGATTTTCTTATTCAAGCTATCATTGGTTGGATTGATTTCATCCAAAACATTTTTTCTCGTTAAAACGCCATAGCAAGGCGTTCAGTCACAGTGCATTATAATTTATAACTTCTTAATCTTGAAGACCTTTGCTGACAACGCTCGCACTCTCCACACACACCTATAAGTAGGTTTGAAATTTCCCGCGGATTGAGAGTCAACCTCAAGACTTTCAAATATATCGGCTAGCTTGGGTATCGTCGGCTGGTTTGATCGTAATACTGTAGAATCCCGGTTTAGAGAGGTTTTCCTGGGCTTGAGTCTCCCTTTGACTAGAAGAGTTGTTTGTCGTACGTCTCGAGTTCAACTACTCACCTATACTCATTCCCCAGCGCCACAAAGGCACAGAGGAAGTCCGCAGGGGACGATGGCAAGGGGCCTTTCCTTCTTTCCATCGTCCCCTGCGGAAAAAGACCCCATGCTAGTAAAAAGACAGTGGTTTGTTCCCTTCCAGGTTGGGTTTTTGTGGGTGTACCTCGATGTAAGAACCTGTGCACATTTTCTTTTTTTTTCGCACCTTTTGTTTTCTTATGTTCTATTGCGTTTAATACTTTGCCGGTTTCCTTTGTTGTAAGTCACTTGTGGGTTACAGGCTGGATGAGCCGTTTTTGTTCTTCGATGACCCATTTCAATTAGTTGTTTCAAATTATTTGATTGGAGTGGATGTAAAGTAGTCAGAGCAGCTGAGAGTACTTCCACTACAAACAAACGGTTTTTATGCCCTGGGCTAGGCAAAATGCATTTCGACCAAAGAAAGTTAATTTCTCTCAAATGAAGTTTAATTACTCCCTATAAAGTAGTTCTTTGTCTTTTATGGTCGTTCCCCTTATTTATTTCGTTCAAATCTGTTGTAATAAGGTTCCGTTAGATTCAGAAAGTCCTGGCATGGTCACCAATTTGAAACGGTAGTTTCTCTCCTTTCCTTTTTTGTCACAGGAAGACGATGTTATCAGGCAGCTTGAGCGCCAAGCAATGGAGGACCTTGGACTTCTTCAAATTTCTGATCGTAAGATTCATGAAGATTCCAAGTCCGTTGACGATGACAAAGGCGAAGTATTTTGTTCGAATGTCTCGAAAGCTCTAGATAATCGTGATTCTGTTGTAAAGAAGCCTCAGGCTTGTTCTCGACCTCCACCTACCTTCAATTCCAAACAGCCCGCTTGGGAAGAACACCTTTGTTCAGGTGATATCACCTCAACTTATCTGCAGAATGACTCCAGTTTCTGTCCACCTGTTCGGCTAGCCTACCCTACTCCAGTAAAAGGAACTTCAACCGTCAGCGCTGTTTCTAATACGCTACGCAGTTGCGATTCCCTGCCTAAAGGAAGTCAGTCGAGTCTCAACAATGGCTCCAGTTTCTGTCCACCAGTTAAGTTGGCCTACCCTACTCCAGTAAAAGGAACTTCCTCTGTCATCGCTATACCTAATACTCTACGCAGTGACGGTTCCCTGTCTAAAGGAAATCAGCAGGTCAATTCAAGAGCTATGCATTCAAACAACTTATCTCTCAGGTCGGCGTTATCGTCCTCAAATCCACGAAGCTTGCCTTCGCGAAACGCCACCCAAGTTCGCGGTGTCGGCGAAGTTTGTTCTCGGTTGCGCTGGGATGAGGTTACTGCTGTTGATGATTTAACGAGTGCATTCCGACCAGCGACATCCTCTTACCGGACAACAGCGAAGGTCAAAGCCCAAGAAAAGCTACTCGACATGGAGGTCGCCTCCTACATGGCGGTCAGTCAAAGCTATTTGGTCAAATCACTGGAACACACAGTAAGGCCGATGAATCCTTTAGCCCGACAGTTTCTTGAGGGAGATTCAATGGTAGGTTATGGTATATAGCTGTAGAGAAAGTGGGGAATATTTAAACAATTATTAAATGAGGCGGAGTATGCATGATACGGAGAATTATGCAGATCAAGAAGGATGGATAACAGCCTCGGTGCCTAACACCCTCCGAGATCAGCATAATTCTTCACATCATACGAAAGCTGAATTCAATAATTGTTTTGTTATTCATGCGAAATATTTTTAAATTCTTAGAAAGCCACGGTTTTAGATACTCCCCGTAAAGTAGGTAACATACATCGAGCAATGTGTTTCGCTTATTTTTTCATTTCTTCCACTCAGTTTTAGCCAGAAATTCAGCTGTTTCGTTTTCTGATAGCCGTGAACGCCATTTGTTGACTTCACTATTGCCCAAGCACCCTCTTTTCCAAGCAAATATGCCATTGATTAACCTCGTTTCCAAAAGTACCGTATGCGAAGCAGCGCCAAGATCCTTGTTCTGGATCTACAACGGACTTGACGAATTACCGAAAATGCTTTTCGAATTTCCTTTCATCCTGATCGGCAAATCGACAATGGCTCTTTTAACAGGTCAATCATAGTGCGTACTCAAATCCTGGTACACAGGTGGGGGCCCAGGACAAAGATTTCGGCGCTGTTTCTCAGACGGACTTGGCCAGACTTAAGTTTTGTCTGTGGCACAGGCAAGGAGTAAAGGTGTTCGTAAACGTTTATACATTTAGTATAGAAAATTCCAAAACTCAGAGCAAATACCCACACAGACCAATATTCACCTTTTGCCTCGAACCACCGCCTTGAACTCGAACGTTCTGTGGACCTACCAGCAATTTACAATAGAGTAATCCTCTCTTGGGGATTCATAACTTTTCTGCTACGCAACCTGTCAGTTCACAACGCTGGTGAAGTCCGAGTGATTTGGACGAAATATTTGCTCTGAGTTTTGGGTTTTCTATACTAAGCACCTTTTTGGTAAGTTTTATACAATCAGTTGAACCTCCTGTGAGCGAGAGGTGTGTCTCCGTGGGGACAGTAGTCGCTTTTGGGAGGTTAAAATGCAGTGTTTGTTTGTCGCTTGGAGGAAGTTATGCATTTCAGTAGGACAAAATAATGGTGGTGGTGGTGGTGATGGTGATGGTGATGATGATGATGTAACTTTGTTTCTTTGCTTTCTTCTTCTTTTCTTTTTCTCCTTTTTTTTTTTTTTTTCAGCACTTTCATCCGATAAATTCGCGATAAATTGGCCAGGGAGCAAGACCTTTCTATTAATCAAAGCTGAAGCAATGTGAGCAACAAGAAGAGAGTCAGTGGCAGTGATAATTCTTTCAAATTGATCGTGAAATCGACCATGCATTTATGGAGCTACGACTGTAGATGAACTTGTAGAAAAAAGAGATAAAGACATGAATAATCTTGGTGTCACAAACCATAATCAACGGCCTTGTTCTTTTTTCTGTATCAACACTTAATCATACTTTAAAACGTCGGCCTGGCGTTTTCAACGTTTTAGTTCACTTGGTTCCGACCATCCCTCAGCTAGAAACTCTTTCAATCAGTGCTAGTATAGTGTAAAACTATCCCCCGATGCGTAGCGGTGTGCCGGAATAAACGTGGATATATACTGGAACGCAAAGCGTCGAAGTTAGCATCTAGCGCTGTGCACCGACCCTGAGGGGGAGGGGATAGTTTTCGTATTTACCAAATCAGTTGGATAAGCATGAAAAGTAAATTTTTGTGTAAAAAAAAAATACGTGACTTAGTAATAATTAGGGCTTCGTTTACTTTTTTATTGACTATGTTTCGGGGATTTTTCAAGCTCATTTTCAAGCTTTTGTTACAAATTCAGCAAGAAAATGGTTTTTACCTACCAGTAAACACTGACAAGCCAATCTTCTTGGCTTTCTTGTATTTGTTGGTACATGTACATTCTGTTTCATTTGTCGATTACCGGATATGTCTTTTTCTGAAACTGTTGCGAAATGGGACGTCAAAGCGGTGAATAGCCAAGCATATTTCGAGATAAATCGGGAGAAAAACGCTATCCTCCAATTTGGTAAATACAGATAATTTTTATTAGTAGTGCGCTTTGATTGGTCAGTTTAGCGAGCCGTGTAGACCTTTCCTGCATTCCGTTCCAGTGAGCAAACACAAAGAAATGAGGTCGAGGCTCCTCGGGTGGACAATTTCATACAAATCACATGCATTTTGTCCACTCAAGCCTCGAGTTGGTGCCTTAGGTATGTTGGAACGGTCTATTTCACTGTACTGCCCGCTAAATTCAATACCGTAAATCCTCTATTAAGCCCCCATGGAGGCTTATTTATTTCAAGCCTATTTAAGGGGCGGGGGGCTCTTGTCTAATTTAGAAAATACCATGGTATCAGTTCTCCCTAAAGAACTAGAATACAAAGTCGAAAAGCTCAAGCACAAGAAGGTTGGAGGTACTTCCAGTTGGTAAATAAACCATCCCGGATCAGTCCACACGGCGTTTTACAGTTGTGATTGATTAACACAGTCCATCAGTGAAGAATAAGTAGGAGAGGGGAGGGAGGGGGGCTTCTTAACTTTTTTCCCTTGAAAAAGGGGGGGTTTAATAGTGGATTTACGGTATTTTGTTTTGGTTGCAATTCGTGACGGAAAAACGCTGTTAAACTAATCGCTTCATGTAGTTCGAGCTTTGGCCATATATTCTGGCAGATATAACTCAGTTCATAACTTGCAGTACTTACTTCAAAGGCTCTTATCAAGACCTTTTCCATACTGCAAGTTAAAAGGAACTGCCCCTTTCAGCTGTGTATAAGAAACGGGTTAGCACATTCCCATAGTGGTGTTCAGGATAAGTATAATTGACTGCTCAAAGAAAACTCTTTGCTTGATATTTTGTACTGACTTAATTAGCTTGCGTGTATATAGGTAACTCGGCCGTGTATGAAATATGTATTTTAGTAAAGTATCAATTGTGCAAGGCTAATAAAGCAAATTCAAGAACAAATCATCTTTGTCCAAACGGGTTGTTTTGTTGTTTTCGTCTTTTTCCTTATGTGAGGTTTTCTCCTCCAGTTTATCCACCGCAGGTTGTAAGGTACTGTTTGTTCTCTTTTTAGCGCTCGAAACGAAGCTGAAAAGTGAAATGCTCACATAGCCTGTGTGTTTAAGCAACGTGAATCTGCTTGCGAGTTCAGATAGTCGGACGACGATACAAACCGAACAGAGCAGATAATACAGCTGCGAACACCCTCGCTTGTATTAAAAATGAACTATTAATAAGTTGGCAAAATCGTGACTGCGATGAATGTACACCAATGCAATACAGGCAAAATACACTCATGTAAATGTGATGTGACCTTAAGTTTCTTATATTATTGTCATCCTTTTTAACTTGACGAGACAAAACCGGCTGCGTGGGAGACTATGTTACAAAAGAATTGGTTCCTGCTTTTAGCTCAGGGGTGTAGCGAGGATTTTTTCGGAGGTAAACACAATTCTCCAAATGCCCCTACCTTGAATTGTCTAGTGCGAAGACAGCCTTAAGTGAAAACAACCGAGTTTATCCTTTATACCATCAATCCACCCTTTGCTATTTGCACCCACCCGCCGTTTCTCTAAATATATCATTGAAGATTCTGTCCACCTATGAATCATGTCTCTTTTCTGCCGGAAGCGGACATTTCAGTGTAAATAGAGGGTATTACAAGGCCGCTTGGGGATACGAATTTTAGCTTCGAGTACTGAAAGTATCCTTCGCGAGTGAGCGAAGGGAACGAGCGAGAGATACTTTCAGCAAGAGAAAATAAAATTCGTATCCCCAAGCGGCCATGTAATGTTGTGTTTATTTTATAGATGCTGATGAAATTCCTACATAAAACACAACTTTTTTTTACTCATTTTCGAAACAGCAAAATAGTGCAATTAAGGAGGTCACCTATCGCAAAATGCCTGTCACAAAAATGTTATGAAACTCGGATATAAAGTTATAAAGGAGAAATAACGACAATAATACTTATGATTTTCTGTTCCAAAAATCAAAATTAATGTTAGTAACTATGGCGACACCAATATCCTCACACGTGAAAGATAAAAATAGTATCTTCACTGCGAGCGATGAAGATATTACTTTTCAGTAAAAGGAAAAATCCTGGTATTTCATCAGTATCTATATAATAAAAAGAAAAATTAAACTGACAGTCCGTTGTTAAATGAATTGAGCCAAATCGTGCTCTTAAAATAATTGTTTTATCTATCCTATCCTTTCTTTTTTTTCTTTGTTTTCATTATTCACTTTTTTACTCGTATTTCATCATTATTTTTTTTCCCTCGACTTTTTTAGGTACACACGTGCCTACCGTGCGTACGGGTAGTACGCCCCTGTAGCTGTGCGTATATCGAGTTGCGGATGCATTTGTAAAGTTTGGAGGACACTCAAGAAGCTTATCTCGTGCTCTCCAAACTTCCCGAATGCATCCATAACTCGATATACTCATGTTATTAAAGCATGAACCAATTTTGAATTCAAGAACTTGTCTTGTTTTTGTTGAAAACGCCCGTTTGCTACTCATTGTCTATAACGCAATAGATATTGAACATTTCAGGGATGCTACTCAACCGTAATGATAATAGCATTGTTTGAGCTGACATAAATAATTAGTATAATTAAAAAAAGAACACCGTCTGTACCTTCAGGGTTAACCTGAGATCAGGCCCAATTCTAGCGGTTCTCATACATTCTCTCTAACGACTTTTCTTCAGGAACTGATTTATCATTTGTTCCTTAGCTACTTTCAAATATGGCTGCCTATTCCGAGCTGCTATTGGCAAAGTGTGACCAGTTTCGAGAACGAGATGAATTCATCGACGTTCGCTTAAAAGTGGGAGAAGACGTTTTCTCAGCTCATCGTGTTGTGCTTGCTGCCAGTAGCGATTATTTCCACGCCATGTTTGCCCATGGCATGAAGGAGGCAAACCAGGAGGTGATCGAGCTAAAAGACGAAAATATTTCAGCCGCTGCTTTAAAGAACGTGCTTGATTCCATCTACAGCGGAAATTTCACGGCAGTCAACGATGAAAACGTTTTTGAAGTTCTTGTTACAGCCGATCACCTCCAAGTTACAAGTGTTGTTCAACAATGTTGTGAATACCTTCAGACCGAATTTGTTCAGCTTCGATCTGACATTGAAACCTATTGTCGCATCTGCACCATAGCTGATCGACACGGTCTGAAAGACCTGCAAGAGGCTACACAACACAAGATGGCGTCGAGATACAAGGATGTTTGTGAAAGTGAAGAATTCTTGTCCAATATCGATGCAGATCAGCTTTTGAACCTTGTTCTTCGAGATGACTTGATTTCTCCTTCAGAGACATTTGTTTTCAAATCTGTGATGCAGTGGATTAAGTACAAAAAAGAAGAGAGAATGTCGGCTGCCGCCAAAGTTATTGGAGCTGTTCGTCTTGGGCTGGTGGACATCAAGGATTTAATCAGAGAAATCAATACAGAGGAGATGAAACAAGTGCCAGAGATTCAAAATCTTCTTCTCGAATCACTCGTGTATAACCAAATTCCTTCAAGCTCTACCTTTGGTGGAAAGAAAATCATGCCACGCTCAAACGGCCTGGTAAGAGACCCAAAAATATTAAAAGTTTTTTTTTTTCAGTTCTTCTGTCTAATTTATTTTTCCTAATCAATGACAAAAAATTTACCCGAGTGAGCTTCTTGTCCGTGTTTCAGCTTACCCGTGTTTGCAAAACTAGTGGGTTTTAATTGTAAGAGGCTTGGAACATAAACGTTCATGACTGGGAACAGAAATAGAAGTCCATCACTCATCAGCAGCAGTAATTCTTTCGTTTTCATCCATCCATAGGTGATATTTTTGCTAGCGTGATCGAAGGTGCCAACAAAGGCTTATTGGCTCTTGAGACAAGGGCTCTGGTTGTATTTAAATACTAACAAAAACAATGTTTTGTAAAAAGGCACTGAAACTTTTAAATTCCATTGTTCATCCTTTTTTATGAAAGATAAATGAGAATATATAATCTATTATTCTTACTGAGAAAAGTGGCCGAATAGCGGTTAATTTGAATAGTATACGTGGCAAATCATGACGAGCTCATTTCGTGAGCTCAATAATAAAAGCAAATTACAGAAACAGTATCTTGAAGCCGCCGACGATGATTCACATTCTTTTATCCCTTTAAGAAAGAAAGGCAAAGACGTAACTATGCCTTTGTTGAAGCTTAGGCCTATAACTAGAGAATAAAACTAGCCTGTAAAGCCTTCCCCTCCCCTCAGAAAAAGGGCTGTACACAGGCTAGAATAAACGAAATCAAAAGCCACCTTAAACGGTGGAGACTTACGTTTAGCTGTAATAACGATAGTAATATACTGTTGAAGCCCTCCTTGAGACAGCTCTCGTATTAAAAGCGACCAGCTCTAGTTACGACCACCTTTGTGAAACCCCGTTTAAACTGCAACTTAAACGTTGTTATGAAAAGCTTTCGTAAGCGACAACTTTTGGGATTGCCCAACCGCACTTTTCTTTTGTTCTTTTGACGTCTTTTCTTAACGAATTATTATTGAGTTTTTTAAGCTCTCGTAAGCGACCACCCTTTATTGTTTTGCCTTGCGGTCGCTAAAGAGAGCTCTTTCTCGTATTAGCAACCAGTTCTAGTTACGACCACTTTTTTTGAATTTCCGTGGTGGTCGCTT
Source organism: Porites lobata (assembly GCA_942486035.1). Taxonomy (NCBI): domain Eukaryota; kingdom Metazoa; phylum Cnidaria; class Anthozoa; order Scleractinia; family Poritidae; genus Porites; species Porites lobata. The sequence continues at coordinate 353,249 of CALNXK010000074.1, read as the reverse complement.
ACGAGAGCTTCGACTTTACTTCAAAAATTCCCAGTTTTGTGTTTAAGCCTATAATTCAAACCAACGATATGTTTTGGACAATGAAAAACGTGCTAGCGATTATGGATTAAATACTCGAACCATGTCTCTTTTAATACGAAATTTTATTTCCGAAAGTATACTTGTGGTTCAAAAAATTATTGCTACTTCAGTTTCTGAAATAAGAAGAAACGAGTGACCGTTAATTTACTTATGTAGCATGCAGTATTATGATCAATTGCGCGCAAAACGTAGGGAATCTGAAGGTGTTGTCGTCGACCGTAGCATTTCGAGGCCTTATTTACACTATGGCTACAATCTAAGACAAAAGTAATTGGGAAGGTTGTACAACTTAACAGTGGTCCATTATATTCTTCAAAACAGAGAGTTTTCTCTTTTGCTAAATATCCCCCACCCCCCTCTATTCAATTTTGGAAAATAACAGAACAATTAAAAAAAACATTCCCAATTTGCTCAACGTTTGGGCCAGGGGCGGGGTAGAAAGGAAAAAAAGAGGTAAAAAGTAGCAGCCTTTCTAACACTTTTGACGATGATCGTTTAAAGGTTACTTTTTTGCCATATAAGCTATCCTGGCTAATTTTTATTTATTTATTTATTTATTTATTTATTTCATGTTAGGTTCTTGTTGCTGTCACTTCTAAGATTCAAATGAAGTACTTTGATGTTAAAGCTAAAGTATGGAAACCGTTGATAACCTTGCCAGTAGCACCTGAAATTAATACAAAGTACCCTTACGCAGTGACGTTTGGCTGTAAAGTGTATGTTGGTCATGGGAACTGGGTTCAATGCTTTGACGTAGAAAGAAATGTATGGGAATTTAAGCTTGTTTCTAGTGAAGTGATCAGCAACCTTTGTAGTATCGGAGATTACATGTATTCAATCCTGCCCAGTGTCAGCCAGATTCCTGAAAGATATAACATAGCTGAATGTCGATGGCAAAGATTTGCAAAAATGAATATTAAAGAAGATTCTTCCAATTCTTTCTATAACAGTGGTGGAACAGCAATGCACTCAAACCTTTATGTACTTTATGGACATAAAATGAAAGTCCAGTCCTCCTGGCAGATTCAGAATGCAGTGCTACATTGCTTTGATCCACTGAGGAATAAGTGGGAGGAAAAAGCATCAACCTGCCACCCTCACTTTGGATCCAGTGTTTTTGTAGTATCAGGCAAATTGTACGTTGCAGGGGGTTGTGTTTCTGTTTTAGAAAGTGGCACACCATATGGTAAACCGGCACCTGTAGAAGTGTATGACAAAGAAAATAACACGTGGTCCGTTATTAATCAAAGCCGAATTCCACCAAACAAGCTTGGTGCCGTGGAAATAGAGGGGAGAGTTTATTTCATCATAAACAAATTTCCAATTGATAGTGGCATCAGAATCCCACCAGAAGAGTTATATCCTGTTCATTTAGATGACTGGCAAAATTTACGGAAGGTTAACGAAAAGGCAGCCCTTTGCTATATGCCACTAAAGAGTGAGTCTTTGAACGTGAACTAAGGATCAATTTAATCAACATTTGCCAAATGCTTTCCTAGTAGTAATATATTTTAAATGCCATTACATACAACGTTTGTTTAAGTTAACAAAAATGGGCGAACTTCAGTTTCGGAATCCGATTCACTTTCTGAAAATTCTTCGCAGTTTAAAATTGTGAAAACGAAAGAAAAACCTGATTAATATTCTAAGGACATTACTCCATCGAACTTGACATCATGGCGGGTTTAAGCTGCAGCGTAACCGTTCCTCACATCTTACATGAGGTACACATGACATATGGCAGCTGATGGTTCTCTTGGATGATGAAGCCTTTCGAGTAGATACCATTTCCAAATGTTCCAGATTTAATTTATTTAAGTCGCCCGATACACGTAGTAGACAACAGTACTGTGACAAGTTAAAGTACACCAGACTCTCCTTTTTTGGCATGTGACATTAAGTGGCGTTTTTGTTCCTTAGTCATGTAGCAAACCCGGGACTAAGCACGCCTTGCCACCGTATGCAAACTTAAGTCAAATAAATCAAACTAATAGGAATATATTTAAAAATGTTACTGCATAGGGCAAGGGTTTCTCTTTAGTTTCATTTTTGGGGTGTTCCGGAGTGTTTCGGCGTTTCTAGTTTCACTATATGCAGAAAATGAGCCATGCATGGGAGACCTCCCATATGAATAATGCACTAAGACACTCGTCGGAAAATTAGAATTAAACCCCTAAAGGAGACTAACCTGAGTGTGGTTCAGGCTTTTTTTGACCTCCAGAGGGGACCATACACCTGCACAATACGATACTGTGTACGATGGCGTTTACTGATATCTTTTAATATATAGATATTTCTATGCTAAACAACACCTTTTGGTGCTGAGCACCATTAGCCTGCGAAGCGCAGACGTATTTCCGGTCGTCGCTTCTCTCCCTCCGAAAAGGAGGGAGAGAAGCGACGACCGGAAATACGTCTGCGCTTCGCAGGCTAGAACACCATAAGTGAGAACAAAATCTGCAATTCCTATTCTTAAGCTACAATCAAGGACACTCAACTTGGGTCACACTGCTCTGATACCTGTCTTTCTCTCTTCCAATGTTGTTTTGTAAATGTTTTTTCTGTAGACTTGTCCAGTTTTGAGGCCAACTTTGAAAGGGAGAGTGAAAAGGAGGTCAAGCACAACATGTCAACGTTGTTCCTTCAATTGACCCAAGTTCTAATGTTACGGATTGAAGACAACGAGTAACCCTGTCACTTTTACATGGGATTCTCCTCTCGCGATTATGGTCTCCCTGAAATGCCCGTAATTTTTCTCTTTCCCCTAACTCGACTTATGCCTCAAGCTAAGTGGTTATCGGTGACTGTTCACTTCATTTCTTTCATTTTTGTGATCCCCGAGGATAAAGGGCAAAATGAACAAAGCCCAGTGTTTAATTTGTTTTTTTAATCCTTAGTTGCATAGACCCCACACTATCAGTGTGTCCTCCGCCACATGCGAGTCCCATGAATCTCCGGATTCTGCCGATTCTCTGAACCGAACCCGGGCTTCTGTAGACGGGCAGCTTCCCCAAAAGTGGATCACCTTGTTCCCAATAGTTTCTGTTCGTGGTTCCAAATTTCGGCCAAGTCTTAAGTGTTCATTCTTCCCAGAAATTCGTCTCTCTTTCTGTTACCTCTAGTTTCCTCCTTGCAGTGTGCAGCTAGTCGTTGATACTTAAATTTACATCTGTTTCGCTCCTGCGCTCAAAACAGATGAATTGCAACCCTGTTCCAGACAATAATTATTGAAATTTATGAAGATAGGAATCCTGTTCTTGTGGCCCGCTTACTGATAAAACGACTAGGGGAACGTAATTCCAAGCTTTATCAAGAACAATCAGGGATTATGGGGGGAAAAATTCTCCAGATCAAAATGAAGTAAAATATATCCCTCTTACAGAGATAAAGGGTGATTTATAGACCCTAATCTAGCTTAATCTAGATTCAGAGAGGTAAAAAGCATACCCTTTTGAGCGGCACATATCCCTGTAGTCCATATATGGGAGTACCCTCCGCCCCGGGGCCTTCTATTCCCTGTTAATTTTTTTCCTTTATTTCGTGTTGGCAAAGCCTAGTCCCTAGACGTTCTCAGCTCGGTCAATCCTGGACTCTACCGTAAGCTGTGACATCATCGAGAGAGACTCGCCGAGAACTCTGTCGCACGGACAACTGGGCTAAAGCGTTTGCACAAATGGAAATTTTCCGACCAAAATCTTACAGGTTGTCTTGTCTTCGGGTGAAAACTAACAACCAGCCCGAGGGACAATTAATAGAAACAGGTACCAACAGGTTGTATGCCACCTTACTAAAAAACAATCATACAATCGATATCACCAGACGCCGGAACAAATTTCTCAAAAAATCACATTTATCCCAATATGTATGTAAAAATGAACTACACCTGGAGAAAAGTACATCACTAAGAAAACTGTGACGGTGAAAGAAATTCATGCGGATCCCAGTCAATATCACCGGGTGATCGCAGGTGATTGGAAGGTTCTACTTCGATGTCGAGAAATTTTATGGTAACAAGTTTAACAACACGCAATTGTGATCAGATGGTCAACAAATTTAATGATGTTTAAGTCCGCTCGATTAGAAACCATCTAGAAAGGTACTTAAACAAGATTCGACGGATGAGGTAACTGCACATACATCATCAACCAACGAAGATTTCACCAAGCTTCGAAGTAAAGGAAAATCACTTCGCATTGACGAAGCGTGATCAATCTTTAGCACTCCAACCAGGACGGTAAATTCTAACCATTCACAGATTCGGCAGGGGTGGCTTACATTTTTGGTTTGCCATTTAAAAGAAAACCTCTTTTCATGAAACAAGCCTGGAAAGACTACCTTGACTTGTCGAAGCGCTCTAACCAAATTCGTAATTTGACGGCTTCAGCCGCTCTATATATTCCTGGTGTTCTTCTCAGGGGAAGCAATCTCTCGAGCTGAAAAGATTTTTTGGTTCGCCTACTTATCCTCGGTGGTCCGGCGGATCAGCTGTACTTTAACATAACGGAAAGAATGCCGCTATCTGGCATTGTTCTAATCATTGGAATTCTACTGGGCATAACTACGTTAATCGGTATCCTAGGTAACATCTCGGTTTGTCTTGTGGTGTTTTGGAATCGCTCTATGAGGACTCAGCTTCATCTTTTGTTAGTGAACTTAGCCATCGCCGATGTAGGCATGTCTGCGTCATGCATGCCGTTTGCTGTGGCCACAGTTCTTTTTCACGAACAGGTAAAGGAAAACGCAATAGAGAGAGTGTTAATAAAGCACCATAAGATGATCACGTGACCATTTTCCTCGCCATTTGGTAACACGGCTGTCTTTTTTTCCGCTTGCCGCTTTCAACCAACCTAACGATTTTTTCCGGCAGGGGATGCTAATTTGTCCACAGACTCGAAAGTTAGAACTAAATAAATAGTAATATGTCAGAGTACAACGGACGTGATTTCATTTGAATGGTCTCGCCATTGGGTTTCATTCACAGATTCAAAAGTTAGAGCTGCATACAAAATATATAGTACGACCATGTGAAAGTATTACTGAAGAGGTTTCATTTGAATGGTCACATCATAAGATTTCATCCAAAGACCCAAAAATTAGAGCTGCATACAAAACATAGTATTGCTGAAGAGTTTTCATATGAATGTTCATGATCATACCATAAGATTTCATCAGCAGATTCAAAAGTTAGAACTACATTCTAAATTAATAGTACCATGTTAAAGTACTGCTGAATAGCTTTCATTTGAATGATCACGCGTAGGGTGTATCCACAGATACAAAATTCAGAAATGTGTTCCACTTTTACAACTGAATAATTTTTTCTATTCCTTTAATCTTGAAATTTCTTTCTTGGGAAAGGGGAGTCTGAAACCTTAAGGCAACCAGGTGATTCCAAGGATGAGAAAGGAAAAAGTTTATTGCGATGGTAACTGAACACCTGAAGAGCACGCGAGGGGAACACACCCCGCGTGTGCTCCCGTCCCTTCGCTCTAACAAAATTAGCGCCTGATACGCAGGCTAAATCATAATTTAAACTCAGTGACTGAGGCAGTAAGACTGCTGTCCTTTTCGCAAAATTAAACGCTAACTCGTATTTTTTTTCCTTTCAGACAATCGGAAAACGCTTCTGCTATTTCAATGGTTTCATTAACACGTTCTTTGCCTTGGCAAGCGTTCTTACCATTTGTTCTCTCTGTGTTTATCAGTACGTTTCCGTTGTATTACCGCTGAACAAATCCCTCACTAACTTCCGTTGCCTCGTTATGGTGTTGTGCGCATGGACAATTTCGATCTTTCTGGCCATCGGACCTGTGCTGTATTGGGGCCGCTACGAGTTCACATCAAACATTTTCAACTGCGAATACTACCACACGACCAAAGAAGCAGAAATTTCGTACAATATCACTTTGATGCTCTGTGGATATTTATTTCCTTGTGCTTTCATGCTTTTTAGCTACCTAAGCGTTTTACGAGCGCTGCACAAACATCAATCGCGAATGGCGGTTTATACGTCATCGATATCTCCGGCGCCAGCTGCCGGATCACCCGTTACCTTGGAAACAAAATTGTGCATGACAATGTCGGTAGTGTTTTTAACCTTTCTAGTTTGCAGGACGCCTTTTTTCGTCTTTTTGGTACTAGCGACCTACGACTTGGGAAACCCACCTGATTTTCTGGGGCAGCTGTCATTTTGGGCCATTTATCTACACAGTGCGTGCGATCCTTTTATTTACGCGTTTAAGCACACAGAGTTCCAGGAAACTCTAAGGGATATTTTAAGAACATTTAGACTAGCGATCACAGCTAGCTGTTGCTTTTGTTCATCAAAAGATTCTGTTAAAGAAGAGCATGTGGTGAAAGAGAAAAAATAAAACGTAGAACAAGCAAGGCCCCTTTTGTTCAAAAGTTTCGAAATGTTTTATATAGTGCTCTCCAAGAATATCATCACTATCCACACGGAAACCAATATTGGGATATTTGTTGAGGGAGGTATTTCTTCTTTTGGCCTCTACAGGGAGGCTCCACTCGAAAGGGGTACCTTTTCTAGGTTTCAGGTATATCAAAGGGTAGGGAAATCTGTCATTTCCGCGTGCAAGGACCCAAAAGGCCAAGTAACAAAATAATGCAATTTATGACATTGAAGAAGTCCAAAGAACTTTTTGGTTTCAGTTAAGTGTGGTATACTCATAGCTAAAATATAGAACATTTGCAGCAGTTAAAAGGGTTGTAAACTTCATTTACCCATGATATAGCGGTTCCATTTGTCAATGGAAGGCATACGAAAGGGGTACCTTTTGTGCAAAAAATGGTGTATAAAAGGGCAAGGGACTGGACTTCAAGACTGTGTCCTCCCAAATAAAACTTTGGGGAGTTCCTCCCCCCACGTCCCCCACACCCTCCTTCGGGAGAGCTTTTTCAAGAGATATTCAACACTTTTTCATTGCCATACTCGTCACGCTTGTTTACCCCCCGAAATTGTGCACAACCTTTGTTTCTCTTGGGTATTTTAATCGTCCCAAGAGAAATAAAAGACAATGCTTATGTAAACTAAACTCATTCGCCCCTTAACCGCCCGCTGGGATCCACGTCCCTTCTTGTGACGTCATCAATTTTAACGATCAAGGACAACTTCGTTAGCCAACTTGTGCAGAGTGAAGAGATCTTTGAAATCATACCAGAATGAGCACAATTCAGTCAAGGATACCGGAGAAAAAGGGAGAAAAACCATGTGACTTTGACCCGAAAAATTCCCACGAAAACCTTGTTCCACTACCCACCTACCTTATTTTTCATCTAATCCTAAGATTCCAAAACCTGTCCAAAATTAAGCCTACTAGGTGCCAAGGAAAACGGAAAAATTGAGACAAGAAAAGGGAAAGAAATGAGGGGAGGAGAGATAGCTAAAAGAAAAAGTCAAGACTGCCGAGTCTGCCTGATTTCTGCGCAACCCCAAGCATCAGAAGCTATTATTTTGCATCTGTAAACGGTTTTGTGCTAAGTCTTTACTCTTTATAGCTAGACAGGGACTAGAAAATGGCTCGACAAGCTTCAAAATGCTTTTTTCGGCAAAATTCTTAGAGTTGAATAGGTTAAGGTTAGACCTTTTCAGCTTGAACGTGTCATTTTCCCAATTCAGACCACGTGACGTTCTTAAGGGAATCTGTCTTTGGTCTTTATATGAATCATGAATACGCAGTTAGGACAAGGTTTGAAAGAAAACGTTCTCTGCAGTAATAGCAGGTGGTCTTACATCGGACTACAAAACATACAAGCTAAAAAGGTCTGGCAATTTGAGGTGAAATTCCCTTTCAGTAGGTCTGTACCATTTTAAAAAGAGAAAGTTTACACCACGCGATTAGCAGACATTTTTCAAGGCGACATTTTCGTTCTTTTATTTTTCCTTTCTACAAAAATTTCATTCCTTTATTCGAAAATAACCAGCATGATTTGATCTCTTCTTCATAATCACGAACGCCACACTAAATATGGTAACCGCTGTCACGGCGGCCATGGCTGCAAGTAGAGAGGAGTCCATCCCTGTCAGCAAAACAGAGAAGAAATGAATCAGAAAAAATATACTGGAAGAGGATTCTGACTTTATGCCGCTGTAAAATTATAAATGTGTAAATAAAAATGTTTATTTGTAGCCTGAGAAAACAGCCGACATTTGGCGACGTTACCATTGGTTTCCCGGCGAGGAAACCAGTGGTAGCGCTTTGCGCGGGAAGGATCCGCTCCGCAAAATGAGATGGTACACCTTTTTCGTACAGTTTACATAATTAAATGGTGTCCGTTTTTACATACTTACTAACAGTACCACTAAGTCTTCTTGTCACTAGGTACCGTTCAATAATTTTTTTTAGTGAAATCCAACCAGTGGACTATTATCAATGCTGCATTCTGATTGGTTGAGCTACTACTAGGCTATATGTTATAGCCCACTAGTAACGAAAAGCGCCGGCTTTGAAAACCAAAACAATGGCGGCTGAATCGCGTCTTGCTAGCTAAAGTTGTTTTGTCTCGATATTGTTGACCAACTAGTTGGATTTTACTAAAGCAATTATTCCTCTCGCCCTCATGGCCTCTGAGTTAATAGCCCATTCGGCCTTCTGCCTCATGGGCTATTGACTTAGAGCCCATTCGGGCTCGAGGAATAATTGTTAAATATACGTGAAACCTGAAAAAGGTGCCCCTTTCGGGCGAACGTCCCCTTGACTCTATCGTGCAAATGGCTAAATGCCACAGCGTCTGAAAATTACACAATGCTAATTGTGAGGGATCTCGAGAGTCCTAAACTTTAAGTAAATGTACTCCTTTTTTGTGAATGTTAAACTTCTCAAGCTGTACTTCTCTCTTTCCAAAAGAGTCCATATTATTGACTGAGAATTTCTCCACGTGTTTCTGATCCAGTTCGATCTCATGATCCAGGGTGATTGGTCCCTGAGCCAAGGAGAACAGATTGTGATGTTCGACTTCGCGTCGAAGCCGCGCTTTCTTTTCACATCCACGGGCACATCTTGACTGGGGATTGGATGCATTACAGATGATCACGTGACAGTGAATGAAGACAAAAGGCTGATCAACAAACTCGAAGGCTTCTAAACCAAAACGATACGTTCCTGTGGGGGAACGGTAGAATTTCACGGTGTCATCCACAGGGCAGCTGTCATCCACAGTTCGTGCTTTAGTTAGACTTTCTGAAAGTTTTATAAATTCCACAGTGACGTCATGACAATTGACCAATAGGAGAGTGACGACACTTCAGAGTCCAGACACAGAAGATGTAATTCATTCTTCCCGCGTAAATTTATGTGATTCAAATTCAAATTAGGAGAAACTTTATCGCTCGCTCTTCATTGAAGCTCGCTTAACTCGTCTTCGCGAATAAGAGAGGTCGAGTTTTAGCAAGGCTATACTTAGTACATTCACTAACACACTTTTGGGGCTTTTCTTTTTTCAAAATAGCCAGGGTGACTTAATGCAGAACGAAAGCTACAGTAGCTATCTATTAGCCTCATTTTTTTTAAAGATTAATTATTAACGTCTTTAGCCGGTCGAATTTTCTTTACCGAACATGTCAATGCAAATCCAAAAACAGTTATTCTTCTTACACATTTCCTACGAATTATAGGGAACCTTACCCGTTTTTCAATATTAAAACTCTCTTTGCGTCGTTTTGGTTGGGTGTTGGTGTAGCGAAGCACTTGTCAGGCAACACTGACAGTCGTTTGTCTTTTCTTTCAACTTTCGCGTCCAAGTTCACATTTTGTCGGAGCTTTAATTGAAGAGGGAAGTCTTCTTGAGTATACGCAGTGAGATATCTATAAAACACATAGACACACAAACGTGTAACACAGAATTACAGTCTGAACATTTAGGTATATGACAGAGGGAACAAAAGAATAGTTTTTATTGCTTTGAAAAATGAGAATAAATGTTAACATACACCTTACTAAGAGAATTTTCATGGGTGGTTGCAAAGTTTTGATAGGCTGCTGTGTAGAATTCAATGCCAATCAAAAAATCTAACACCTACCTAGCTCTTGTCAAGAGACTGACGACTCGATTATTAACTTTTAGTAAGAGCCATAGTAGGACAGAGAAGGAGTCTCCCAGTCACGCCTTTGGAATATCTTAATTTTAAAAAAGTTATTTTCACAATTATGTGGACCATGCGAAAACAGTTTCCGCTAAACTGGTTGTCTTCCGGAAGATTCAGCGCGCCAAAGCGAGGCGGGGTCAAGAAATGAAAAGAATGGCTGCCTAAGTGGAGGGACGATGTGGAGTTGATTAAGTTGTCCTACTTCAACTCAGAATCTACCATACAAAACTGTTTAAAACTTCTACACAAACGGATCCTTTACAAAAAAAAGGCAGAAATACAGCTAAAGCGACCGCGTGGACCATCTTTTTTGTTGGAACAGCTGGAAAGAGGACAAGTAGCCGATTGCGGCCTGGATAAGCGTTGAACACAAAATGCGCGGGTCCTACAAAGACGACCGTACAAGCGACTGTGCTGACGGGTTTTTTGTTGAAAGAGGAAGGAAAAAACCTACAAAGCTTCGAGTATTTTTCTCAAGGACATGACCAGGAATCATGTGGAAAACACCTTTTCCTGCTTTGACTGATATTTTGCACCGTACTTCACACTGGACAATTAACAATTACGCCTAATATTTTTGAACACGAGGTGAATAGAACCGGAATATTCGAAAAGGTTAATATTCCTAAAGCCACTATTCACCAAGATTGAAACTCAATAAGGAAACCATTTAAGTTCAATTTGATTGACGGTTTTGACGGATCAATTCAAGTGTGAAAATCGGTATGCGCAAAAGTTTGATCTTTACAGAAATCTCAAACATTGCAAATCAAATCGCAGTTAAAAAATCCTTTCGCAAACAATGGCCTAATCGGTTATATGGAATCGTCAGAACTTTAAATTTTGCTTCCCAGCCTGTGACGAAAAGTAGAGTTTTATTTCCATCTTCCTATTCGCCAAGTTACGAAAAAGGTTTCTTGTGCAGCTTGTGCAGACACTGGTGACCCGGTTGCTCGAAGTAAGGAGCCGTTTCTCTGAAGTTTTCTTGAAACTGAAATCTCGAGTTTTCGTAAAGATTTGCTTTCATTTTTTTGTTCATAAGTTGCGTCTGGGGAAAATTTGTCTTAAAAGGAAATGTTGATTTTACAAAACCACCTCTTCTACTCGATTAAACTGTAATTGTAAACATTCCATCCAGCGAAAAATACTGCTCAGTAAAGTTAATCGGAACACGCTCTTTTGAATACTTTGAAGTCTTTTCTTACCTTCAAAAAAATGGACCCCAGGATTTTGCCGATTTCTGAAAGGTTCTTACTCTAAAAAAATAGCAAAACCGAGCTAACGCATTTTTTACTCGCGAGGCTAAAACACCACAAAATCACTGAGTGTGTATCCTGAAATGGCTCCTGAAACCGATTTTTGCTTGTAAAAACTTTATTTGTGTAAGCTTGTTTGTGTTTTTTCATGTTGCAAACGGTGTTGAAATAAATACGACAGTATGATAATCTCATCTGGAGTTTATCTGCTGTATGTGGTTATACCAAGCCTCATTTTTTCATCATACACCTGTAATAATTAACCTTTACAGGTCCTGCACCTCAATGTGTGGGTAAGATTTCCATACGACCCCAAACATTTGTTATGTGTGTTAAATAATATAAGCTTGCTGCATGCATAATAAATGTAGGGGTTTGAATGCAAATGGTACCACAGCATAATTCAAGCTTCAGGCACTGATGGATGCATAAGACCATTTGATGTTGTCTTTGCCACTTATTTTCTCTGTCTTAGTAAGCACTGAGACTCATGGTTTTAGGTGTTTGCTGCTGAATGTAGTCTTTTCTTTTTTTTTTTCTCTATAAAAAGCACTCAAAAGTGTTAAGAATAAAAACTACCGCAATAAGTTCAAGCTGTGTACAGCTTCTTGTTGAGTTATGTCTTATTTTTTATACCCCCCTTCCGCGCACAGGAAAAACTACAAACCTATAATTACTCATTTTCTACAGTGTATGGTGAAACCTGTATTACGGACGGTGCCCACTATTATTACTGCGCACATTTTCTGCGCATGCTTAGTCGCGCGCGACGCATTCTCGTCCAGAGAGCCCGTCCCCGTCGTTTTCTTGGTCACGTGGTCTTGAAACGAGGGGTTGCTACTGGTTCCTTACAAATTAAGCGGAGAATGAGCATTTCCGGTCACTTTTGCAGTCACACTTTCCAGTCTTATGAGAGACTCCCGCACGCACTCGGCTTCATTTTGGGTGCAGCTTGTGGTTCAGTTGTTCTGCTTCTTGCTGCTCGTGTTTTTGACTATTTTGTAGTTCCTGAAATTGCTTTTATGGATAACCAGGCACAGATCACTGAAACAACTAGCCGATTAGATTCAGAAAAGGTAAGTTCATGATAACTTCTGTAATTTTAGCTAAATTGAGCGTTAGGTAAACTGTTTTTCTTTCCCGAAAACAAAGTTATTGACTGCCATTTTTCACTTAACCTGGCTGAAACTAAGGCATACAAAGTTATCATTGCAAGCTTGTGTATTGTAGTTCTAATTTTTGGTTCTTCAATTTCTCAGTTTTAAAATGTCTTAATTAAAACCGCTTCGAGTTTTATTTGGAAAACGAAAACACACAATCGCTTCGTAGTTTTATTTACCAGTGAGTTCGTGTTTTGAAATGAAGCCCTTCTGAGTTGATTGCCATGAAACACCTTAAGCTTAATTGAGGTTGGCAGCAAGTTGACAACTTTATTTATTTATTTAATTTTTTCATTCTCAGAATCAGAGAACGAAAGCTGGTTCGATGGCTTTTAGAAGTCGAAATTTTAATCCCATGTATTTAGCAGCTGGACGTTTTGTTGTCGCAGGATTAGCAAGGAGATGCAGCAGAGACGCACAGTCTGAACTTGTTGAAGTCTTCAACCAAAGAATAACCATGTAAAAGAATTAAAAAGAGAAAGTACGTTTTTAGGCATGTCTAGTTTCCCGGCCAAGATCATTCAATTAGCAGCCACAAAAAGGGGAGGGGAGGCGAGACCGAAAGCTCCGGGTATTCGTGAGTGACAGTCATCAAAGTCGAGGTTGTTATTAAATCCAGCCCACCTTTTGTTTTGAGTTCTTGTTTTCTC
>CALNXK010000074.1:245000-335000 GCA_942486035.1 Porites lobata | reverse complement strand
CGCTTTGCAGTGCCTTACCTGAGATAAAAAGTGAAAGTGAGCCGAATAGGAAAACATTCTAGCGCAATTTGGATCCTTTGCAGAACGTAGTGTATTTGCTAAGTGACTTTTAATTAGTTACTCACCTCCGATTGCGTGACCAGGCAATTATCGATTGTCTCCTGCGAAAAATAAGTGCACGGGAAACCAAAGCTTTCGGGATACAGTAAATTCATTTTCCTGTATGACCAGGTGTCCTTTTGTCCTATTTTAAAAGCGGTTAACTAAGATGATTAGCAAACATACTGTCCCACTTTTAAAAATGGTACAGTAACTGAATCTTCTGTTCTTCTGATTTTACCCCCAACCCCGGAGTGTTTAGAAGATATATATATTTGCACTACGCATGAAAGGCAAATGGATTAAATTTTAAGGTTCAAGGCGGTTTTAAGGCATGGGTTACCAGTGGATTAATCAGACTTCTCATAAGGTGCATTGAACGGAAAATTACAGGCATGATATCTCTGCTATTGTATATATGTCCATTAAGTGATTTTCCAGCAAACATTTTTTGACTTTTTTACCCCAAAAGTTTTTTCCGTTCAATTCTTATTTATGAGATCTAAACTTAGTTAAATTTCTGTAATTTGTTGTTAAATGCAATTCTGCAAACAACTAAGTATTTAATTTTGTGTAAAAGCTACATGAAATTGTACTGTTTAGCCGTAAATCATAAAAAAGAGAAAGCATCATGCTTTCTCTTTTCAAGTCTAGTAGGACTTAAGCAATGGCATTGCTTAAGTCCTAGTAGTTGTTCTCCATGTCTGCTAAGGAGGAAATAGTTTGCTCTTTTCAAGAAATTGTTCTTGCCCATTGCGGTTTCAAACCAAGGATAGCAGCAAGTCTGTCGTGGTCATATACTGCTACTTCAGTGCAAACGAAGCATAGGCGCACAAGTCAGCGCTTGCGTTTAGTCAGGTGCCGAAAATGAAGTGGAGGGCGTCCATGTTCGCTCCGGCTCGAAAAGGTAGAATCAGTTGTGCAGTAAAAAGTAATGCGAAAAACCTGCGTGGGCTGGGGAAAGAAAGGCGTCTTATTTTTCTTTGGCTTGTTCTATTTTCGCGACGTGGTACAGGCTACGAAATACTGACAAGCTCAGGATATGTCTTCACCACCGAGAGTCACTTGCCCTTAGCCGGACACACCCCTCACGTATCATGTTTGAGGGTCGTGAAGGGGGGTACCAAATCCCAGTTCCCAGGCTAATTTTTGCCAAAATCCCAGTTACCAAATTTTCGGTGTGTATAACGGCGTTATTTGCATTGACGTACTTGATTTCTAGTACCATTTTGCGAAGAAACCTTTTCCGAAGCCATTTTTATCTTCCCTTCACAATATCTTCCCACCATATGCAAACTTGCAGAACTTGTCCGCTGACCAGGAAAACTGACAGAACGTAACTATGCAACCGTGTAAGCCTGGTAGCTAGACCGCGGGCGCGAAGGCGAAAAATACTGATTTCACGGTCTCTACTGAGGAGTGCAAGGTCTATTGCTACGAAATTTTATTTTTCTATTTCAAAATATTGGAGCAAAGACCACTGAAGAAAAGAAATCCCATTCCCATTTTATAATTGTTCATCCCATTCCCAGTGGCTAAATCCCAGTCCCAGTGAGTAAATCCCATTTTCCCAGTCCACAATAAGGCTAATCCCAGTTCCCATTTTACCCCTTCACGACCCTCATGTTTGTTCCTAAAGTTATTTCAAAGCACAGAACCAAACCTAATCAGCGGCCGAAGGCAGAAAAGGGGATGAGCAAACGGATGTCACAGCATATTTTGCAAGAAACTGGTATCCTTGTGCCTATCGGCTCAGGAACGATTAATTACTACTAGAATTAGTATCAGGGTCAGAATTTGAGTGTCACAATGGGAGGAAAGGAAGAAAAGGAAACCGCCGCGCACACCTGTTAAGTCTTTTATAAACTTTCTCGTCCTGACAGTTTCAAGGTATAGAGTGTTTTCACATGACGTCACGGCGGCCATATTGGTGTCCCAAAACAATGAAACGGCGGCCATGTTGGTGTCCCAAACCAGTCCTGTGGGAGTTGAACGCCTTTCTTATGCAAACGCTTTCTTTTTTTATTCCAATAAATTTGCATAGATGCTGGCCACGTGAGTGAAAACACTCTATTTAATTTACAGTGTCTGTTGCAGGTGTCGAATTTAACCTTACAGCAACTGGAAACGTGGCCACGCCTGCTGAAACTGAGATTCCTTGTAGGATGAACGGCTATAGTTTGGTATATTCACGAGCGCGCTTTGTCCAGTGAACTGAGTGCGTAGTTTTTCTTAACGAAGGGATGGGGTGAGTCAAGTGAATAGTTCGGGGAACGTTTGCTCTCTTTAGAGGGGGGGTATATTTGTTGATATCAGGAGTTCTGGCCTGGATAGAGTCGTTGTAAAGCTATTTTTGCTTCGGAGTATCGGTTTACCGGAAGCTGAGCAAGGAAAAGTCAATGGTGCATTTATAACAGAGATTCTCATAGTCTAACAGTGCGAAGATTAGACTTCTGGTAAGGTGGCAACGATCAAGGCCCGCATTATAATTCATAATAATTGAAGGTCATGATGTAAAAAAAGCGACTGAAATGGTGGATGCCATGCAATCCTCTCGGGTGGGGGCGGCGTACCTGGCCTTAAAGGTTGCCCCTGCGACCGAAGGCAAGCATGCCCCGATTGTCCTCGGGTTGCTAAATGAGACCGTCCCTTTCTTAGTACCCATTCCCTGTCTTAAAATTAGACCCGGGCAAATTTCTCGAGATTGCACCATCATTTTTGGCTTAAAGCTTCGAAAGTCCAACAATAATAGCGCATGTTCGCGACGGTTTTTTAAGTCAGTCAAGTTCTTAAACCAGGCCTTAAACGGCCAGTTTTAAGTGTCGATAACAGTTAAAAAGGCATACAAGCCTCATGCAAAAGAGAGTGGGAAGGAAGTGCACATCGGTGATGGGGAAAAAGGAGTAGCCCACAGTTATTTAGGGGTGGATCTTTCGAAACATTCTTATACTCTTGGACAGATATGCATTGTTTAAAGTTTTAGACAAACCAGGTGTAAATTTATAGTAACAAACTGTTAAATATACATCAGCAAGATTTTTGCGAATCCTATTTTTCGCTGGAGACTATCGTTTACTGGCTGGTCACGCAATCAAAGGTAACGTACTTTCCTACGTTTGTTTACTCACCTTTCGCTCAGCAATACACTGCGTTCCACAAAGGATCCAAATTGCGCTAGAATTGTTTTGCTATTCGGCCCACTTCTTATCTCAGGTAAGGCACTGCAAAGCTGATTCACTTACGAAGATTCGAGGGAGAATTATTTCTTGATGTTATTCTGATTTCGCAGTCAAGGGAAAACAGACCTAGACTCAGGTCCACTCGCAGACGCCATGGTACAATCTACAAGATCTCAAGAACAGAAATTACCCATTGAACGGCCTCTCCTTTTGAAGATTGCGTGTATTTCATTAAAACAGGTACATATTAAAAGAATCTTGTTAGTTTCGCCCTTTTAACGAGCTCAAATCGATGCATAAAACTAAGGTGACGTGCAAGTGTCAACTGACCCTGGGGTCAATTAGCGGTTGTTTGGGGCAAAATAACCTCAAAATAATCAATCTATTTTACAAGCGTTCGCGAGAACACCAGACTAACTTTCAGATAATGTTGAAGTACTATATCTCATTAGGTAGTAAGCGGGATTTGGGGTGATTTGGAGAATTCCCCCATATAGAAAATTCGATTTTGGTTTTAGCGGTAAATTGTTGTATTTGTAAGCATTATGCAAATTACGTTTCAAAATTCTGCTGGTTCGTCGATATTTTATGCTCTAAATCTAAAAAATGTGCCGTTCAGAAATTGTTAGATATCTGCTTTTTGAGATTTAAGTGGAAGATTGCCAATGTATTCGCTCGTTTATGAAAGTCAGCTCATTTCTGTCGCTAGGCTATATTGCCGTGTTCGGCGGCTAATTTTAGGCCCGCAGACCGTTGAAATCGAAAATCTCAAATAATTCCCAAACTCGGCCGCATTTTGAAATTTAAACCTCAGCAGTGTTATAAACTCATTAACACCTTATTACAGACTGAAAATGAGGGTAAGTTAGGTTTTGAGCTGTGGCCACGATTTGCCGATTTTGCTCGATTTTTCTGTGCATTCGCTCTTAAGATTCATTACTGATTCATTTTGGTCTCCGTGACCACACTAGGCTGGCGTTTTTTTTTTTTGGTGTCTGTTATCGGATCCAGTGAGTCTTCATGTCTCATGTTTCTTAGTTTCAGCCACTGAAGTATTTTTGTTAGCCTGAATTTCATCCGATTGCTCGTCGTGTTGTCCTCTCAGCAACATCCTCCCGACCCCGGCCGTTAAAACATTGGCATAATTATGAGGAATTTTAGTGGGATGGTATGCTTGCGTGAAGTTCAAACATTTCGATAATCTTTATCGTAAACTGCAAAATTGCCCTCGTCTTCGAAACTGAAATGCTACATTGAACTGTGAATGAAGAATCATTGCGGAGAGTCGGCAGGTTTTTCATTTAAAGCAACTTTGTGGTTTCGGCGGTGATTTTGTTTATGCGAAGTTTCTGAGACCAATGTTGTAATTCGACCTTCTCGCTCTTTTCACCGTCAAGGGTAATGATTCTGTTATCTTTGCTTTCTTGTTTCCTTGTTGTTGTTTTTTCTTCGTTAAGGACCAAATAGCTTCTTTTCGATTAAACAAATCGTTGTGTTTTTTAACTTAAGTGTTCCATGTGTGTATTTATTTCATTGCGTTATAGCGACCGAGTTTGAATATGAAATTACAACCGGTTCA
Source organism: Porites lobata (assembly GCA_942486035.1). NCBI lineage: Eukaryota > Metazoa > Cnidaria > Anthozoa > Scleractinia > Poritidae > Porites > Porites lobata. The sequence goes on along the minus strand of CALNXK010000074.1, from coordinate 330,143 downwards.
GAGTACTGCATGTAGTAGATAGTTTGAACATTTAACCTGAATTACGATCGAAAAAAGTAAAGCCATTCTGTATCATGCAGACATTTCCAAACGATATTTCTTGGTTTGCAACTTGAAAATCGTGTTTAACTTTCTGCATGAATTAAAGCAAAGGAGTACCGGTATACACACAGGTGACCCAGGCTCACTGTGGTGAAATTGTTTCGGATAGTTAGCAGTTCGTTTCAGACGTTTATACTAATGGAGTAAAGAACGACTCGAAGTAATCGGATGAAATTCAGGCTATATTTTTGTAAGCTAGGCCCGGGTATTGCCGTTCGTATTTATTTGAGTCGTTTCCAGATATTAATTTTTGTAATTTTTCCTTAGGTCTTTACTGTGTAATAAAGTGATTGATAGTTGAAGAAAAAAACATCAGTGTCACAGAAGATGAATAGACAAAAAAGAAAACGAGAAGAACAAGAAAAAAGAAGGAGGTGTGCGATGGTTGCATATAAAAAAGCAAAATCTGGGGACAGAGAAGCCCAATATTATAAAATGGGTAAATGCATGGAAGAGACTGAGTATAAAAAAACACACGAAGAGTTTCGTGATAAAATGATAACTTTTCACGGGGAAGTGTTCCACTATTGGTGGAACGTGGACTTTATTTCAAAGAGATTCCGTTACCATATCGGCAAATGTATGCGTTTCCTTGATGGGAATATTATCGAGGATAACGAAATCGACGCGGTGAGAAGACAAAGATGGATAAGGCGACAGAGAAGAGGAGGAATAATACAACAATCAGAACTAGAAACAGAAGAAGAGAGTGAAGAAGAAACAGAAGAAGAAGAGGAAGAAAATGTATAGAGAAAAAATATATATTTTTGGATGTTTGTCATATGAATATATATAAATTTTTTTGTTGTATCTTTTGAATAATGAAGTGTACTTTATATTATTTGCAGTTGAGTGTTGTCAACGATGTAATGGAAAGCCTTTTAAAACGTGGAGTATTTGAAATCGTCTACGGTGACGGATTACATGCATACTAATCACATTTCTCGTGTCACAATGGAAATGTCAATAAGATGTTTTGGTGCCAAATTTGAAATAAATAAGTCGTGTCGGGTAGATTTTTTTCAACTCTTATTCAAACGTTCAAATCTTATCGAGAAAGAGGCTGATCAGTTCGTGAAAAGGTCCTCATGATTGCGACGTTAGATATGTGTATCGACGCCCATATCGCGTAGGATGGAAATAATCCACCCGACGATACGTTGAAGACGGGATGAGCACGGGACTCACAAACACGCACACTACTCGTGGATTCTCTGATCTGTATCGCGTGTTCGCTCGAAAACAATGCATTATCTGTTCTGTATTACGTCATGGTAGCCTTACATTACTCTATGTCACATCGATTCGAGACTTTTTCTGCCGCTGGAACAATCGCACACGGCTCTATTAGGCCGCAACCTCGCGTCTTCGCGAGGCTGCTCGTTGGCAATCATCGCATTTGCTTCGATTTCAAGTAAGGCCCTCTGAAATCGATTCAAAAAACGAAAGAACTCTCAGAACACAAATAAAGTGCGACGTGGAAAACGTAAAGCCCAGGAGAAATCTTGTTTCGTATAGAAAGCCACATTTTTGCAACCGAAGAGCATGAATGCAAGTGTAGGCAAAAAATTCCCGTGAATTGAAGCGATACGTTTCTCAGAATATTTCAAGCAATTCCTGGAACTCTGCGGTTAATTAAGTCGGTTTTTTGGCTAAATTTGTATTCAGCTAGGCTTTGCTGTATTTATTTACAGTCAAGCCAGGTCAAGCGTACCCCCCAAGATTCTATTAATTAATTGATTATTTGAATCGAATCCGTTAGTCGTTCCCATAACAAGCGTCAAATCCAAATGGGCATTTCTGCACGCGTAATGAGCAGTAAATATTTTACGACAAATTCTCTGTATTTGGTCAGATTGAAAATCTTTGAATGGATTGAATTTCTTAGAAGACATTTACATCAAAATCAGGGGAGCTGGTAGAAATTTCGTAACTACCTCGGGTGTGAATTCACGGATCATTGCGCATGCCATAAATGTAGAGATGAATCTGAAATCTACAACTAGTAACGGATTCAATTTTCGAATAAGTACGCTTGATCTGGCTTGACTGTAATTGATAAATTGCTTTAGTAATTAAGAGTTTTTCTAGAAAGTGTGACAAGGTTTGTTTTTCATATGGTAGTAAAACGTTTTATAGACGACGGAAGCAAAAATTGAAATGATTTGATATGCTCGCGAAGCTTTATGAACCGGTTTAATATTGAACTCGATTGGAAATTCACTCTTTCACTCACTCCAACACTCGCGTGCTCTTCACTTTATCGTGGACAGGTTTCAGACAAATATACGCTGATTTATTCTCACGGACTTTTATACAATGTAGCTTGATATAAACACTTATTTTGGTTCAAAGTTCAGTTTGTATCGATCGCCTTTATGTTGTGTAGCGTTACATGCACAGTTGTTTGACACGGTTAATGTCAACAATCGAAATAAACTGCAACTGATGCAATTATTTGAAATGTCATGCCTTACTCGCAGCACTTCACTTTCCACTGGAAACTACTAGTTTATTTTTACCACCGTCGCAGCAGCAACAGTAGCAGCAGTCGTTGCCCTTTCCTTCGACGTCGGATGAAGGTGGACGCATTTTGAGTGACATGTTCTCTCCCAACAACATGTCTCAAACGAAGACAAGCGATCAAGTGCCTATCAGACGCACCGATATGCGTTTTAATACCGTCATCACCTTCACCACCCAATGCGACAATAATAAATCATCCCTAGATGGTGGAAATAGTAGGTCGTCGTCTACTGCGGCTCACTACTTCTGGTCAGTGACACAGATCACATCCTCGGAGACCCAGGGGCAGATAGCGTGGACGAGGGAAAGTCTAAACGGGCGGAAAAATATGGTTCGAAGAAAAGTAAAGAACGGGGAGAAGAGCCCCTGGGGACAATGTCTTACCAGACCAGTTCCAAACGGTCGCCGCCGTTCTTGCTTCTGATTGGTGCCAGAAAACTTGTGTTTTTCTGGCACCAATCAGAAGCCAGAACGGCGGCGACCGTTTGGAACTGGTCTGGTAAGACATTGTCCCCAGGGGCTCTTCTCCCCGTTCTTTACTTTTCTTCGTTCCATATAATTATAATATTCCGCCCGTTTAGACTTTCCCTCGCCCCATTTATCTGCCCGTGGGTCTCCGAGGATGCACAGATCATTGCTTGTTAAAAACATGGCAGCGGCGGCTAGAATGCCGGCTACGGAAATAGAAGCTTATGCAGATGACACAAGGCTCCAATTCGATGTGGAGACTTTCCAAGGTTTCTTGACTCGGTTCTTCAAAGAACGGACCAGATTTCCCAGACAAAAGTGGATGAGGAAATTGTGGAGCGGCATATTGTAACTATCACTCCATTCTCTCCCTGATCAGGTATAAGGCTTGAATATAAAGATCGATACCCAGTTGAGTGGACTGTGTTAAAGGGTCAACAACATTTAACACATAGCACTCTTGAATGCCTTTTATCTAAACAAATTAGTTCAACAACAACGTTGTTATCTTCTTCTGAAGGAGAGGGACCCTCTGGGTCATACCCCGGTACCACTGTGGTGGGAGACACGGCTGCTTTGGCTAAACATTTCTACCGGGCTGATAAGACATCACTGAAGGCTGATGAGAGATTATCTAAGGTTTCTTTGTCATAGGCGTTAATATTCGAAATGCTGTCCCGGGGTATACCTGGGTATACGAAGCAAACGCACCGTTTGATCGACAACGACAATATGCTCTCCACAATTTCCTCATCCACTTCCGTCTGGGAAATCTGGTCAGTTCTTTGAAGAACCGAGTCAAGAAAGTATGTCGACTGTTCTAGCAGTTCAACGCCGTTGTTCAAATCCATCACTTCTCACCCCGTGGGTGAGTTATTTATTTTTACGCGTTCACTCGAATGTCAGGGGCAAGTGTTTGATATCATGCAGGGTGCTTGGGATTGTTGCACTGATGACGTCACAAATTCCTGGTCCCTGCTGTGACTCAGACATTGAACCTGACCAGTAAGCTCGGTTCAAACTTCGAATTTCACATGCGCCGAACTTAACGCGAGAGTTAAATGCATGTGAAGTGCGACGTTTGAAACAATAGGTCACTTCCGAGTTCCAAAAACCCTCACTTTCAAAATGAGGCTAGGTGCACAACCTTTCTTGTGAAAATGAGTTTTATTTGCATGAGAATGAAAATGATTTCCATATCAAAGGCTGAGCACCTACCCTCGTTTTGAAACAGAGGCCCGGGGGAACTCGGAAATGGCCTAATAAATTCGACCGTTTAAATTAAATGCGACGTTTGCCGTATCTGCGACTATAACAGTCGAAGATTCGACTTAGGTTCGACTTTTGATTCAAACGTCGCATTTCACATGTGCCGAACTTAATGCATGAATTTTAGTAAATTATTATTACATTACTGGGGATATTGACAGCGAACAGAGTTAAATTCGACAGATTTCAGAGAGTTAAGTTCGACGTTTGAATCAAATGCCGTATTTAACTGTTTTAATTTAATTTTTAAAATCAAGTTTCAGATTTACAATTACAATGACAATTTAATCCATCAATCGCTCAATTTGAGGTAGGCTCAAAACAGACTACAAGACTCCTTAAAAATAAGCCACCTACTGTTACATCATAAATAGATCGAGAGAATTAATTAAGTAATAAAATTATCTAAAACGTTATTTTAAAAAGTATTATTAACAAATTACAGGAGACATGAGATAAAAAACAAAAATTCAATAAAAAAAATTACCATAAATGGAAAAATGATCGAGTAAAGTACATAGTAAAATTAGGGAAAATTTACATTAAACTCATCATAATAAAAGGCCATCAAATTCTTACGAAAGATTGACGAGGTATTTGACTCTCTTATACTAAGAGGTAAAGCATTCCACAGGCGACAGATCCGAACAAAAAAAGAATTTTTAAAGACTTCAGTCCTTAATCATTTGTTTTAGAAGTAAACGCCTAGTACAAATTCCTATCATACCGTGCAGCGATTGTGGAGCTTTGACACCAGGTGATGTAAGGCTTCCTCTGCAAAGCTGCCCAAGAGAATATCTATGGCTTTGACAATAGCATCACTAAACGTCAAGGGATTAAGAGACAATACAAAGCGTAGAGAGGTGTTTAATTGGCTTCGCAAAAAAAATTACTCGGCATATATGCTACAAGAAGTCCACTGCACTGAAAATACTAATCACGTATGGTCTGCTGAATGGGGCTATCAAGCTATTTTTAGTACTTATAAGAGCAATAAAGCAGGGGTATGCATTCTTTTCAACAACAACTTCGATTTTCAAATAGAAAAAACTTACACTGACCCCCAAGGACGCTTCATTATTTGCGACATTAAAACCAATGAAAAGTGTTTTACTTTAGGGAACATATATGCTCCTAATGAAGACAACCCAACTTTCTTCCTTGACTTCTTTGATCACCTTGCAGATTTCAAATGTGATAATATTATTATAGGAGGCGACTACAACCTTGTATTGGATTTAGAGATGGACAAGATGGGTGGTCTTACTAAAACTCACCAAAATAGTGTTAAAGTTGTTCAAGAATTCTCTGAGAAACTAGATCTGGTAGACGTCTGGAGGATTCTACACCCAGACACTAGTAGATTTACCTGGAGACAACGTCATCCAAAAGTACACTGTAGGCTCGATTTTTTTTTAGTAAGCCAAAGCACAGTTAACATCACGACCCTCGCAGATATCGTCCCAGGTTATAAAACCGACCACTCAATGACTACGTTATGCTTATCACTACATTCAAATCTACGTGGACCAGGTTTCTGGAAACTAAACACATCTTTTTTAACTGAATTGGATTACGTAAACCAAATTAAAACAACGATTCAGGAAACACTCGATGAGTACAAAAATGACGAATCGGTAAATCCTTCACATCTTTGGGAAATGATAAAGCTAAAAGTGCGCGAAAAATCGCTCCGCTACTCCAAGAGCAAAACAAAGCGAGCTAAACAACGCGAAACATTTCTGGAACAAACAATTGCCAGATTAGAAGCGGATCTCGATAATAAAAACTCCGATGAAATGCACTCCTTACACCTGGAGGAACAATTGAATGAAAGCAGGCTTGAGCTTGAAAAGATAATTGAAATCCGCACCAAAGGCGCAATTTTGAGATCTAAAACTAAATGGTATAATGAAGGAGAGAAAAACACCAAGTATTTTCTTAATTTTGAAAAACGACACTACAAGCAAGGGACAATAAGTCAAATTAAATAAACGATAGCGAATTTGTCACCTCGGATAAAAAAATATTAACTGAATGTGTGGCGTTCTATAAAAATCTCTACTCATCCAAAGGTAACACATACAACCAAGATGGTACAACTGTTTTCTTTGAGGGTGGTGATGAAAGAGCCATTGACGAATATGAAATAACTTCGTGCGAAGGAGTTTTAACTGAAAAAGAGTGCCTTGAGGCTTTAAGAGATATGGAATCAGAAAAGACCCCTGGGACTGACGGCCTACCAGCCGAATTTTACAAAGTGTTTTGGAAAGATGTATCCAGCACCCTAATTAGCGCACTGAACTACGCTTATGAAACTGGAAAACTCTCAATAACCCAGAGAAGAGGAATTATCAAACTTATCCCTAAGAAAGACGCAGAACCGTTCTTTATTAAGAATTGGAGACCCCTAACCCTCCTGAACAGCGACTATAAAATAGCGGCAAAATCAATTGCTAATCGCTTGAAACCTCTCCTCCCTGATCTCATTAATTACGACCAGACTGGCTTTATAAGAGGTCGTTTTATCGGAGAAAACATCCGCCTTATCGATAGCGTTATTTGCTACGCTAAAGAAAACAATATACCAGGATTACTTTTATTTTTAGATTTTGAAAAAGCTTTTGACACGATAGAATGGCCTTTCATTAGGAAAACCTTTCAACATTTTGGTTTTGGTAGTAGCATCTTAAAATGGCTAAACCTTTTCTATTTCTGCCCAGAAAGCTGCGTTTTGAATAATGGTTGGGCGAGCGATTTTTTTGAAATCCAAAAAGGTGTAAGGCAAGGCTGTCCCCTTTCACCTTATCTGTTTGTTCTGGCAGTAGAAGTTTTAGCTAAGGCAATTCGTAAAAAAAAAAGTATTAAAGGGATCTTTGTAAACGGTAAAGAAATAAAACTAAGTCAGTATGCAGACGATACAACTCTTATACTAGATGGAACAAAGGAATCGTTAATAGCCTCTCTCAAAACACTGGACGATTTTTATGAAGTCTCTGGCTTAAAACTTAATGACAAAAAAAAAGAAGCCTTTTGGATTGGGGCAAATTGTAACAAGGATGAAATATCAATTCTCGGAAGAAACTTTAAATGGCCGAAGTGTAAAGTTAAAGCTTTAGGTGTCTAGTTTTCAAATGATCCGGAAGCAACTGCAACTTTAAATTATAATGAAAAACTAGATAAGGTCCGGAATGTTTTGAGCTGCTGGAAATACCGTAGACTTACCCTAGTTGGAAAGATAACGGTCCTAAAAAGTCTGGTTGCCTCTCAGCTCGTTTATGTGCTCTCACCTTTACATACAAATGTGAAAATTATCAAAGAAGTAAACAAGTTATTTTCTTCATTCCTCTGGAATGGAAAAGGAGATAAAATCAAACGAGACATTATAACAAACGATTATGCTAATGGCGGACTTAAAATGATAGATATACAGTCTTTTAACAAGTCCCTGAAAGCTACATGGATTAAAAAATATCTGGATGAAGAGAACCAGGGAAAATGGAAATATTTTTTTGATATAGAGTTAGAGCGATTTGGAGGCACAATAGTCCTCACTAGTAACTTAAACAAGAAAGATACCATTGAGAATCTCAAGATTAAGAATAACTTTATAAAAGAGATACTTTCAATCTGGGCGGAAGTCAATTTTGATGAAAACATAGCGTCCGAGAAACAATTTCTTGAACAAACTTTATGGCACAACTCACTCATTAGAATCGATAACTGTCCCGTCTTCTATCGTGAATGGTTTGATCGAGGCGTTACGAAAGTGAAACATTTGAAAGATGAACATAACAAATTTTTATCACTAGCTGAGCAGCAGCAAAAATACAGCCTCAAATTTTGTCTTTTAAAGTATTTCGGACTAGTGTCTGCTCTAAAATCTCTTTGGACTACATGTAAAACAAACTGTATCAAAAACTGCAACAATTATGAAACCTTTGTAGTAAGATTAACAGAATGCCAAAGTGCGAGCAAACTTGTTTACACCAAGTTGCTTTCTACAAAATGCAAGTTACCATCCCATAATCAACAGAAATGGCTAAAAGACTGCAACGAAAATGATGTGGAGGCGATTAATTGGCGGGAAGCCTACCAGTTGGCCGCTAAATATACTAAAAGTACAAGAATTGAATTATTGAATTCCAATATAAATTTTTACATAGACGAATATCAACGAACGACTTCTTAACAAAAATTGGCGTAAAAGACAACCCAAATTGTTCTTTTTGTAATAATGAACCGGAGAAACTTCTTCATCTTTTTTGGTCTTGTCCTAAAGTGGCCTTTTTCTGGCATAGTTTATCTCTTAAGCTGACTTTGCTCCACATTACACCGGAACATTACACATTAGATATATTTGTTGTACTTGGTCTAAAGCCGGATTCTTCAAAAAACTGCCAGCAAATTAATTTCCTTTTCCTTTTAGCCAGAAATTACATCTGGATTAGCAAAAGAAGGGAAACCTCGCCAAAGATAGCAGGCTTCCTGCAATACCTCAAATCATTTTACCACATAGAGACCACTGCAGGTCCCATTTTACCAAAAAAATGGGAAAATGTGAGCTCCTTATTTCAGTAAGCCTTTGATTTTGTATACATTTGTATATCTCGATCCTCTGCTCATTTTCTCCAGCATTAACCTGGTGTATCTTTTGCTTCACAATCGCTGCCTCTTTAAGACACTTAAGATATAAGTGCGTTTACCGTGAATGTTGGTTTTGAAGTACAATTACTAATTAGAACTGCTTCTAAATAGTGCATTGTAGTGTGAGTAGTGAGTAGGTAGTGTTGTAAGTACTGAGTATTGTAAGTCTTTACATTGTAAACAGAGTAAGTACCTTAGTCTATTGTATTCTAAATATTGTATTGTAAGTAGTGTAAGTATCGTAGTGTTTGTAAGTATTTTTGATTGTTGATTGTTGATTGAATAAATGTTATTAAAACAAAAAACAAAAAAAAAAAGACTTCAGTCCTGCTGAAAGGGACATCAAGCGTTAAATGATCGACAGTCCTAAGTGGTTTGGTACAAGAGCGAAACAATACATAAGCGAAAATATTTAAATTATGTTTTATGTATGTCCTTAAGACACAAAAGAAAACTAGATGATTAATTTCTCTGCGATACTTCAAAGGTAACAAATTTAACTTACTCAGGCGCTCATACTAAGAATAATCCCTTCCAAGAATGAATCTTGTAGCCCTGCGTTCAACTTGTTCCAAATTGTTGAATGTTTCGTTTGGTATGAGGAGACCATAAGGTAGCATATTCAAGGCGCGAACGAACCCAAGCAATATGAAGTCATTTCTTAGTACTAATATCATTCATGTCCCCGTATGTTCGGTAAAGGACATTAAGCATTCTTTGAGCTTTCGAGGAGATAAGATCAGCTGACACATCATTGTCATAGCAAAACTGCATAAAAAAGCGCTTAAGAATGTAGTGACTTTAAAATTTTGCCTCAATTTTGTTGTAACGCATGTGCTATTAATTATATAACGTGCCGTGGCTGTTCCGGCGTTGTGATTAAACTCTGAGAAGTGTGAATGCATAATCACAGCATACTTTTCCTTTTCTTGGTATTTAGAGATATTATAGATGCGAATAAAGCTGCCAAACCTCCATTTTCACCCCTGTATCTGTAACGCTATGACATTTGATATGCAGTGGCGTTGTGTCATCGGTATACCGCGTGACGTAGGACCTCTTCATATGAGCCCGGTTGACCGGGCTGGCCCGGTTTCCGAGATCTCGCCTCACCTCTAAATCCTTTGAAAAATTTTCGATGTGTTCATATGAGAGGGCGAGCTGGCTCGGTTCCCGAGATCTCGGTAAGCGGGCTGGAAATTTTGCCATATGAACACTTCATCCCGGTTACCGGGATGATTCTGGCGGTCCGAATGGCATTGTCTTGCATTGCCTGCTGTATTTTACACATCATAAGCATCCCATTTAACTGCAGTGATACAGCTTTAAGAGTTACCGAACCCCGAAAGTAAAAAATTTTGTGTTTCTCCATGTTTGCTTTGTTTCCCAAATTTGGCGCCAAAACTCGTCCCCAGGATCTTTGACCTTTTTTCTTCCCGGAAACCGGGCTGAAATTTTTTCATATGAACCCAAGGCGAAAGTCATCCCGGTAACCGGGTCAGCCCGGTCAACCGGGCTCATATAAAGAGGCCCTTATTTTTCAACACCGCTGTAAAAGTAAAACCGTTCAGTTTTTTTCATCTACTACAGTGAAAATAAGATAGTTATTAACGTCCGTTAGAGTTAGAGAGCAGAAAAAGTTGTGTGCTATGTTAGTTTCTATTTTCTGACGGTCTACCATTCCGCAACAGTATGAAATATGATATATTATTATATTTATCTGATATCATGGTAGACCGTGTAGACCGTTGACGCACATAAATTCCTGACGTTGCTATGCTGGAAAATTACTATTCTTGGGGACAGTGACTTCTTTTTTGCAAAGAAATACATTTTGTTACCAAGTATAGAATACAAGGCCACGTTATATGCGAGCTCTCGCGGCTATGTTGCTGAAATACGCGCGTGAATTTTCACGTTATCTGATCACTAGCCACACTCGGGCTTTAAAATCGAAACAAAGTTGTAAGACAATCAAAACATAAACATAAATCCAAGCTTGTGTTAAGTAAAATAAAGTCCACAACAGCTACTAATGGCAGGCGATAAAAGAGGAACCATATCCACTTACGTATCAGAAACAACAACAAAAAGCTATCTCCTTGATCTAGCGGGGCATCTTAGGTCACTTTCCTGTCATATATGGACGTCTTTTACCCGAGTTCGAAGAAAATATATTATTTTTCGCATCTTTGTACCGTGTTAGGACAAAAAACCCTTTTCGTTGCAGCTTGGCATCTTTTGCCACGCGCTCCCTTTAAAAGCCCAATTTCGAGCAAATTACCACAGAAACAAAAGTGAAAAAATCTGCCGTTTTTGTCTCGCCATTTTAAAACACGCAAACCCAGGGAAAGGAAATGCTACTTTTTATAACCACTTCCTTAGGTGCAAAAAGTGCACAATGTTTCACCCTGTTTGATAATCGGGCACCACGGCTATAGAGGTATGAAGGACTCAGACAATCAGTTGCAAAAATGTTGAGACACTCTCACGAAAAAACAACCTGTCTTGCTTCAAATCGCTGCTAGTCACAGGTCTGTGAGATAAAATACTGACCTCCCCCCTCCCCCCATTCAAAGTTGTTCCTCCAAGTTTTGAACATGGTCTTGTATTGCTAGCAACTTTGAAAAGGGGTGGAGGGGGGGTCACAAGCACAAGATCATGGACAAGCCATTTAAGCCAAAATACGGTACACTGTCTCAAGTACTTTTGCAACTGGTTGTAGCAAGACGTGTTTCAGTACAGCCAAGCATCACCAGGATGATTCAGAAGCAAGTTCACAGAAACAATGCACCAGCCCCAACCCCTGAAGACTATTACAGGATCAATCTGACAACAGACTTCCTTAAGGTGGCTGAACACAGTTTCGCGGGCGGTCAGCGGTAGCGCATGTTTTAAATTAGACAAACAAACATGGCGGCGAAAAAAGCAGTGGAAGACAGTAGACGATTTCTCAAAATCTACTCATTAAAATTTTGTGATATTTGGCAGAATTTTTACTTTTATAGTATTTTAAATAATGAGAACTTTAAAATGGGAGTTGAACAGACGAATTTTGTGACACATTTAATAATAACAGTACAATTATATTATTGATTATCTGAAAACCCCTCTGTTAAAATTTGGTCAAATAAGTTTCAAATAGTAATGATTAATTATAGTAAGCTGTGTGCGAGTTTATAGGAAAATCTAATGAGCGAATTTTATGTAAACTGAGTAAAAGTGAAATTTTAAGGTTGTATTTAATCGTTCATGTTGCCATGGAAACTACGAAAACGTCAAATTTTGCCTGTCAGTCAAAATCTTTCATCGTTATATTTTTCACTTGCCAAGTTTCAGCTTGTGAGCTGCAACCTTTCTCTTGCCATAATTTGGCAAATGACCTATACTCAGAAACTGCCAAAACTGTGTTCAGCCACCTTAACCATGCTCTCGTGTAACTAGGCAGTAGATTTGAAGATGATGTTTTCGTGTGCTACAAAGGATTTTCAGTGATTCCTTCTATTTTGTAGGCTACTGACCCTACTTGGAAGGATAATGTTAGGGAATTTTCTAACCATTACAGACAATATATCCCTAATTATGGAGGTTTACCAGCTGAGCTTTTGTTGTGGGAAAGAAGGTGGAAGGGAAAAAGGATAGAAGAGAAGACATCCCTAACAGTATAGAAGCCACCCTAGAACAAATTGACAAGGATGCTTATGTGAATATATCTACCATACTTCAAATCCTGATAACCATTCCTATTTCATCAGCATCTTGTGAAAGGTCCATCTCAACCCTCCGAAATCTGAAGACTTATTTGAGAAATACAATGGTCCAGCATAGACTGAATGGGTTAGCACAGATGCATGCCCATAGAGAAATGGAATTAGACCTTGAAAAAAATTATAGATTTATTTGCTAATTTACATCCTAGAAGAATGAGAATGCAAAATATTTAAAATGAATAATTTTGTAGCAGACAGTTACTAGTGTTTTTAGAGTACTTGTGAGTTATGTTCCATCAAGTTTAATCTAATCCTTAATGGTCAAAAACAGTATAACTCTATTGCTTACTTTTATGTTATTCTGGTTTGGCTGTGTAACTACTGTTTAAGACACAGAAATTAATTTTTGTACAGAATTATGCCTTTCTGAGGAGGTGCTGTTTATGTGTCTGAATGGCTTGAAGTGCTCTCAGAATGCAGGAATTCTGAGAGCACTAAATTTCAAATTTCCTTGGGGGAGCATGGCCCCAAACTCTCCTAGTTAAGTTGGTGCAAATCACTCATGTAAAATCCTGGATCCTCCCCTGTAAATTGTGGCTAACCAAAACCTCTAGGTCCTACTCAACATCAACACGGTCTAACTTAGTCCCACTAAGGTAATAGTCCCTGTCATCGATTGATCTTATACAAGCCACCCTTAAAACCTTCCACTTCTTGGCGTTAAACTCCATTCCAAGATACAAGACCACTGAAATAACTTGTTCAAGTCATCCCGCAATTTGTCGCCGTCATCCCGCCCAAGAATTAGTCGAAAACAGTTTGAGTCATCAGCAAAGAGGGGTAACGATGTTTCCTTTGAAATTGCATTAGGCATATCATTGATAAAAAGCAAGAACAGTAAAGGCCCCAAAGTTGACCCTTGCGGGACTCCAGATGTTACATGAAGGAAATCAGACGACTCGTTATCTATCACGACTCTGTGTGTTCTACCCGATAAATATGATCTAAACCAAGCTAACAAGGATCCACCAATACCAAGGCATTCAAGCTTGGGTAGGAGTTTTTCGTGAGACACACGATCAAAAGCCTTTGAAAAATCTAAATAAATAACATCAACTTGTTGTCTCCTCTCAAGAGGGTTAGCGAATTGATGAACAACTTGAGAAAGTTTAGACACAGTGGATTTTCCTGGTAGGAAACCATGCTGCCAGTTGGTAAGATGGGCGCAAATAATAATAAAGATCTCATTATAAACTTGTCTTTCCAAAATTTTAGATAGAACATCAAGAAGAGAAATACCACGGTAGTTTGCCCTGCAAGCATTGGCCTTAAAGAAAGCGACTCCATGGAGAACGTAGGCCTCTACGACCACCTTTCTCCACGTCTACAATCATTGCTGTCAAACGCCAAGAAGATAAAGGAAAGGCTAAACTTGACTTTTTGTTGGGCTAAAAGTTCCACAGCATGGCTGAGGGAAAACGAGCACTCTCGACCGATCGCAATCAAGTGGGCAAGAGACTTAGACAATTTTGCTGTCAGCCACGGATTAACAAGTTAAGAGATTATATTTAAGGACCACGATAAGCTGTGAATCAAACTAAGGTAAACAAAACTCTCCTACGAGAGCTCCCTTGTTATTCTTGCAAAATTCTTAAACGAACTGTCCAAACTTGACCTAACTGGCGCAGTCTCAGGACTGAATGACGTAAACAAATCTTTTTCTGTGTTTTACAATATACTGAACAAACTTCTCAATAAGCACGCACCTTTTAAGCCAATATCAAAACGTAAGAAAAAGAGATTATTAAAACCCTGGGTAACAAAGGGGATCAGAAAATCGATTAAATGAAAAATGATCTCTATTGTTCGGGCGACACCACCACCTACAAACTCTAACGGAACAAAGTGCTGCATGATGCTCACGCGAATTATTAAAAAGATGTATTTTCACAAATACTTTCAAGAAAACTTTACGAATACCAAAAAAATGTGGGAGGGCATCAACAGCCTTTTAGGCCGCAATAACAAAGCTCACAAACATATAATCTCTCTCGAATGCCCGAGTAGCAATCTAGTGTCACAAAATCCCGCTGAGTTTCCTGACATAATTAATAAAAAACTTTTATTTCAATAGGGCATAACCTGGCTTCCAAAATGCCAAATTCACCAAAGCAATTTACTGATTATCTACCAAAGTTAGACTTTGCTAGTTCATTCTTTTTTAACCCTGTATCTCCTTCTGAAATTGATTCTGAAATAATGACTATTCAATTAAACAAGGCACACGGCCTGTATTAATTTCCCACTCGCATTTTAAGATCGGCTAAACATATTATAAGCCAACCTCTATCTATGCTCATCAATAAATCAATTGAATATGGAACCTATCCATCTAAATTAAAGCTTGCCAAAGTAATTCCAGTTTACAAAAGTGGCGATGAATCTGACCCCTCCAATTATACACCCGTATCGCTTCTCTCCATTTTTAACCGTATCTTTGAAAAGATGATGTATAATCGCTTCGAGTCATTTATTGAGAAGTGCAATATTCTCTATGATTCACAATATGGTTTTCGTGAGAAAAGGTCTACTGAGCATGCTATTTTAGACATAATTAATGAAATTGAAACTAACATGGATAAAAAGTTGTACTCATGTGGTGTGTTCACTGACCTACAAAAAGCCTTTGACACAGTTAATCATTCAATATTATTAAGAAAATTAAATCATTATGGAGTACGTGGAATAATCAATGACTGGTTGCGTCCTAAAAACATATCCAAAAAGGAAGTAGTGTTATCAGGTGTCCCACAGGGATCTATCCTAGGACCCTTGCTATTCCTTATTTATATTAATGATATATCTAACAGCTCTGATAAATTGAAGTTCTACTTATTTATTTGCTGATGATACTAATGTGTTATATGCTGACAAAAATCTCAAATCGCTTGAATCCACAGTTAATGCAGAAATTTTTAGGGTTTATAACTGGCTAATCGCAAATAAATTATCACTAAATACTTAATATAAAGAAATCTAACTTTGTCATTTTTAGACTAAGACATAAAAAGTTAAATCACCAAGTCAATTTGAAAGTATTTGACCATCATAACAACTAGTACATTTCTTTAGAATGCAAAAATTTTGTCAAATATCTAGGTGTGCTTATTGATGAAAATCTTTCTTGGAAATACCATATCGCCCACATGGCTTCAAAAATAAGTAAAACACTGATTGGCATCATCGCCAGCGTTAGACACTTTGTACCCCTGAATACTTTACACCACATATACATATCTCTTATTCAGTCCTAATTATTGTATGGTATAGCTTGGGGCCAAGCTGTAAAACTTCCAAAAACAAAATATTTATTCTTCAAAAACGCGCCCTCCGCCTCATACTCTTTGGTGACTACAATTCTCATGCAGTACCTTATTTTGTCTCCTCTAGCTTTCTTCCCTTAGATCTACTGTACTTTAAATCCGTTGCTATTCTAATGCATGATATATCTAACAGCTTAACACCTACTAACATATCTAACTTATTTGCTTCCCAATCTAATATATGTTAAACAGTCAAGGTTAGACATGCAAACTAAGTTTTTTTCAAGATATGGTGTAAAAATCTGGAATAGTTTACCGTGTGAAATGCGTCAAATGTCCAAAAGTAACTTTAAAATCAATGTGCACGACACTTTACTCCGAATACGTTCAGAACAAAATGACTATATTGATTTACCCGACTTAATAACAAAAATTTCCTGAAAACTCGGCTTCTTATATTTGCAATGTACATGATTGTAAACTTAATTAAATTGAATTTATTTTTATTTATTTGTTTATTTATTTAACATTTTCTACTCTTTTTCTCTAGTCGTTCTTGTGATCTATCTGTATATACAGCTATTTCGAGAAAGGTTGTCGGAAAAAATGTGCACGCGACAATCCCGAAAGGTAACATGGGATACGATCAATACACTGTTCTTGACACTGTAGCCTCTCGTGCCCTTCTTTCAAATTTATTTGAACTGCACAGTGAACTCAAAACCACCCGCAATACCTGTCGGGATTGTCGCGTGCACTTTTTCGATTCCTTTAACCTTTCTCGAAATAGCTGTATACAGGGTGTCCCAAAAGTTCGTTCCTCTACTTTACAAGTCCGTATTTCAGTACGATTGAACTTGTTAAGCAAATCATTGAAACAAAAGTTGTGTCTTTCAATCTAATTCACTATTTTCATACTTGTTGTGCCATCTTTTGACTCGAATATTCGATTTGTGTACTCCCGCACCAAAGGTGCCCGTGCGCGAGTATATTTTCCAGCCACATATTTTTTGTATTTCATAGCCCGAACTGCTCGAACTCCTTCCTTGTATTTTGTGAACATAGCGAAAGATAAACCGCTTTAACGCAAAAAAGTTCAGCTAGGTGAGAGCATAAGCATGTATACTTCGATTTACTGGCTTATCGGTTGTAGAAACTGCTAAAAAACTGAAAAAATCCTTATGTTGGGTGGTAACATGATCATGGAGAAATGAAGGTTTTGAAAGCAAAAACGAAGGGAAAGACCAAAAGTCCTAAAGAAAGCATTCTGCGCAAGCCAGAGCTTCGGAAGCTATTATTTTGCATCTGTAAATGGCATTGTGTTAAGTTTTTATTCCTTATAGCCAGACAGGGACAAGAAAACGGCTGGACTACGCTTCAAAACTTAGACCACGTGATGTTCTAACGGGAATCTGTCTTTTGTCTTTAAATTAAATACGCAGTTAGGACAGGATTTGAAAGAAAACGTTCTTTGGAGTAACAGCACGCACATGATCTTGGACTACAAAACCTGAAAGGCCAAAAAACAAAGGTTTACAAAACGCGATTTACAGACATTTTTCAGGGCCATATTTATTATTTAATTTTTTCGTTCTACAAAAATTTCATTCCTTTATTCCAAAATAACCAGCATGAGTAGATCTTTTTTTCACAATCACGATCGCCGCACCAAATATGGTCACTACCGTGATGACGGCCATTGCTGCAAGTAGAGAGGAGTCCATCCCTGTCAGCAAAACAGAGAAGAGATGAATCAGAAAATTATAATGGAAGAGGATTCTGACTTTAGGCGGCTGTAAAATGTGTAAATAATGTATATTTGATAATGTTTTAGATGTATTCTTCAGTTCCAGCTATTCAAAGCAGATTACCAATGGCGTTACTTCCAGGGATGGGGTGGGGGAAGGTTAGGGTCCGCTCCAGAGGTACAAAATGAAATGATACACATTTCGTACAGTTAACATCAAAAAATGGTGTCCGTTTTTACATGCTAACAGTTCTAGCAAGTCTTCTTGTCATTTTAAGTACCGTTTAACAATAAAAAATTAAAATGATACAGCCTAACGGTGGGTCGGTTCGAAATAAGTCAAAGGCCCCGTAAAACACCCAAATAACAAATTTTCCTACCTTTTCACGTGCTTCAGCTCACGAAATCCTCACAATTTTAAAAGGCAAACTTAACAGAAAGTAACACGCTATCAGTTTGCCCTATCCTTTTATATAGCCATTTCGAAAAAGGTGTTGGAAAAAGTGCACGCGACAACCCCGAAAGGTATTGTGGATGGTTTTAAGTGTACTGTTCTTCAAAGAAATTTGAAAGAATGGCACGGGAGGCCACGGACATATGTTTGCGAGTGCTAAAGGAAAGCAACAAAAGTAGGTTCGACAGCTACTTAGGAACAGTAAATTGATCATATCCCATATTACTTTTCGGAATTGTTGCGTGCAAATTTTTTTCCGACAACCTTGCTCGAAAATAGCTGTACACGTGAAGCCTGAAAAAGGTACCCTGTCGGGCAAGCCTCTCCTTATAGGCCGTCATAGTACCTCACTGTCTTGCTTGAAGTCATGAAAGTTAGAAAGGCTTTAAATAGGCCATTTGTACGATGACGTCATTTTACTGCTAAGACCAGAATCCTTCAGGGTTTTGCTTTCTTGTGCAAATTAGGGCTTTTGTTATTTAAATCTCACTGGGATTTCCAAATTTAAATATGAAAGAAAAAAGGAAAAGTATTCTGGTCGTAGTAGTAAAATGGCGCCATCGTGCAAACGGCCAATTGCCACAACGTCTGAAAATTACCCAATGCTAATTAATGAGGTATCTCAAGAGTCCTAAACGTCAAGTAAATGTACTCCTTTTTTCAGAATGTTCAAATTCTCAAGCTGTACTTCTCTCTTACCAACAGAGTCCATATAATTGGCTGAGAATTTCTCCACGTGTTTCTGATCCAGTTCGATGTCATGATCCAGGGTGATTGGTCCCTGAGCCAAAGAGAACAGATTGTAATGTTCGACTTCGCGTCGAAGCCGCGCTTTCTTTTCACATCCACGGACACATCTTGACTGGGGATTGGATGCATTACAGATGATCACGTGACAGTGAATGAAGACAAAAGGCTGATCAACAAACTCGAAGGCTTCTAAACCAAAACGATACGTTCCTGTGGGGGAACGGTAGAATTTCAAGGTGTCATCCACAGGGCAGCTGAAAAAGAGAACATAGTTGGTGCTTTAGTTAGACTTTCTTAAAAGTTTTAAAAATTCCACAGTGACGTCATGACAATTAACCAATAGGAGAGTGAACAATATTTGACGCCACTCCAGAGTCCAGACACAGAACATGTCAATCATTAGGGAGCTTAAGCAGAGATGTTTTTTGGGCGACGCACGTCAACCGGAAGCAACTAAATTTGTGTGGCTAAGTTTCTTTTCTCTTTTAAAGACGATTTACTCGAGAGTTTGAACCAAACCACTGCTCAATGATGCAAAAAGTCCACTTCCTGTTGACGTCCGCCACTCAAAAACGCTGTTGCTTAAGCTCCCTATTCTTCCCGCGAGAATTTATGCGATTCAAATTCATTCAGTCGAAACAATCACCTCGCTACTTCATCGCTCGCTCCTCATTGAAGCACGCTTCGCTCGTCTTCAAGAATAAGAGAGGTCGACTTTTAGCAAGACTATACTTAGTACATTCACTAACACACTTTTTGGGCTTTTCTTTTTTCAAAATAGCTAGGACGAAAGCTACAGTAGCTATCTATTCGCCTCATTTTTTTTTTTTTAAAGATTAATTATGGACGACTTTAGCCTGTCGAATTTTCTTTACCGAACATGTCAATGCAAATCCAAAAACAGTTATTCTTCTTGCACACTTCATACGAATTATAAGGATCCTTACCCATTTTTCAATATTAAAACTCTCTTTGCGTCATTTTGGCTGGATGTTGGTGTAGCGTAGCACGTGTCGGGCAACACTGAAAGTCGTTTGTCTTTGCTTTCAACTTTCGCTTCCAAATTCACATTTTGTCGGAGCTTTAATTGAAGAGGGAAGTCTTCTTGAGTGTACGCTGTGAGATATCTATAAAACACACACACACACACACAAACGTGTAACACAGAATTACAGCCTGAATATTTAGGTACATGACAGAGGTAACAAAAGAATAGTTTTCATTGCTTTGAAAAATGAGAATAAATGTTAACAAATACCTTACTAAGAGAATTTTCATGGGTGGTTAAGTTTTGATAGGCTGCTTGTAGAATTCGATGCCATTAAAAAAACTTTAACACTAAGCCATTGTCAAGAGACTTCGACTCGATCATTAACGTTCAGAGAGTATTTGCCATGCGTAAACATAAAATCCAGATCATATATGATTTAATTGAAGAGTAAAGGCTGAAATTATGAGCAGTCGAAACGACTAGTGTTGCCGTGGTCTTTTTCAATGCAACCAGTGAATCCCAGGAAACAACAAAAAAACTGGAACTTATTACTGTAATTAGGATTATTTTGTTTTAATGGCATTTTCTGAGCCCTGATTCTAAGAACAAGTAAATCCATAGAGTGTGTGGGTGTGTGTGTGCGTGTGTGCAATGAATTTCAGCATGCAAAACTCTAAATTGCAGTCATTTTAGTAGCTGATTGATTGATGATATGGCGTGGTCTATCTTCTACGGAGCATTTTCAAAATTCAAAATCAATTGCATACCTATTGCTATGGTACAGTTCCAGTACAACCGTGAAGTTCCCTTTTCCTATTTCTGAGAAAACCAGCTTTCGATTTTCCGGCCTCATTCCAACGGCGGTGGCTGTTCTCGAATTGGAATAATAGCAACTAAAAGGAATCTCAATCTCTCGAATGCGTGTTACGATGTCTGAGCTTTTCAGCGGAATTTCCAACACTTTGTTGCTGTATACAACGGCAGACTTCGTGTGTCTGCGAGTGGTACCGCATCCAGTCAGCGGTGTTCTTAAAATGAAGTGCGAGGAAGTTTCGGTTGCTCCGCATTTCGGTTTCAGGAGTCGAATATGCTCTCGGTCCATTCCTTTGAGTATGGTTTTAGGGATGGTGATGGACATTTTGTTTTGAAGGCAGTTGACAATGACTCCCTTTGCTGTAAAAAACAACAACAACAAAAAACCATATATTAGTAGAGTAAAAAATATATCACTGGTTATGAAAGCTGGAAAAATGATGAAAGCAATGGCACTACAGTTTATATTGAGAGCTCCCTCGAGATAAATAGAGATAGAAGAAAAAGGAGAAAACTAAGGAAAATTGTTAATCGGCAAGCTCCGTTATGACGATCTTTAAAATCGTAAGCTATGGAGGGTGTTACCGAAAAAACATTACATCGATGACCTTCTTAAATCTTTAATACTCAGTATTGTACTCAGGGTATATTTGCATCATGTTCCTTCCAAAGAGGAAACCTAAAAACTCTTTTCCCCTTAAATGAGGCCAAGTGTAGGAACTCATTAATATTTTAGAAATTCAGTTTTGTTTGCATGCGAAAACCAAAAACATTTTGAAATCAAAAACTTCCTACGGCCTTGTCTTAAAGAAGAAGGCTTTTATAAAACTCCGAATTGGCATATCATAACCTTTACACTCATGCGCGAGTTGACGCAGATCTTAGCTGCGTCGCTTTACCTTCACAAGTATGATTGTCCTCAGCCAATGAGAGCTCTGCATCTGGGCATACGCACTCGTAACTGCCAGGTGTGTTTTCACAGTCGTGAGAGCATCCACCATTCCGTACAGCACATTCGTCGATATCTGCGTAGATATATTTTCAAAAATTATCGACTTTCTATGTGCCCAATGTTGTTCTTCAACTCTTTGAGGCAATAGAGTTATGTTGCGCCAATACCCCGCGTCAACGGACAACACTTCAGCCTTGGTGAGAGTAGGACGGCGTTTCTACTTTTTGGCGCCCTTATAATTTTTCCTACCTTACTGAATGTGTGAAGAAAGCCTCAACTTAAACTCACAATCTAATGCGAAACGATTTGCACAAGAAGCGCGGTCCATATTTTTAGCATTAATTAGAGCCACTATGGGTTGTATTTTTATGTACTTTTCTGCTTCAAATATCTAATATCCTAAGTCTGATTCCTAAGTAGAGTGCGCTTGCTAAAGGTTTCTAAACCCAAACCTAAGTGCTATTTTCTTTGTTTAATTGTTCAATTCATACTCCCTGTAGGTTCCCATCACACAAAATTCTTATTTACTGTCTTCAAAGTTTGGGTGTTTCTTGGTGTTGCGGAAACTATTGTTTGTTAGCTTTTGTGTTGTGGTGTGGGTATTGTTCAGTGTCTTTTCAATCTTTTGTATTACGTCATTGGTGTCCGCAACACCAAGAAACCACCCAAAGTTTCACCCTTCAATGAAATCTAATCGGTCTGAAAAGTCGAGGAAACTTGTTCTGGTTTTGTGATGTATTCATATTTTAAATCAGTGCATTTGTAGCAGTTAAAAAGAATGAAAAGTTGTAATAAACGTTGTAGGTATGTGAAAGGGATATTTTTTTCAGTAAACGTATGCGAAAGGGGAACCAGCTTTTTCTGTCAAAAATGGTGTATAAAAGGGTGAAGGGTTGGACCTCAGGGCGGAGCCTCCTAAATACGTGACTTTGTTGAGTATTTCCACCCCCAGAGCGCGATATCATGCTTGATGATGAAAGGAAACTCTGTAATATCAGCTCCAGGTGCAGTCTTGAGAAATTTTGTTTATTTTTGTTGCGAGATAACGAAAAATAACCTCGTTTTCAACGCTGCGTACTTTAACGGTCTGCATTTGCTAGTTGAATTAAATAGCAGTGTCAAAAAACACTAAACAATATCAGTAAAATACAAAATGCCTTTGGCGCTCTAACTAAGATGCTGCTAAAAATGGTGAGTTCCTGTCTAATCATACCTATAAAAAAATATATCCGATAACCTGATTGGTTATCAACAGCCCTGATTACTGCAGCATTAATAGGAAGTACGCGTCAGCGCGCCCGCGACGGTAACCATACAGTTGTATCTTAAGAGATCCTCTGTTTATATAAAACAAAATATCAAATTCTCATAAAAGGTGACTCACATTTTGGTATTCTTAGGGATTGAAAGGTCACAGAAAATCATTTTTTGAGTCGTCTAGGTCTGTTTGTAATCGTATACTCGGGATTTTAAAAATTGGATCACTCGAACCACCCAGTATATTTTTACTGACCTTCCTCGCAAGTATGTCCTTTAAATCCTGCTGCACATTTGCATGAGAAGCTATCGCCTACAGATACGAGACAGCTCCCTCCGTTCTTGCAGGGAATGCTGGTACATGGACTGACTGCAAAATAAAAAGAAATCTATTGCTGTCGCACCAAGTTTAAATCCATAAAAAGGAACCCGACGTCGCTAACATACAGAAGAAATCCAACACAGTCTTGGATTCTGGATTCCATTCCATGGATTCTGGATTTTAGATACTAGATCTCGGATTCTTTGCCGGACAGTGGAACTTAAATTCCGGAATCCTTGAGTTGTATTCCGGACTCCAACAAAACAAAAGAGAGATTTAGAATCACGCTTACAGCAAAAGGCAATTTGTACCACGTGAAACATTGTTCCCGTTTTTCTCGTTTTCTGTTCGTCACTTTCACACAAAAATTAATAATTTTATGCCAGGGTTATCAAGAAAAATTGTTTTGAAGTGTTTTTACCTGCTTATTTTCTATTTTGAGAAATTCTCAACTTGAATCTGACGTTTTCCGTTTGCGGTCAACGCAACTCTAAACCTGTTTAACGTCTATCTGGAGAATGCGCAACAAGATCACGGGAACATTATCAACTGCCATCATTAACATTTGGAGTTTAAGTCTTATTTGTCATAATATTGCGAACTTATAGTTTCAACTCTTTCATGTATTATTTTTCATTCAAGAAGGGACATAAAGCGCTTGCACAGAGAATAAAATCACATGTGATGTTATGCTATCTAATATTCGAACTGAAGTCATTTAAAAAAAAATCATGGCTGAGTACCTTTATATTCAGTGCACCCATATTTGGATATCAGAGAAAAGAATCTTTCACAAAATTGCAACTTAAATCGCTCATTACTCACATCGATTTTCCTAATCAGTTGATGTGGCTGTGGATTGTTATTAACAGTGGAGAGTATAGTTCATGCAGTAGCATTCAAATATATCATTTTTGAACTCTCAGACGTGTCCTGCATAATGAAACTCTAAATCTTTGACAGATTTAAATCTTAAACAAATTTACGTCACATAGCAAATTTTAGCATCTAACCTCCAGAGGATTCCTCAAAGACGGCTCCATCGGGAAAATCATTGGCTTCTTCTTCGAGGCCGTCTACAAGTTTGTCATTTGCGTATAGAGTTTTTCGAGACGTGACTTTTCCAATCGAAGACAAGCTTGAACAAAGAATCAGCACTATGACCGTCAAATCTTTCATGATAATTTCACAAAGATATCAAACTCCTTCCTCTTTTACTGAATTTGCAGAATTAACCGGAAAAAAATTGAATTGCTCTTTTATAGGGATAAAGTATTATGCCGGAATGTATGTCAAGAAAATAATATATTGAAGACCTGTCTTAGGCGACATATCACGATCCAGGGTTAGGAAATCTGGGCCAATCAAAAACTGTATTGTATGTTAAAAGCTATTCAGTCCATATTGTCACTTAGGTCTTTCTTTACGTTCGAGAAAAATTTAGGACAGTTTTTAATCATGGAATATGATGCAATCATTGTCGCCATTTTCATCGCTTTCAATGGCTTTTATTCAGTTTTGAGTTCATTCCCTTTAAAATACTTCACAGTTTAACAGGCGTTCAAAATTTATTTGCCTTGTCGAAAATGATCTAGCATTGGTTCAATCCTTTATTTGTGTGATGTTTATTCCTTTTATTCTTTGATAAAACTCCAGCCAATTTAAGGTAAAATACGGACGGAAAAAAATGGGCTAGTTTTTCAATATTTTTATTTATTCCTGAAATCTTTTAAGATATAATTTCATCCAGTTAGTGCTGATTGTTCTTTTTTCTTGTTTTCTTATCACTTACAACTTTTGATTTTGACAATTTCACAACTAGCAATTTTCCACACTTGTGTAAAGGAATTTGGAAAGTAATGAGACACACAGTACTCGGTGTGAAAAACGACGATAGGGGCATGACGAAAAACAGTGAAAACAAAGGAGTCAAAACAACCAAGGAAGACCCCAAGGACTTAACACTGCAATGAATAAATTTCCTGAATCACTCTACTCAAGTTTTATAGTTTAGTCAAAGCTGGTCGACAATTATGTCCATTTCGTGCGTTTTCCTCCTACTGTTATACCCTTTTAACCTGGTGTTTGTTCAAGCAATTAACATAGAACCGAAAGAAATAACATTGGACGGTGGTAAGTGATGTTTCTAGTATAGGACATTGGCAAGTTACCTTAACTTTCACTCAGAGGTTTTTCTGCTAGCAACGCCGGCATACAGCGTAGTTCAGGGTAAAGCTTTCTATAAAGTAAGGCAATTTGTAGGTCGTTAGCCTACGTAGCCGGCGGGATTATTATTTAGCGCAAGCAGAGTTTTGGTAGAGGAACTGCGAAGCCGTGCGGAGAATTTAGGAGGAGACGAAATTTCCTCCAACCTTCGGCGCTCGCTTCTCTCAGCAAAGCCGCGAGAATTGCGGCTTCGCCGCCAAAGCCCTTACAAGGGCAAAACCAATTCCGCCAGCTACGCAGGCTAAGGGTCGGGATGTCGGATCAGTCCGGCAAAACCCAATCCCGCTTGCTTTCTTTCAATGGCAGAATTTGAATAGTACTGTACGTTCAGACACTTTACGAAAAGGACTGAATTAAACAAGTAAAAAA
Organism: Porites lobata; assembly: GCA_942486035.1. Classification (NCBI taxonomy): domain Eukaryota; kingdom Metazoa; phylum Cnidaria; class Anthozoa; order Scleractinia; family Poritidae; genus Porites; species Porites lobata. The sequence goes on along the minus strand of CALNXK010000074.1, from coordinate 304,217 downwards.
AAAAAGTTTAAAATGAACATCATCCCACAAATTCAATGAATTAAACAAACAAGGCCCTTTGCCAAAGAAAAAAACATCTTATTCAAATAAATACACCAACTTAGTTGCATGGGCTATATATTGGTCCTGTTCGGAATGTGTGGACGGGGACTTAAACCACCTCTTGAGAGCGGTTTCAAACAGATGGTTTTCAAACAGTTTACTCATGGATAGGGTATATAATTCAGTGAGTTTGGGTCTAGAATAGGGTATCATTTTCCAGTAAAATGATCAATTGGTTGAAGATTTTATTCTAGACTAGGGAAACCGAGAACCGCCACTCAAAAACGTTAAAAAAACTCAAAACGGTTTTGTTTTGGCTGGACTGTGATAGTGACCTCAGTTGTTTCTGGAAAACAGCTACTCTAGGATAGGGGGAATTTGGGGAGTTTACTCTAGAATAGGGTACCAAAATTCAGCTGAACTAGCTCTGGTATAGGTTAAAAGTTTCAGGGTCCCAGCCGTGACACACCAGATAAATTCCTAAGTACCTCCCCCGGGGGGCGGATTCACTGGTTTCGAACGGGCGGAAAGTTTGATTCGTGTAAAAAATATGCAGATTCGTGTGGGAGAGACTAAAATTTGCTATCGTAAACTTGCTTACCAAATATGGCGTATTTACACTGACAATTTCGTTTCCAGTCACCTGGCTCGATTTCACTCCATCCTGGTGTACGCGATATGGCCGAAAGAAGCTGTCAAAAGAAGCAGTACCAAAGTCCGAAAGTTGCATGAGGTTATGTGTAAAGCTAAATCCTTACTGCAAAGCAGTGGAGTGGTGGACGAAAGCCGGCGGTTTGTGCTTTGAATGTACTCGGCCATCATGGATGAGACGGTACAAGGATGCCAGTGATCTCGCTAACCCACCGCATGTGTTCATTGAAAAACTTGGTAAGATTGTCATAAAAGATATCATTGGCCGTGGATGTGTATCCTAGGGGGACTCCCATATGAAAGAGGCGGGGATGATGGTCGGAAATTTTTATTAAACCCCTAAAAGAGACCAATCTGGGCGTGGTTCGACCTCTTTTTGACCCCTAAAAGAGACCATTTTGTGGACAAAGACATTTTGTTACAATCTTCTCTCGGTATTGATGTTATAAAAAACTTTGATTACGTGAATCGAATAAATAAAACGAATTGAAAATATATAATTTTTTTATATTTCTTCGCGAGCAATCCTAAAGCGACCTTTACGGCTAACATTAGTGGCGTTTTGCCAGAACACCCTAAGTTAGACCATAATCCGACATTTACACCCCTAAGCAAGACGACGAGAATCCCCGGCCCTTTCATATGGGAGTTCCCCCAGGAATGTGTATAAAAAGTTTTGTTTATCGTTTGTCCCACGTTAGCCACTAAGCAACTGATTCGCAGCGTTTCGATCTCGTACTGCTAGCATTCCCATCATTCCATAATGTCGATTTACTGAGTGTGTTTAGGAACGTTAAGATCCAACGACGTGACGGCAACAACAACGTTGCTTAACCAGTGAATTAGCCTTATTTCAGTTTTTATCGTGATTATTCCCACCCACTTAGTTCGTTAAATGCACGCAAAAACTCCTAAAGTTGAATTCCAACGGACTATATCCAAGTTCAACAGGGAAAATAAGACTTCGCCGTTGCTGGTTTAAATTCTCCCTGTAACGCGAAATTAGGCATTTTCACGTCGTAGTCATGCAAAAACGGCAAAGAAATGTACATAAAAAGAGTGCTTCAGGTGCAAAATTGTTGTTTTGCTTATTTTACCAATTGCTTTTTTATACTCTTTAAAAAGTCCCTTTCTTGTCCCTTTTATTAGTACCACTGCGGTTGATTGTGATTGGTGTACCACGAACCTTTCTCATGGCTGCCTGTGGCTTTCGAGCCAAAGCGTTGTTGGCATAATTAGTTCCTCTCAGCGGTCTGTTTTGGTACCGATTGGTTTTTGTGTTGTCTTATCGTAAGCACCAACAATTTTACAGGAATCTCTATTCTACTGCCCCTGTTAATGTTTTTAAGGGTTAAGTGTTTTTTGAATAGCCTCTATATGCTTTAACCAACCGCAACTGCAATTCTTTAAAAAAACTTAAAAAGTTGCTTGAAAGTAATTGATGGACTTACGGACTGCCATTATTTTTCACTAGTTAATACTTGTCAATCCAGTCCTTGTAAAAACGGAGCAACTTGCACGCAAACGGAAATTCCACAAAGATACGAATGTACATGCAGACTTGGTTACAAAGGAGTCAACTGCGAGACAGGTATCGTAGTGAAGGTTTTGTATTGCCTTGCTCATCTTCTAGAGTCCGGCTTGTTATAAATTCAAAGGAAAAAGAAATAAAAAAATATATTACCTGATAGATTGCGAATAACGAAAGTGAGAGTTTTCGGGAACTCAGAAATGGCCTGCATAAAGTGTAATTTTCAATACAAATAGGAAGAGCATGCCGATAATTTTACCCACTACTTGGTTTCGAAATGAATTTCCCGCTATGTCGCCTTTTCAACCGCTGGTTTACATCCCGGATCTTAAATAAACCGACTGTGTGAGTCAATTACAAATTCCGTGGTCATAGCTTGAATGGACTTTTCCTAGCTACATCTCTATTACCAAAGTTAGGGACTCCTGCTATTACCGATGGACAGAAATTTATGCACTACTATGCGAGTCGATGGCAAGTTCAAGTTGATGATGTCATCTAGATCCCTCCCGGGTGGAATTGTATTTTCAGACATATACATAGGGTCAATATAATAAATGGCTGTTTGGCTAAACGGACTCTGGTACATTGTAAGACTTATTAGAAATAATAAGTGTCGTGCATCATTTTCGTACAGACATTAACGAGTGTGCTTATCACAATGGCGGATGTTCACACAACTGCAAAAATACAAATGGCAGTTACCATTGCTCGTGCCCAGACCCCGAGCTGAATTTGGCACTGGATAATCATTCATGCATTGGTGAGTACTCTGTGATTTTAAATAAGGGGCGTTATGTGAAGATTATACGCGCAAAGAGAATGAGTCTGCGGAATAGATTTAATGTTATTAAATACCCTTATCAATTAATTTATCAATTGATTTCGGAGCTTTCGATTCTGATAACAGTAGCTTCTTAAGCTTCTTATTCGACCTTTTATCACGGGATTTAAAAGAATCATGCAAAAAAAGGAATGAATGAATAAGAAGAAATTCCAAAAGAACTGTGTTTACTGAGAATAGGAGTTTAATCACCAGTGTGTAAAAGTAAGGAAAGAAAGGGTCTTTACCATTGCAGATTTTTTGTTATCGACGCACATAAAAAAACACCTAATGATTGCAAACAAATATGTGCATTCAAGCATCAATGTTGGAACTATCAGTAAAAAGAAAACATTAGTGCGTCAAGGGGGATCAACCACATTTGCATTGAGATGTTCACAGTTAGTAGACAAAGAGTAGTCCCTCGTTTTCCTCGGGGATAATTGAGCAAACTAAGTATATGAGGGTGCAGGTGAATATTCCTCTGCGCGCGAGGAGAGGAGAGGGACCTAGAGGAAGGATTGTGTCACCTTCATCGCGTTTGGCCATTTTCACTCGCGCTTGTGTGATTCACTCGCTCTGCTATCCACGTGGAAAGTGAGCGACTACTCGTAGTCTACCCCCTTAACGAATACCGTACACTGCTGAGCAAGTCCCCTACTTATAAGCCCCCCACCTCTAATTGGCCCATCTTCCTGTTAAAAAAAATGCATTATAATATAAGCTACCGCTAGCTTCAGTCATAAGCCAACTCTGAATTCTTAAAACAAGTAAACGCAAAACGCATTTTGATCAGCACTGCTACAGCTAGTTTCGAATCGCTTTTTCTATTTCGTTTATAAGCCCCCCTCGGATATAAGCCGCTCCGTTTACAAGCCCCATCTAAACGTCTTACAAAGATGTATAATCCCAGGGCTTATAAACAGCAGCTTACGGTACACCAGATAACTATATGCCTTTTTCCTTTCTTACAGCCAATGGTGCGACCGTGCGATGTGGTGAAAACGTTATGGCAATCACTCTCCCTAAATCGCTTCTCCTCGGCTTAAACCGCGAGCATCTCACTCTACGCGATGAAAATTGTGTTGCCACGGAAACCAGCACACATTTCACCCTTAAGACTACATTGACAGGCTGTGGCACGATCGCCAGATACAGAGGAAAGGCAACGGTTTATAGTAACACAGTCATGGCGATACCGGTTGCAGGTGACGCGATCATAACAAGGGTTCGAGAGATTAAGATACCCTTTCGCTGTTACTACAAGAACTCTGGTCAAGCCTTTGCCGTTGGGGTTGAACCTGATGCCAGGAAACTGGTTTTTAATGAAGATGGCAAAGGAAACTTCACAGTTGCTTTGGACATGTTTCCAGATGAAAGGTATCTGCAACTCACTGGATGTATTAGGACTAAATGTTGCTCGAATTTTAAACTTGTAGGTTTTGCAACTTCCTGTATTTATTACTAAGATAAGGATGATGGTCGGTAAAGCACTGAAGTTTACAACAGGAAAACAAGATCCCCATAAAGGGGGTTCATTGGGCTGCCGACTGCGCGACGCAGTGGTTTAATATTTTGAGAAGTATAGATTATAACTACATTTTTCCTTGCTTGAGTGTACATTTACTCCTAACCAGTGGAATGGGATAGAGATATATATATTTAGTATATACACACTCAGTGATCTTGGTGATTTAAGCAATCTGATTGGTTCGCTATCTCGGACTATTCAACAATATTTACCTCCTAGCGAGTGGATAATGTGTGAGCTCGCTTTTTTCCCATTTTCTTTTAAAAGTCGACAAAATCCTAGGGTTGACTTTTTTTCAGGTAAGAAAAGACTTCGAAGGATTCAAAACGGAGTTTTTCCATTTACTGTTGTTGAGTTTTGTGGTCGATGGATTGTTTACAACTCCCGTTTATTCGCCTAGAAGAGGCCGTTTTGTGAACTGAGCATATCCTAACAAGAAAAATTTGGCCCAACAACGAAGTTTATTTAGAAATTCTACGTTTCAAGTAAACACGAGAAAGAATACTACATGAAAACGACGTCTTACCTCGAGGAACCGAATCGCCATTTTTGTCAGCACTTCATGCGAAGAACAACACAACAAACCTTTTCGGCTATAAACTTGGCGAGTCAACAGAAAACAAAAAAGCTCTTCTTTTCTTCTCAGGTAAGGAAACAATTCAAACTTTTAGCGGTTGTATTGAAGTTATTATTGTTTGCGAAGCGATAAGCCATGTTTGAAAATTCTACAAAGATCTATTTTTAAACTGTCGCGTGTCTAGCTGACCTGATCTGTCAATCAAATCGTACTTTTTAGTGGTTTCCTCTCTGATTTTGTTGAGATCACTTCGTGTGTATGTACTAAAACAATTATTCTTTTCAATCTCGGTGAATAGTGGCTTTAGGAATATTTACCTCGCCACTTCGTGGCTCGGTAAACATTTTGCCACTATTCACCTCGATTTCAAAGAATAATTGTCAAATATACTTAGCCTTTTGAAACAAGAAACGATTGACATTATTTTGAACTGGGACATTTCCACAACGCAATCCCCCCCGCCAAATCTCTCTGCCCTCCCCAGCTGAGCCGCCTCACCGCCGTGCGTGGCGTCAGAAGTCCCTATTTCAGTCCAATATTTTGTGATTGGTATCAAGAATCGTACCATAATAGTGGACATCTTCCCAATTACATTTATCCAACGATAGCTGGTTACGCAGATCGAGCAGAAGCATCTAAGCCATTCAGAATAAAAGGAATATTTTGAATGAATAAAAAATATATATTTTCAATCCATTAGGTTTTCTTCGGCCTATACTCTAAAAGATTACCCTGTGGAAGTCAAGTTGAGACAGAATCTTTATTTTCAAGCATCTGTGAAAACCAAGGACAAAACTCTGTCGGTTTTGGCTGAGAATTGTTACTCTACACCCTCCAAGAACAGAAATCATAACGACAGATATTATCTCATCAAGGACGGGTAATCAAGTAACAAATAATGTAGAAAACTATATTATATTATCAAGATAGCATGTCTAAGAATACATCAACGTCCTTCGTTTGTTGTTGTTGTTGTTGTTCGTTGGGTCTTCTTGATTACGGCAAGCTGTATAATCGTTTTTGAATAACGTTAAGCCAGCAGTTATGAGAAATAAGTCGTCCCATGTGACAGAATCCAAGGCAGTCTTTGATTCTGGATTCCAGGCCGTGGATTCCGGATCCCGGGTACTGGATTCTGGATTCCAATCTTCAGTGAGATTCCGGATTCCTTGAGCTACATTCCGTATTCCAAAGCCTAGGATTCCGGATTCGACAAGCAAAAGTTTCTCGGATCCAGGAATCCGTATTTCCTTACAGGAGGCGAAAAAATAATCAGACGACGTTTTTAATGCACTGTACTTTATCAGTAGCGTTTTTCTCGTTTTTTCTTTTGTTTTTGCTTTCAATTTGTTTCGGTTTTTTAAAGTCAATTCACCATTGATATTGATTATTGTTAACAGAGATAGATATTTGGAACGCTTTAATGATAAAATAACTCTTATTAACGACAGGGAATAGCAATAAATAGTTCCAAGAATGTGATGCTTTCAACTTTCAGCTGCCCCGTCGATAAAACCACCGCCGTCGTGAAGTCGATAAAAGCGAGCATGGCACGGTTCACAACTGAAGCCTTCAAGTTTATTGCGGATCACCCCTTCGTGTTTGTCCATTGCGAAATAAGGATTTGTGACGCAAGAAATTCAAACTCCAGATGTGCACAGGGTTGTATCACAGAAATAAGAGAAAGACGTGACGTCAGAAATGATGACGTATTGTACCCACTGGCACAGGGACCCCTCACAATCAGCAGTGATATGACACTGAACCTAAGCTCGGCTAGAAAGTCAGCTTTGCAAGGTAAGCAGAATGACATAATCCATGTAGTGTGAGTTGAATTAGGATGCGTTCGATTGATGGAATTAAGGAATGAAAATACGCATAAATTTTTGACAAATTTCTTTAGCCTGCGTACTCCAGGCGTGGAAAGGGTAAGGAATCGGGACTGAAGTGGAAAAGGGAGGGATTTTGGAACCATTCAGAAATTTTCCAAGAGATTTTTAAATTTTACTAAGCAATGAAAACTAAAACAAATGATTTTTAGGGTTTATCCATCAATTTATTCTTAATCCAGAATAGTCAATTGAATGCGTTCTTAATGGAAGTGATTATGACTTTATCGTTTGTGGAAGTAGCAAATGACAGACAAACTAAGTTCACGAAATTGCATCGCAGAGTTGAACACATAACTTTACCTGGTTTTAGCACTAACACGTACCCACAAGTCCATTTAAGTACGCTGACCAGCAAGTAAGCATATTTACAAAAAAATCACCTTTTATATCTTTGCGTTTGTGTTTCAGGTGGTACTGTTCCCGCTGTCTTTGCAATGGCGGTAATATCTTCGCTTTGCATTGTGGGAATGGCATGGCTACTAAACAGAAGATCCCTTTAAGCCATTGTCCGCACTCAGAGGGTTATATGCTTCTCCTACACTTTATAAGCAAGTCACATGTCTACATTCTACTTCAGCTGGACATTTTGCAGTCCTTTGGTGACATTTAAGGAAAAATAAATACGCCATATTGATCTGAAATTGAAACCTTTGTAACAGAAATAAGTGACAACTATCGTGATGTCATTTTCGTCGAAATAATGACTTGTCCATAAATAAACAAGTAAAAAAGAAATCTTAGTGTGGTTTTCATTGAACACCGGATCCGGTTGTGTTTGAAAGGGCCGTTTAGTGGCTCGGGAGCGCTTAAAGATTCAATAAATATTAGAGAGTTTTATCAGACCATGCCAGGCGAAACATTATCAAAAAACATGGCTCCCAGGAGCTTCTGTTTTTAAACATTCTGAAACATGGACAGTGATGAGACGTCTAAACAATTGAGCCAGGAAAATCGTGCAAAAAGAGCAGTTTTATGTTTATTATATTTAAGCATAACAGTGGTGCTATTTGAGCACAAAATTGATATTTGTTGAACATAAAACAAAACGAATTATCATAATAGTATGAGGCTTTGTATGTTCACGATAAACCGGAAAGCTCTTGCGCTGGCACGAAATCCCTATCCATACCGGATAGGGATTCTGTTCACACATAGGAACGATGATTTCGGTGCAATTTCTGCAACGGAGCGGAGCTGCGCCGCGCCGATCTCTAGAGTGGAGCTTCACTTGTCGAATAGGTTCTGTACCACACTTTAGTGCAGTAAAAACAGTTACTCAGACTGTATCAGAAGTGAATAAGTAGGAGCGAGGATTGGAATCCACTGAGACGGAAGTAAATATTCAAGAGTGAGGACTGGGATCTGGTTCACCAGACCCTCTCGGCCAACCACGCTGGCGCGAGATGTGAGTTATAATTAACGAATTGTTCCCCTTGCTGATCATTATTGCCGGATAGTTTATCATGTCGGTAAAAAAAGCTATCCAGCATAGTGTCAACCTAGCCCGAAACATTCAGCACTGAATGTGGACAAACCTAGCAAAAAGAAAGCGACTTCACAACAAGGCAACTGGTTTGTTCAAGTTAGTAGATTAAAAAGGTTGGTACACATGGATAAAGCCTGTGATCTAACTTGTTTAGAAAATAAGAGAAATGTAAACAAAGATTCGCCTTTACGGTCGCCATGACGTCATGTGAATTCAATGGTTATACAATTTTTTTGAGTGGAGGTGGGGAGTTGCAATATGGTCTATGTGAAAATGGTGAATGAAAAAAAAAATACCACACACCTTGTTTTCATACAAAAGTTTATTTTAATCTCTTTCTCAGTCCAACATAATCATCAAGGAGACTACCCTCGACATACTCAGATGTCTCAAGCTCCCCTAATAAAATAAGTGCTCTAGAAAAATTCCAGGGTATATGTTTTAGAGAGTACGCGAAAAAAACTTAAAATTAATTTCGTCCTCCTTTTCGTCTTCGTCCTCGAATTTAAAGCTCTCTATCAAAATGGTAAACAACATTCCCTCTTTGTTGTGCCATTCCTGGTAATGTCATTTCGTATCAGCGTTGAACCTGACTTTAAATAACACCGTAATGTAACGTCGTTCAAAAGTGAACTGTACAATGTGGCAATGAACAGTCTCTTTGTTAAATATTGTTTAATCTAAAGGCAAAAACAATTCACACTTCATCCGAGCTGTCGGTTGGGTTTGGGTACTGGCATCTGGGGTATATCTGTGTTAGGAGACCCAAACCAAGTAATCTACTCTCTTCATATTATCACAACTTTTCAGTAAATATGACCATTTAGTTCAATGTTATAAAGCAGCTATTTTTTCGCGATGCTGCGATATTGTAAAAAAAAAATCTTTACATCGGATATTGACGATTTCTTCTGTGGCAGAGTAAGTCCTTTTTCATGACATCAAGGGAATGATGGCGACACGAGGTGGTCTCTGTAGTAACGCATCACAAAAGTTGTTTGGTCAGAATCTCGTACACCATCCGTCGCCTAAAGTAAGGCATGTGTCTCTGAAAAAGATACAAAAAGAACAAAAAGGCAACTGTCAGGTTGAAGGAGCTTCGACTGCCACGATGTTTTGATTATATTTTTCGTTCTATTCTCTTCATAAAATTTGTATTTATTTAATCTTTACCTGATCAAAATCGAAGTTTGCCCTTCTTGAAAGGTACTCGGCATACTGAAAAAGAACAAACCATAGAGAAGCTTAGCTATTAATTACAAACCTTTTTTTTCAGTGCCACCTATGAAAAAACAAACCACCAAAATACGACAAAATAACGCCCAGCAATTTGTTTTCATGCGCCTTTATCCTATAAAAGGAAGAGCACGTAGCTAAGGAGGAACAACAGAGGTAATTACTTTTATAGATAATGACCTTCTGTCCTCTTCAAAGAAGAAAATAATGACCTGCTGGTTCTAAAACAGTGGGAAAACTTATTCAATCGGGTACTGCCTTAGCTCTCGGTCATCTAAAAAAAGGAAAACCTCGTTCCGCGCGATCGATCGTCATTTTTTAAGACAGCTTCGGACCCCAAACGTAAGCCTATCTTAAGTATTTCATCCAAAGGGTAGAAAGTTAAAAATTACATTTATGCGACTCGAAGTTTTATTCCAGCAGTTAGAAGGTTACAACCCGACTCCACAGTCATGATCATATGTGTTGCTAACGCGTTTTGTTTGATACAAAAAACTCGCGGTGTCCGTAACTGGGGCTGGCTGCTTACGGGAATGTAAAAACACACAGTTTGTAGGGAGTTGAGAAAAACGAGGTTTTGTGAAGGCGGCCGTAAGTAGAGCTGTCCGCTTAGGAGAGTGTCCGTTAGAAGAACTTCCAGTCGCATTACATTCGGTTAGTATTCTCAGAGCTATACCTTGCAGGCGAAAACTCCACAGTCACATCCGTTTAGCTGCTCAGGTATATCCTGTTAGACGAGAAAAAAAAGAAAATATATATATAAAAATGTAATTAGCGGTGCCATTTTGGTAAAGTGAAGTGCTGAACCATGTAGAAACCTTCAACTATAAGGCCTGGTTAAAAAAATCGCATTTCACATGTGCCAAATCTAATGCAAATGAGCATGAACAATAGATTTGACCCATTATGCATTAAATTTGGAGCGAGAACAATAACCTTAACCCCACATACGGCTTAGCCTCGGGGATAAGAACCGAAGGCCAAATTAGTGAGTAGCGAGTGCTCACATCACTGCACCACCCAAGAGAGCATCGTCGCTAGTCTAGTGGCTGCATAATGGAAGTAGGTACAAGGCAAACACAATGACTCAGTAGCAAACACCACACAAATGAACAACCAACTTAACGTACTAAATGTCACTTCTAAAACAACAAGAATCGAAACAAGTAATAAATTATGAACGTAGTGTTTTCGGGTTTCTCCTCACTCTTTAATTAGTGTTGTGAACAAGATAGAAATGTAGTTTCTTTACCAAGAGAACTTTAGAAGTGTTCGCGCGTTTTAAGTCCAGTTGGAATTTGGAAGTGCTGCTTTTCGAGCAAAGGGGAAAGACCAGAGTACCCGAAGAATACACTTAGTTTCAGAGTTCAGGTGCAGATACCTTCGGAGATGCCGTCTTCCATCCGTTGAAATCAAAAGGCACTTTCTTCTTGTCCACTGATTCATCGTTTAGGTAAGATCTGTCAGTTAAGTATAGTAAAAAAGAACGTCAGGCTAGGAGGCTTTTTTATAGTTAACTGTTCACAACCTTACCGTATACTATTATCTAGAAGAAAACTAACAACACACATGTATGCGAGGTAGCGTACATCCTTGTTCTAGCTCACAAGGGATTTTCTTGCCCAAACGCGCCCAATCATAAAATAATTAAACAACACCTTTGCAAATAAAAACCAAATCAATCACAGACACGGACGATTCAGACTTTAATAGTTAAATCCTAATCCTTCGTTCGTGATCTAGAACACTAATTAATTGGCAGACACTACTTACCAGGTTGAACAATCAATTATTAAACGAGTGCTAAACGGAGGGGTACCGGAAAAGTCGCGAGCGAGAAGTCACGCGAGAGCAACACGCGAAAGGACACGCGAGTGCGAGGGGCTCGCCATATATGGAGAGCTTGCTTCCAGGCTACAAGGAGCTCAGTTCAGGTAAACCTCAAAACGCGTTCGACCCGTTTATAAATGACGGTTAGCCAACACTATCAAAAACACTAACAGTCTCTCACCTAAGTGCTGATAAACACTGATTGTTGGAGCCTTTCAGTGAGTCGTAATATGATATACACTTTTTCCGGAAATCAACTGCCTGCGATAGACAACAAAAAAACACTGAAAACATGACAAAGTGTGCTGAGGTGATGGGGGAGGAGGGGGGGTTGTTCACCTTGGTCGTACGAGAGAAATTTGCAGAAGGCAAGCAAAGGCTTCTGGCTTTGTTATTTTCAATGTTTAAATTGTTCCAATGCGCTGTAAATTTCCCAACCCTTTTAACAGATTACTTCAAAGTTCCAAGTGTTAAGCGTTATAGTTGGCACCATTTGCTTACCTTATTTTACACGGGAGGAAAACGTTTTTCAACGAAAAAGAACTTCATTAATTTGCGAAACACTAAAATATAGCTATTTCATATACCCTTGACCAACCATGTTTCGACTTTTCAAAGGAAAGAGGCACGACTAAATAGACTCGATGAAAAGAATAAATTCAATTTTCAAAAAATTGCCTCACAACGAATTAGCTAAAAACTTTCGGGTGTTGCTAACAAGAGTTAAAGTTAAGGCTGGTTTTCACAAGCGACGGAGTCGGAGTCGGAGTCGTAACCAGAAGCGTCGCACTTTACGGTCTAGTGAAAACTGCGTTCTGATTTCGCTTACGTCTGCGTTGCTTACGATGTAGTGAAAACTAGGCTGCCGGAGTCGCAAGCAGAAGCAGAACTAAACCAAACCCAAAACGCGGGAACGTGCATTTTGATTGGTTTCTCCCTCCGCTTCTGCTTCCGACTCTGATAATCTGGGTTTTCACTGGACCGTAAACGATGGAGTCGTAAGCGGAGTTGGAAGAAAATGGAAACGTTCTGATTCTTCCGTCTCCCGAGTCTGTCGTGCTTATGACTCTGCTTACGACTCCGATTTTAGATTTTCAAAAGGTCGTAAGCGGTCCTACGACTCCGCTAACGATTCCGACTCCGACTCTGATCTGTCGCTAGTGAAAACCAGCCTTTAAAGATCTTGAAAAGAATCTAACAAAATTCACCCATTACACCTGTAAAATTTGTATAGGTAATAGCATGATTTGTAGTGATATTTGGCATAAATACCACGAGTGATATTTCGAAATTGTTATACGTAATTTCACGAGCGGTTAGGCGAGTGAAATTTGAGACAATTTTGAAATATCACGAGTGGTATTTATGCCAAATATCACGTACAAATCATGCTATTATTTGTTTATACTACTGCCCACAAAAGGTTTGTAATTTTCACATGTAGGTATTTCCAATTAAGCTGAAATACCACTGCTCTAAGCCAATCAAATTACAGAAATTTCTCATGTAGTAGTATAACAAAGATAACACTAAAACAATTGAGCAAAAAACACAATTCGCGTAATACTGTTAGTCTACTAAAACCAACAGTGAACTCAGTAAAAGCGCTGCTAAAAAGGTTGAAGTCCATAACTTATGAGTGATACCGCAAACTACCACCTTTTAGTCTAGGACCCGGTTCGTTAAAGGCAGAATAATGCTAATCCAGGAGTAAAATCATGTTCCACTACCTTCCTATGTATTGCTTATTAAAGTAACATTTTCTGTTTTTATAACTGTAACTCAGAGTAAAAGCTTTACAGTAATTTTGTAAGCTTAAATTGCATTTCATTAGACAAGAAAAGCTTGTTTAAAATTTGGCGTAATCTTGGGTTAAACGTAACCATCCTTTGAGGAACTGGGCCCTGCAGCGCTTATACAGCTTCATAAGGGGTTTTTACGGGAATAGAGAAAAAAAACCGGTTCGAAACAAGCTATACAAATGCTGATCAAAATACGTTTTGTATTTACTGGGTTTTTTAAATACGGCTAAAAGAAAGGTCATAATAAAATGAATTCACTTGAATATATTTGGAGGGGGGCTTTCAATCGGATGTAATTTTAAGTTTACATGTAGATGGGCCAATAAATGTGGGGGGGGGGGGAACTTATAAGCCAGTGGTGGATCCATAGGAGGAGCCCGGGGGGCCCGCTCGCCCCCCATCTGAGGATCTGGATCCGCCACTGTAAGGGCAGTTTCAATCCCCGGGGGGAGAAAAAGTAAAGTGACTTCTCACCGCTAAACACCAATGCATTCCTAAATGAACAGGAACAAGGACTAAATCCATAGCAAATATATCAACCTGGAAATAAAGTACACAGATAAATAAATACCCAGGAAATTTATAACATAGGACAGGAAGTACTAACTACAAATAATTCAGCCTGTTCTCGTGAGACATGTATAATCGTGACAAATCTATTTATTTGCCAATCCCGAGTCCCGTTAACGTTTTCTCGAATCCCGCATGTATTTTGGTCAAATCCTAGCTCCCGGGAATACCCTTTCAGGATCTGCCGACCTGTGGCAACCACAGAGTAGCACTTCACTGCTGGAATTCTTATTACCTTCTTTGTCCAACGCCTAAGACTTGCATAGCCGGACTTGATGAGTTTGGGATAAAAGAACGAATTGAACGCATGCACTTTAACTTTGCCTTGTTGGTTACTTCTTTCCACTAACAGGTTGAAGTAGAAGTTGATGACCTATAAAACAAGGAATAAAATTATTTCAGGAAATAGAGCTTTTAGAGTACAATAATTGTCGTGGACTTAAATAAACGCATGCACAATAAATACCATAAAGCTCCAGGCTTTCTCCACACAGTTACGTGAAAAGTTAAATACGATCATTAGTTTCGCGGTTTAATTTCAAAACATACCTCGTCGTTGAGCCAGTTTAGATTACCAAGTGTAGCGATATCACTGCGTTTAAGAGTGACTCGGAAACCTTCCACAAGTGGATCATCAGGGTAGCCTGGGGCCAAGGCGGCATCCACCTGATCAAAACAAATAAAAGTTGTCTTGAGCCATGTCTGATTCCACCTTGTCGCCCCTAGCAACAACTTTCCCTTGGATGGGCGTTTACAACCGAACGAGGAAATGTTGTTAAGGGGTTTCGTTTCAGGCCGGATGCCGAACGCAACGTGCCATTATTTGACGTGTAAAGTTTGAAAATCGCTTCTTTTTGTTCTTTTATTAATCAAAGATAGATTTTACCCCTTTTATAAGAAAACGAAAACCTGCAATCCGACAATTATAATTGTCAAATCAAATATTTCATTTTTGGAGAGGATTTTTAATGTCTTAAAAGACCTTTCCGGTTAATGAATTCCGGTCCAGGGAACGCAAGAAATTGCATTTTAGAGAGTCCAATTTTAAAAATTTCCCTCGTGATTATGCTCCCAGACCCCGCTCGAAGTTCGTGCCTTCGGCACTCAACGTTCGCGCCTGAGACACAAACGGTGCAGGTCCGCCAGCTGAATCTCTGAATCCGCTACTTCCAAATGCTACCGAAAACCCCTTATTCTGATAACATTAATTGGGAGCCGATTATCGTCTGTAACCGATCATTCAAAATGTAGATAAATAGTTCAATGTCTCCTTTTGTGGTGTTAAACGCCAATCATAACAGTAAAACCTGTTCACAGTCTGATCCAATAAAAGTCAGTGAGCTTTGAACCGTAGAGAGTTAACGCCCCATTTCTAAGACTTACACTATAATGATAAACCTGATTTACCTTTCGATCCATGTCAGGCGTGAGCACCACGAACGACTCTGTTATTTCCTCGGCTTCTTCTTCTGTCTGTTATAAAGAACAAAAATAACTTTCAACATCCTCCTGAACAATCCAAACAATTCCTACTGATGTGAAAGGCCCTTTTACTGTACAGCAGTTGACGTGTTTAATCCCAGAATTAGTGGAATGGCACTCTAAAAAGGGCCCAGTAAACAGTTAGGGGGAATCAAAAGTACTGTATGTGAAGGTGACAGATCATGGAAGGGTCTCTTACAGTCTTCACTTCTTACCAAACTAAAACATGACTTCAGCAATACGTAGCAAAACGACACTGTACTGAAACGTGTTTATGTCCAGATACATGTTGCAGCGTAAATACATGTATGAGAAAACGAAAATAAACGCAAGATTCAGCTCAGAGAATGAATGTACAATGCACAGGTGTATCACGTGACTGTTCGACAAGTAGTCAAGGGAGAAGGGATCATTGTACATGTCTGAGAAACTGTCCACCTACCCCTCCCCTAAGCCAACATTAACATTACTTCTCACTTAGGGGAAAATGTTGCCTTAGGGGACGGGTAGGTGGGCAGTTCTCCAGTAACAACCGGAAATGCGTCTGTGGTCGCAAGCTAGATATCAAAGGGCAGAATACCTCTTCTTCATCTTCAAAGTCCCATCCTTTCTTCAATCTCTGCTGAATTCTATCATTGAGGGCTTGTGTTTCCTCATCTCGCTGTTATAAGCAGGTAAAGAAATGACGATATAAAAGTGTTAGTCTCAAAGATGGCCGTTTTTTCTAACTTTGAGGGTCCCAAAACACACTTCTGAGTTGCACTAAATAACAGTTAGACAACTGTCAAATCAAATCTTGTGGCGACAATTACGAAACTGTTTTAGAAAAAGAACACAAAAATCTAGCTTTATGGAGTGAGTCCATAAAGTAATTTTGCCATCATGAAGCGATTTAGAGCTGACATTTCAAGTGCTAGCCCTTTGTCAGAGCGAGAAACTGGCATCTCCTTGCAGTTTCTTTTTAGTGATTCCCTAGCAAAAGAACCTAACATAGATTGTAGATGAAACTTGGTACACTGATGTAACAAGTCAAGAAGATGATAAAAAAGTAATAAAAAGTGGGGGTCACCGTGCTCGTTTTGACGTCAAAATGCTGACAAATACGGCTATTTTGGACCCTTTGACAAAAACCGCGCGTAGCCCAAAACTAGACAAAAAGGAAAGATTTTTTCAATGATGCATGTGGTATCGCACAGAATTTGACTTTAATGTATTGTTTATCCACTTACGTACCATAAAAATGCCTTTTAATGCCCTCGTTTTTACTTTACGCTCCAAAGTAGAATTAAATTGGACACGCGCTATTCGACACGTGATAGCTCAATCCGTACAATTTAGTAAAATTGCCAAAAAACTGAACATAGATTTGTGCCAATTTTTTTCTCACCGAAAGGAAGCACTGTCCTTATTAAAATCATGAAATAAAAAATGGGGGTCACCGTACTCGTTTTTGCAGTAGAGCTGCAGAAAGTGCGCACCAAATGCATTTTCCTTGATTTTTGAGAGAGGACTGGGGCGAGTTTCAAATAGAATGTATGTGAAAGGGGGAAGAAAGTATTAAAAAATCCGTTTTTACAGAATTTACATCGAGATATCACATTTAGGACACAATGTCATAAAGAAAGCGTTTAAATGAAAATCAAAGTGAATAAGCACAAATTAAACATCCACTATCGAGGTTCTCCGTGAGGAAGTCGAACTCAGCAACACGCGTAATGCTTACGTTATGCACATTCCCACCACATTGAGTCTCACCTCGGCAAGAAACAACCGCAAGCAAAAATTGCAATAGCGTTTCTCTTCGGTCAACTTCATTTTAATAATGTTACTTCACATGCTCTTTTTTACGCGTACTGCTTACGTTATGCACATTCCCACCACATTGAGTCTCACCTCGGCAAGAAACAACCGCAAGCAAAAATTGCAATAGCGTTTCTCTTCGGTCAACTTCATTTTAATAATGTTACTTCACATGCTCTTTTTTACGGACGCCATCTTGTTATGCGCAGCAAGAGATGCGCAATGCAAAACCAGGGAATCACCTTAACACGTTCGTTCGCGCGAAAAAAGGCAGTCCTGACCTTAACCCTAACACTAATTACAATAAGATCTGGCAGCATTCTAAGGAAACAATGAAAAAATAACGGCCAAGGAGAGGCGGAGGTCACCTTTTAAAACTACAGTACAGTTATGCAGGCGAGGGTAAAGAGGGCTCCCACCCTCTGAAAACACAGTGGTAAGGTGAAATACGATGAAATGAGTTTAGCACCTCGTGTTAACAAACTCACCTTTTGTTTTATTGCCTTTAGCTTTCTTTCTTCACGAGAAATTTCCCGCTGCCTTGATAAATTGTCATCTGACAAAACATCTCTCCTGTAAACAAAACAATAACAGATGACACGGCTGCTAACATGTATAATAAGCTAAAGCTTCTAAAACTCTATTGCCTTCGCCTACATTGTGTATGCATGATTAGAAAGTTGAAATGTTTGCAAAACAGTTAACAGAGAGTTTAAACTTCACGTACACGGCAAACGGCAAACGGCAGATTCAAGTTGAGAATTTCTCAAAATAGAAAATGAGCAGATAAAACCTGCTCAAACCAATTCTTATGGATAAAAAATTGCGTGAAGCAACTAATTTATGTGTAGAAATAATGAACAGTAAACGACAAGTAAATGAGAAACCTGGTCACGTGGTACAAATTCGCGTTTGCCGTAAACGTGAAGCTTAACCTCTGTAATGAAGAGCGATTAATAAAGTTGCTTGTTGCTTGTTAACAAAGTACTAGATTTTCTTGGGGGGGTTTGGGGGGGGGGGGGCCTGGAGGACTTTCATCCTTTATGTGTTATGTCTTAAAATCTCTCCATTCCTTAAACTGAACATTACACTTACCATTTTTGAGTCCAGGCCTCATCAAACGGACTTTGTACAGCGGATTTGTCAAGTGTTCTGAGAGAAAAATAACAATAAAGATCATACACAAGCCACAATAAATAAATAAAAACTTTGCAGTGGAAGGACTTCTATCCAGCACACAGTTGCACTATGAGCTAAAAACATTTCAGAGGTTTTTCTGTCCACCACAAGTGTGCAGACAGTGAGAAACTGTGTTTGATTCATTAATAATAAATTACAAATCTTTCAGCCTTATGAGTATTCTACATATTGATATCCATATATTTCATTTAAGAATTAGTTGAGAGAAATATTCTGATGAAATATCAATACATTTTGTTCTGGTGATCATGTTATCAATTCTTATAAACGTTTGTTGCAATTTCACATTGATACTTGTTGGGAGAAAATTGATGTTGGCCACTTTTGAAACTTAAAGATATGAGCATTATTGAGCCCAAAACTTTTATTCCAAAAACCTTTGCAGGGAGCAAGGAAAGTCAGTTTTACACCCTGCCATTCGGGCAAGCTGTAGCTAGCATGTACTAGCCCACAAGTCATTTCAACTAGCACCAAACCCTTTTTGATTGGCAGGACTGATTACAATCCTTCTGTAATTTGAATTTCCCCCAAAACAGCACTTGCCCGTCGGGCAAGTTAAGAACAAAAATCATTAGCCCTAGAGCAAAATCCACTAGCCCCAGGCTATCGGACACAACTTTCTTTGCACACTGCTTTGATAAACAAGCGGCATTTATTAAATAATACACTAATGATATTCCCACGGGTGTTGGCTTAGCGCCACTCTCATTGTACCTTTTTAAAGCCACAATTCCTTACCTTGATCTAAGATTGCTGTGTGGAGTTGAGTTATCTCTTGCACCTGCAATAAATTGAACCCAAGAAGACAGTCAGACTCAATACTTTGAAGAGTACATGGGATAAAATTATTGAGTAATTCCAGTTGAATGTGCAAATTCACTTTGTAATAATTATTTCTTTGTTTGAGGTAGAAATAAACTGTGTGGCACTTTCTTAACACTGTGTACAAATAATCTTTGACAAGGAGTACATAATCAACAACACTGTTTTATGACAAGACCATCCAGCCTAAGAAAGTGTCTCTATAATAATATTATTTTTATTATTTATTTATTTATTTTCTTTTTTGGGGGGGGAGGGGGAGTGGCTTTATCAATAAACAAGCCCTCTAAATACATGCAGATGTCAAGGGCAGAAATTCTCCAAACTGATCTCAATACATTTCCTTCGAGAGTGATGAGAGAACTTGACAAAATATCTACATGTAAGCATCTTCCCTTTCATGGCCATTTTTATAACTCTCATAACATTCTCTCTTTACGTTGTAGTGACATTGCTATTGATGTTGGTCACTCTTGACCCTGAGGGTTTAAGACCTAAACCATAAGTTCTACACTATCTGGAAACCTTTGCTCATTCATTAATTTTTATGATAAATTCTTTTTTGTGATAGATGTATATGAAATAAATTAGGCTTCTCTCTTTTTTTTTCAGGTGCCTTCACAACTGCAAGGATCATTCTTCATTTGATTTCATTTCCGCAGTTCTTTATGATTTATTATTTTCATATACCGGTAGTTACATCTATCACATTCATCTCTTTCACAGGAACATATGAACACAAGTAATTGACCAGCTCCCAACATCAGTGGCTTCATAGCTCTCAGTTGGTTAGAGCATCGCACTAGTATCGCGAGGCCATGGGTTCAAACCCCGTTGATGTCCTGAATTTTTGGGGGGCTTCTTTATGTGTAATTGCATAAATTGTGTTCACAACTGTGAGGATCATTCTTCATTTGTTTTCATTTGAAATTCTTTTCTGTCTCAACTGCTAGTGAAACAATACGGACACAAGTATCACAAGTGTACTCACCCGGCCTGGAATATAAACTAACATCAGGAGTGGGCTTGTGTGACCTATTAGCAGTTTTCCTCGGTGACGCCATGACTCGCAGCCTTGTAGGTGACTGAGGAGGGGAGGCTGGAGCAGTGAATGATACTGGAGGTGGTAACAATCTTGATCTTGGTGATAAAATACTGCCATCACCCGATCTACCACAGAGGAGAGAAAAATTGTGAATTTCACTACTGAGTTTGAGACAAGGGCACCAAGGCTACAATTTCCGTGTACATTGTCTTTACGACTGTCTATGGGTGTGGACAAGTGCAATGAATTTAAATCAAATCAAAAATTACAAAATTGGCCATGACTTAGAAAAAAAACTCAAATGACTATCACCTATGATTATTTTTGTTCTGACATTAAAATCTCTGTCCTTTTAATAATCCTTGTCAAATAAAATGGTGGGAAAGTTATTGGGGATGATGTCAACTGATAATTAAATAATAAATGAATTAATTTTGCTTAGACTGGTAGTGACATGTCTATAGTGAAAGATCTTAAAATGCTTTAATCTGCAATCAAGATCCAAATAGAATAGAAATTAAAAGCCTCAAGAAATTACAGAGGTTGCCCCTTGGGAGATGGTCAAGGTGAAAAAGAAAAAAGAACAAAAAAGTTTCACGTTCTCAAGAACCAAATTAGCTGGTGACAAGGTAAAATACGTGGTCTCAGACCCCTGTCGTCAGCCCTCACTTATTAACAGCAAACACACAATAATAACTTAATGACCTGATGTTAGAATTTTGTTTACCTTGCATGAGATCTTGTCTTGGTAAGAAAATCAGTTTGAACTTCTAGTGGGTGCTCATATGTTGTATTCCATGACTGTTCTGTAAGATCAGGTGTCTGCAGAGTGGTAAACTGGGCCACCAGCTGCTTGTATCTGTCCCGTTCATCTAAGCGAACAACCTGTTTAACGAAGAAACAGTTCCTCGTTTAAAGAAGATGACAGTGCCTGATCACATCACCATTCTGGTTGGTCTTTGTTGGACATAAAATATTACATTGGCTTTTACAGTGTAATCTTGTTTATATATACATGTAATTTTATTACTATGCCAACCTTAAGCAACAAAAGGCTACTCTGTTTGATAAGTCCGGTTGGTTCTGTGTACAGTTGTAACTTTGAGAACTACAATATGTAGCTGCACTGAAAAATTATATATTATTATAATAGTAATCAGTGCACAAAGAAAGTCATGACTGACAGCCCAGGGCTAGTGGATGTTGCCTTAAGGCTATTGAATTCTGTTCTATTGCAAGTGAAGTTTTTTTTTAGGGGGAATTTAAATTGCAGAGGAACTGTAATAAATTCTGCTTGTCATTTTTAAGGCTACGAAATGCTACCTACATGTTTGCCCAAAGGACCAGCTGTAAAACTGACTTTCTTTGGACCCTGTTAATATTTAATGCTACTGTATAAAAACATGGCTGCTAAGGTGATACAAAAATAACAATTAAATAATAATCATTATAATACCCTCTCTGCTGTGCTGATAAATCTGCTTCTGTCAGCAGGTGATTTCTTTCCTGTGGTTGGACGGGTTTGTCCTCTTGCTCGAGATGGTGATCTGCTGGTCTGAGGTGATCCCTGAGAATTCTTTGATGCCGATGGCGACTCCCTTCTACTTTGAGAGGGCTTGTGGGATTTGCTTTGTGGAATGTCTCTATATTTTGATGCTGTAGGAAAAACAGTAACACATAGCATGTGTAAATAGAGTGAGGACATAAAACACAGAACATAAAATTAATTATAATGACCTTCTAGTCAAACCATGTTAACACAGACACTGAGTGTCAACTGAAGGTTTTTTATCATCAAAAAAAAAAGGTTATTACATAACACAGTTGACAATAACATAGGTGCTCACATTAGCGAGGTTAACTTGTTATAAGAATTTGTCGATTGGACAAGAAACAAGTGTCCGTTGTCTGCATTAACGGGTGTC
The DNA here is from genome assembly GCA_942486035.1 of Porites lobata. Lineage (NCBI taxonomy): Eukaryota > Metazoa > Cnidaria > Anthozoa > Scleractinia > Poritidae > Porites > Porites lobata. Next base: position 281,972 of record CALNXK010000074.1, on the reverse strand, counting down.
CATATCAAGCAGGTTGAATTTAGAGAAAAATAATGTACGGGTTTTCCCCACAGACAAAGCAAACTGTCCGTAATAATGAGGTGACGGTATTAAGCAGGTGTCTGTAAAGCAGGGTTCGACTGTATTCTGTTATACTGACAAAAAAATTCACAACAGATTTTGTCAAAAATCTGTGGCTTCTAATACATGTACTTGTTAGTGTCTTTACACGGATGAAAATGAAATGAAAATGATTCTGATCTTTTTTAAAATCTGTGTTAATAAGTGGTAAAAAAGTTCAGTATAAAATAGATGATCTAAATAACACTTTATATGGGTAATTTTTTGAAAATTTGATTTAATGTTTGAAAAGTATAAATTATACATTACAGTATGTTGCCCAGTATCCGGACACTTCAGTTTAAGATTGCAATAACTTTCCTTTGTTAATCGCAAGAGCTCTGAAATTTGGCCCAGAGAAAATCTATTTAGTCCTTAAGATGACGAAAGACAGTTTAACTTTTTTGCCTTTGTTTCCATCGCGAAATTAATATTTTTGCAGAGCTCCTATGTTGCCCATTATCCGGACAGCTGGCCCAGTATCCGGACACAACAATAACGAGGTAATTGTACATAACTTTCGACAGGCAAGCGACTTATAAGCTTCTCTTGCACTTGCAAAGTAGTCTGGCAATCGATTCCAAAAATATAACCTAGCATCGTGAAATAAAACATAACAAATGACTGGGGTATGGTGGGGAACGCAAGCGGCTGTTTTGAAAATGGTATAATTCTTACTTCCTTGTCTAGGAACTTTTTCACTGATTTAAGGAAGGCATCTGTGGACATGCCGAAGCCGCAGTTTGCAAGCTCAATTAGCCAATCTGCAAACGACTTTCTTTCTTCATTTTTTATTTTAAAAAAAGCTTGGGGAAGGGACCTCAACGGGACGGTCAAAGGTCACTCTCCTATTTAGTCTGACCTGCAGTGTTGATTTCTTTATGCTCAGTCCCCACAATAAGCCTGCTTTTCTGGCACTAATTCCTCCTTCTTTCACATCTCTCAATCCCTTTGTGACATTTTTCAGACCATTGCAACCCCATTCTAGCAGTCACAACCGGGGAAAGTATGAGAATTCCAGGTTCAACAGGTTCAACTAAGACGCTTTCAGTTATATATAGAAAATGCAGTCACGCGAAACAAGCCGTGCACACGAAATCAAGTCGCCTCTGAATGAGTGAAGAAAATTTCCATACGGAGTTGAATAGAATTACATTTTACGACTATATGATATATCCTAAACTTTAATTATAGTTACTGATATGAAATAAATCTTATCCGGATAATGTACACATCTAATTCATCGATTCTGTACAGCCAAGAAAAAACTGTCCGGATACTGGGCACATGACATCAAAACTTAGCGAATGTTTCTGGCCTCCATTATTCCAAACAAATCGAATTTCAAGAAAAATTAATAAACTTTCTGAAAACCTGACTTCCATCTTCACTTTAAAAATAAAACAGTTTCTTTGAAAATATCACACATTAGCCTCCCTTTTCTGAGCAGCACTAATTTTACTGCGCAGTAAACAGCGTAAATATTGGCCATGAAAAGTTTACTCACCTGAACAGAATGGCGTCTTCTGTGACTGTTTCGCAAGCTTTCATCTCAAAGCTGAAATGTTCAGCTTTCATTCGAAATACTTCGTTTACCGAGAACTGAAAAGGGTGCCTCAAAAACTGCGTTTTTGTTTCAAGTGTCCGGATACTGGTACCGTCCGGATACTGGGCAACATACTGTACACAGTCTAACAAATAATTGTACCTGTAAATCATTTTACTGAAACATATACTTACGGTCATAAATTCTACCAGAATTTTCTGTCACACTTCTACTTGGCTGCTTTGGAGCTGCCCATGCTTTGCGGGTTGATCTTGCTGCTACAGAGGCCTCTCGCCCGTTTTCCTTAATCAGTGGTTTTCTTGTTAAACCTGACTGTCCTTGATAAGACCATCCACTGGATAAGGAGACCTGAAAAAACAAAACACAATCATCCATAACCACAGCCTTGTTTCTCAGCCAATTCCTACTACCATAAGCTGTAGCACAAGCCCCCCCCCCCCCCCGCCAGATATAAGCCTCCCTTCAATTCAATTCCAAGTGTATTAAAATGAATTTGACATATTTTGACGTTTTGAGGCTATATTAAATAATCAGCACTACTATAGATTACTTTTTGTAGTGCTTTTAAATTTCACAGTGCCATTTCGATTCCAGTTAACCCATTCGCTCCTGGAGATTTTGCCGAAAAACGCCTTTTGAAGCTAGTCGAGTGGTTTTCTGGTCACTGTCGTGCTATAAAGAGCTAAAACTTACCAGAAACCGGTTTACAGGTCGTACACTTGGCGCCCTTCTGATCCAGATGCAAAATATCAGCTTGCGAAGTTCGGGCATGCGCAGAAAGCAAAATTTCGACATAGTTTTTGGGTTTAAAAGTGACACAGCAGTCTTGACTTTTACTTTTCGCTTTCTCTCCTCCCTTCTTTTTTCGCTTTTCTTGCCTCATTTTTTTTTTCTCTTGCTGGGCATTTAGTAGGCTTCATTTTGGTGGGAAGAGTTTTTAGGAAAGCTTTTAGGATCTTAGGATTAGGTGAAAGGAAAGGTAGGTGGGTAATGGAACAAGATTTTCATGGAGATTTTCAGGTCCTTCTTGCCACCTCGGACAAGCCCCTCCATTTTGAAGCCCTCCTAAAACCCCCAAGTCACAAAGACATATAAGCCCAGGTCTTATAAGTTGCAGTTTATGTGAGTGAGAGGTGTGAGATCGTAAACTTCCAACTCATTATCCTTTATTGCATGAAAACACCTAACGGTTTGACTTGGGAAAAAATGATGAAAACAAAAGATTTAAAATTAATACTAAAGTTTCACAAAATAATGTACAACAAATGGAAAGAAGACACAAAAGATAGAAGAAAGCGTACATTGTGCATGATCATCATGTAGCTATTGCAGCTACAGGCAAATGGCATTATTTTGAGATAATATTGCAATAAGTTAGCAATATTAATTTTATGTCTGTTATAGTTACTCACACTAGCAAGCCTGGCGTTTGTAGAACTGTGAAATTTTTCCATCTCTTCCTCAGCATCCCCCAAATCTCTGCTCAGGGAAGATGGATTGTCATCATCCGTCTCCCCTTGCACTACATAGTTCCAAAAGTATCTGCCAGACCAGTTCTTCACCCTTCTAATAAAATCTGTGAAGCTTTGGATGGGGGTGTTACTGGTTCTTGTGCATGCAGCTGGATAAACAAGCAAATCAGAAACAAACATATTTATAGTTATTACATTTATTACATGTAATGTATACTTTACAGCTATTCAGTCTTTACATACAATACATATACATGTAATGCAGTCTTCAAATGTCCATCTGATCACTTCAATCAAGGTAAAAGAGAAAATGGCATATTAATCTTCCCATATGTTGATACTACAGGAGATTTTTTGTGATTCATTTAGAATTATTATGCAAGTAATGTTTCCTGATTTATTACGTTTAAGATCCTAAAAGCTTTCCCAAAACTTTCCCCACCAAAACAAAGCCTAGTAAATGACGAGCAAATGGAAAAAAAAACAATGCAAGAAAAGAGAAAGAAGAGAGGAGTAGAGAAAGTGAAAAGTAGAAGTCAAGACTCAGTGATGTGTCACTTTTAAACCCCAAAACTGTCTCAAGATTTTGCTTTCTACGCACGCCGAAAATTTAGAAGCTGACAGTTTGCATCTGGAACAGAAGCCAAGGATCTGAAGTGCACAACCTATAAACGGCCTCTTTGTAGCTGTCTTTATAGTCAGGCAGTGACCAGAAATCAGCTCAACTAGCTTCAAAATGCATTTTTCAGAAAAATTTCCAAGGAGCGATACAAAATAATGTACTACCCATAGTGTACAGCGAAAAAGTGCACTTTTGAAAAATCCTTGATTCTTTGATTTTTTACATGTCATGTACATGTAACTGAAAGCACCCCTAGTTTTACTTTGCCAAAAACATACTCACCTCCTTCAATATTCCTTAACCTCTTTGCTGGTGGGGTCTGAATGAAAGGTTAAATATAAAAACAAAAATAAATAAAGTTAAACACACAACAGATACATGTAAAAACAGATGCTTTCATACTGAAGCTCTTCAATTGAACTCTTGAAGATGTGTTGTGCATGCAAATAAGAAGCAATTCACATAGCTGCCAACTATTTTTTTATCATTACATGTACAATATTACAAAAAGTGACTTTTTTTTGTTTGTGTTTTTGGCATCTACAGCAATACTCAGCGTGAAAAGAAGTAGTGTCCAATAGCCCGGGGCTAGTGGATTTGGCTATCAGGCTAGTCAATTCTGTTTTTCACTTGCCCGATGGGCAAGTGATATTTTTTTAGGAATTCGAATAACCGAAGAACCGTAACCAATCCTGCTCATCAAATTTTTTTCGGACTAGTACATGCTAGCTACAGCTTGCCCGAATGGCAAGCTGTAAAACTGACTTTCTTTGCACCCTGGTACTACACTGTATTTACTGTCAAGCAGTAACTTCATAATTTTATGTTATCAAAAGCGACTTTGAAAAAAGTAATTGAGCTTGGAGCCCATATTGTTTACATAAAATATATACGAACAATGTAAGTGTAAAAAGCTCACATTTCAATTTTGATGCCATTATCAAGGCTAAGTAACAAATTACAATACATATATTATGTCATGTGTATAAACAGTCCAGGGAGGGAGGTACTCCGGATTTCTAGTGATGCAGATGATCGAATGGAGACAAAATTCAAAACCAAAAAAAATATCTATGGTTTACAAAAATTTCTAAAAAAATCCTGGACCAAAACTTAAGTTCAAGTTCAAGTTCAAGTTCATTTATTCACACTTATTCAATTATTGCAATACAACAACAATAAGGAAAAAAAGAAGAATTAAAAACAGAGTTAACTATACATTGGATCAAACATAACAAAGGAAAAAAGTGTGTAGCAGCCAAAGGAGCCAAGTTTTCGAGTTGGCTACTACCACAGAGCGGTTACAAGTGGGTGGAGGTTATACAGTACTTATAAAAAACTATTTAAATTAAATAATTAAATAAATCGAGCTGTTGTACAAGATGCTTGACTGTCAAGTAGAAAGAGTTTATATTCTTTTTTCTATTCTTAACCCCAAAAGAATCCCACACAGAATTTCTGCGCCTTAAAAATTTCCAGAAAGCATTAAATAAAATAATACGAAAACAAAAACATTAGAAATTGAATGTTTGTGTTTGTTTATTCATCATACCATCTGAAGTTATCTTTTCCGCATCTGGTAATCATTCTAATGATGCTCAAGACACCCAAGAGCTTCTTCCATTTCATCTTAAGATTGTTTTGAATACTCAAAATAATCTCTACTTAAATCAAGCCACCCAAAAAATACAGATCTGGTCAAATTTTCCTATCCCAAAAAATCCTGGAATCAAAAATTTCAAACCCAAAAAAAATCCTTGATTATCTCCATCACTTAAAATCCCCAATATCCCCCCCCCCCATGGGTTAAATGGTTTAAGGTCTTTAAATTAGTATGACAGAGGTTGCATGAATTAGCAAACTGATGTGTTAGCATCATCATGGTCCACCTTATCAAGACTACATCATTGTATGTAACAAATCATGAAATGCTTACACTCAAAAATAGTTTGGAGTCTCTAAATTGGCAAAATACACATATGTAGTACAGTTAGTCCTCGAAGAAATCAAGCTCACTCTAAAGGGAATTACCCTCTGTGAATTAACCTAAAAGTATAGCTTCGTATTTAGGAGAGGTTAATGTTTATGAGCGGCATAACCAGGGTTGTCAGAAAGTTTTGTAGTAGACAGCTGAGTTGTCAAAGTAAGCGGCAAGTCCAGGGATATTTTATTTAAAAAACGCTATCCGTAACGAAATGCTAAGCAGGGTAGCCAGCCGATATTAACCACATAGGTAGTGATTTTCGCCGGCAGCTGGCTACTTTTGACAACCCTGGGCATGACTCAATTAGGACTTTCACAAGGTCCTTTGAAGTCATGCGGTTTTGCTTTGTTGCTCACTCGGGTCACTCAAACGCTTGCTTCACTTACCTTAGGACACAACCATTTTACCAATAGAAAAATAGGGGGCTAGCTCGGAAAAAAGGGGACAAACTTGTAGGGGGTTAACACATTAGGTGGTGAACACAGTCGTTGATTGCTCCTTGATAATGGCACAATGGTATAATGGCTTTTACTTTTGCATGTTTAGGCATAAAAAAAAGGCATTCAGACACAATGAAACAGATGATTTTACATTCAACTGGCCAAAACATGGTCCAAATTAAAACCAACAAATCTGGAATTCACAATCAAATGCACACGATGCAAAGAGGGTCAATGATGACAGTCATGAGGAGAGGCAAACTATTGAGAGCACATACCGGTAATTTAATACAGGACTTTATTATATAAACACCAATGAAATACCAAGTGAGCTTTTGTGCGAAAACTTGATATCGTATCTTCACATGTGAAAATAACAAGTTATCTTCCCATGTGAAAATATCACCATTGCTATGGCTTCATAATAAACCGCACCTTTCAGACCAAAAAACTATTTCAGTAAAATGGTTTGGTATTTCAATGGTGTTTATATAATAAAATAATAGAACATTACATGGTCGCTTGGAGATACAAAATTTCTCTTCTCAAGTTGGAAAAAATATTTCACTCGTTCGCTGCGCTCACTCGTGAAAAATTTTTCAACACTAGAAGAGAAATTTCGTATCTCCACGCGGCCATGTAATACCCTCTATACATTCTGAGGGCAAAATAATTCTAACCTGTAGCACATCCGTTATAATGACATCATCATCGTCCCTTGCAAGAGAAAAATAAGACAGCTTACACACGGTAGCAAATTGACTACCAGCAGTACAAGGATTAATAACAGGGTTTGTAATCTCTCTTGAGCCCTTCAATGACTTTTTCTGTGACCTTTTTCCCGTTTTCAGTGATATTAGGTATACAGAGTAGCTGTCACTTTCAAAAACTATCAAAACTGTCCTCGCTTTAGGGTATTTTTTGACTTTACTCATACATGTAGTGCAACAGATATATCTTTGCTGTCCACTAAAATGTGTACCATTAACCTAATTACCTGTTTCTATATTTCACTTTGCCCTTGTTTTGACGTCTGCAGTGACTAATCTGACAAACAACTTCAATTTTCCATGACCAAAAATTAAATCCCATGACATTCGAGGCAAAATTAATTTCATGACTTTCCAGGTTTTCCATGACCAGTACGAACCCCTGAATAAACCCACAAATCAAACCCGCCTTATCGTCGGTGCAGTGTAAGTTGAGCTTATAACTTCTCACTGCACTCCGAGTAAGACACATAGTACGATTTCTGAAGGCAAAGTTTCAAAATTTCTTTGATCGTACAACACTACCGACTTGCTCTGATATCCCCAGAGGTCGAACTGTCAGTCAATTATAAACACAATTTACGCTATCCACCTCGCTATTACAAAGCTTATTATAACACAAAATATGAGAGAATACCTTTCCCTTCGTCTTTTATCACCTGCTTTCCTCCCAGACCGAGAATATGAGCGAATATTGTCATAAAAAGACGATAAAGATGCCAACATGGTGGTCTCACAAATTTACCGCCATCGGAAAACCACTGGCCAAATGCAGGCGACTATGACGTCAAATTACGGCAAGTTGCAAATTTTTCATCCCATAGTTGACATAGTTTTTTCTTTTCCTTTTGGTTTGTTTGCTTTTTTTAACTCCGGAAAAAAAAAACAATCAAATTCTCTTCTTTTCAGAAAAATCAAATGAGTTTATGATGTAGGCTAGTTACACGTATTATTGTAATTTCAGTTAATTATATTACGTCACACGCGCAAAAGAGAGAATTTTCCTCTTTTGTCACGGTACATGTTTGTAAGAAAAATTGAAAAAAAACTGTGCAAGGGAATGCGGATTCCGGAATCCAGGAAATTTTTTCTTCAGGAATCAGGGATCCGGGAAATTTGCTTGTTGAATATCCGGAATACCTCTCAAGGAATCCGGAATTCCAAGAACTTTTAGCGTCCGCAATCTTAGTTCCAATGATAAAGAATTGAAATCTAGTGAATGGAATCGTTAATCCGTGGAATGCAGGATCCAAGGCTGTGTTGGATTTCATTACGTTGAGCCGATCTAGGCAAATGATCGCGTGTTTTCTTTCTTTACGCACGGATTCTTACCGCGAGCAAACGGCCTGTTTCATATACTTTCTGCAAGTAATCTGGCTCACTATTGCAGGTCCTGTTATGGGATTTTTTTCGCGGCGGGGAGGGCGGGAAAAGGCGCACGCGAGAGTCAACTAGTCAGCGACCTGACAAAGCTATAAAATGTAATTTTTCGATTTATCCAGAGGATAGCGTTTTGAACAACTGGGGCCAGTTCTCCAAAGTGAGTGTCAGCTGACTTTCTAATTATGGCGCGCAAATCACGAAAAGCATTGACGAATTAAATGACGATTATGGACTCTACGCCAATTGATTTCAGCTTGAAAAAAGTCGAAGTCGATTAAGAATATATACCAGATCGTTTTCTGTGGACAAATTGTTAAACGGAAAAGAATGTATCTTGAGGAAACTTTTTGGATCTCTCCCGACTACAATTCATATTATGTCAAAACGGAATCGTCGACGCGATCATGGCTGACCGTGAAGTTTACTGAAGATCTTTCATCAGTCGTTGACGAACGTATCCTTTTACCTTACGTCAAGCATATTCTTTGGCTTTCAGAGAGCATAATTTGAGCGTTCATTAAGACATTTGTCCGGTTGTAAAAATGTTATTATTTCTTTCCGCAGAGCGACAAGTTTTCATTTTCATAAGCTTGCTCTACGTTTTGGACCAAGTTTTTTCACCACTTCAGTTGTTTTCAAAAGTAAAAGAAGGCACGCGCGCCTGCATTTTGAAAGAGCGCGCGCTGTGACCTCAAAAACGTGTAACTATGGAAATAAGAAGAAGAAGGTGTAAACAAACCAGTCAGAGAAGTATTTGATGCGGCGAGGTTTTAGTTCACGGTGTAATCCAGTTATATTTACAAGCACGGAGATTTGTTTACAGTTATAACCGTTTGGTACTGTGGTTAGTTTTGCTGCCAATTCTGCGAAGAAAAGTGATTGACAGTTTAAAAGTCAGTGAAATCAGCCTTTAAAAGCCAAGTTTGTGAACAGTTAAATTAAGGTAAGGTAAGCTGAAAAATTTGATAGCGATATAGTTATGACTTATTGATCCGTTACAAAGCCAGTGACATATTTTGAAAGTCAACTTGATTTACCCTTCTAATTAAAGTCCTTGAATGCATTAAGAACTGAACTAATTGATCTAATTGACATTTATTTGATATAGCCCAGTTGTTCATTGTGGAAATGCGTTTTCAGTAAGTTGATTGATGATTAGGCGGTCGTGCAGCACGAGCCAGAGCACCATCAGTTCTCGTAAAAAAAGTGGTCATTAAATACTTTGATCATTCATACAAAATTACACGCAGCTAAATTCATATATATTTTACTGTTTGCTGTTGATAATTATTTCGTCTGTGTCCCCGTTGCCTGCTCAGCGCACCGTATTATCGTGTCATTTACTCTTTTTAACGATTATTCCTGTTCGCCAGGAGAAATGCTTAGGGCCGCACCTTAAGTCGGTAAGAAAAATCCGTTATGTTCCAGTTTTTACATTATTCGTGGCAGAAGTTAATTTCGATTCACGTCATAGCTTGTTAAAACAAAATTCAAGCATGCAAAACTTTCGACGCAATTGTAGTTTGCTTTGTGTGTGTGTTTTTTTTTTTGTTTGTTTGTTTGTTTTTTTTTTTTCGCTCACTCGAAAAAGCACTACAAAAGGAGGAAACTAAAAAACTAAATTGCAACTAAAACTGACTGAAACATACCCACTCGGTAAAACACACTCTCTCAACCAAAAGGGCCAATCTCAGTGCAACCATCTGCCGTGATGGGATGTACCCTTTGCAGATTATACGATTCTGAGAATTAGAATTAGAATTAGAATTAGAACTAGTCGACCAAGTGCTCTGGCTTAAGCAATAATAATAATTTGTTTTTAATTTTTCCAGCCATGTGGTACGACTCGTTCGACAACGGTGAGCCATTGCAGCTATCGCAAGATAACGATGTAGGTTCCTATCAATTGTTTGGAACCCTCAGTGAGAAAATGTCTCAAGATGACTTCGATGATTTCACAGAACAAGAAATGCAACAGCCAATAAACAGCTATAAGCCTCGCTTTCCAACCGAGGCATGGCCTGAGAAGAATAACTCATGGTACGTGCAGGATATTCCACTAGATTATTATTCATCCGGAAGAGAAAGGACTCAAAGTGAGCATGTGCAGATGGGTTTCGCAGGTCCGCCTGCTAACTGGTTTTCTGAAGTTCCGGAGGAAAGAAATAATGTTCAGGTATGGTGAAAGGTCTTAAAATATGCTCTTTAAAATCAAAATTCAGAAATCATCTAAGACAGTTATCCTTCTGTTCGGTGCTCATTACAAACACCGTTAACAGAATCAATAAACTCTTTTCTATTTTGTATTACTTGATTACCCTAACTTCTTTTACTTATGGTTTCGCGTCAGTCCGCTCGTTTCATCCTGATCTAAGCAGAACTAGGGCGACAGCCACGCGAAGGCTGTACAATAATTCAACGCTGTCTTAGAGGTACCCTTCGTACCCACTTGAAAAGGCGTATGGGCAACCCCTGCGAACGTCAGAAAAAATAAGTGGTTTCATATGAGAAAAACAACATCACTGCAGTTTGCACATTTCTTCGACGTTCACTGCACGAAGTGAAATTTCCCAAAAACCGCGTTTCATAGAGGACGTGAACACGCGATGACGAATTGTACTGTCTCTTTTCGCGCTTGACCTTAAACACAGTCCTCAGCTAAGAATTCAGCTCTTGAAAAATTCGTCTACATTTTCTAAATAAACCGTCTAAAAGGCATTAAAGAAGTCAAGATTCATTTCTTTTAATGACGTTGAACGCTGTCACCATTTTTGCCTGAGCTGTGATTTTTTCTTTGAACTACTGATCCCTGCACTCAGGCTAAGTTTAATCACTGATCTCATAGGCAGGCAACTGGCAGGCAACCGTTGCTAACTGGCAATTTCAAGTGTCATTTCAGTAGGCATCTCGCTCCAGAGTATGGAACGTTCTACTTCATGATTATACAGTCCACTAATACGTACCCCTTACAGCGGGCTTAGCGCGCTAAACAAGAAGCGGTAGTTACCAATTTGAACTTAAAGGTGTCCACTAAATCTTGTTTCTAAACTTGGAATAAACTATGTAGCTTTAGTGATGAAAAAAGAAAATAACCTTCACGATTTTTTGGCGGGATTTTTTTGGTCTATTTTCTTTGTTTTTGTGGCGAGTGTACCTATAACTATGCATGAGTCAGATAAGTTATGCAAGAAGTGCATAAGTTGGGCATAATTACGCACACCACCACTATGCAACAGCCGGTCAAGGCGTTTTACCTCATATACTATTAATTTTGAAGTAACTGGTATAACGCTCACTTCAGTTTGGGTGTTGTGACACTATAAGAAAACAATTTTTTGTCTGTTAGGGTAAAATGGTAACCACTAAATAATTGATCGTTATTATTATTCTTTGCAGGAAAGAAGCACGGTTCTTAATAACATCCAGAATTTGCGTTCGACACGTTTCACGATAGACGAAGAAATCGCAGAACAGAAGATCCTAAACGCTTCCATTTTAAAACAGTCATCCGCAGTGAAAGAGCACATTTATAAAATGATTTCACAAAATGAAAACCTGCAAAACGAATCCCAAATCATGGAAAACAAAAATCTTGAATTAGAAGCCAAACTCGATCAAGAAACACGGCGGTTGGCAGAGAGTATTAGAAGTAAAAGAAGAGATATGTCGGAAATTAGATACGATGCCGAAGTGATAAAGGCTCGAAGGGAGGAAAAGGCAGAAATAACCGAAGAGATCAAAGACCTTCGGATGAGCTTCGAGGATGTAGATCTAGATATTTACTGGATGGAGCATTTTTACAAGGTTGACTATGACAAGATGGTCATCTTTCCTTTCTGGAAATTAGAGGAGGATTTGGAGAGAGCTCTTCAAGGCGAGGACCCCACTCTCTATAAAGAAGAGGGACCACAAGAGAGAGATCATGAAGCTGAGGGAGATGGTTATGATTATGAAGATGATGACTTCTTTGACTATGAGAAGACAATTGAAGAAGACGAAAAGGTGAGTTAAGACTTAACTCGATCGGTTAACCCGCTTTCCCCGTTGGCTACCTTTACAACAAAACGTTCCCAAAAAAAAACCTCATTCCTTCATCTGTCTGAAAGAAAAATATTGTAGAAGGGAGTATTATTAAGACGGCAGACCACAGGATCTCATTGGCAGACTTACAGTAGATATAGGACCACTGTACAACCTGCAAAAAGAGCCCCTGAAAAGGTTTCGTGTGACAGTCACGACACGCGGCTTCGTTCCCATACTTTAAAGCTAACACCTGCTTAATTAGTGATCCCATCGTGGAAAAGTACTTGATGAGCAGTCCTCATTAAGACAACTGAGTTTCGTTGATGCAAACAGTCACGCTATAGCTTTTCATCTGCAAAAATAATTTTAAAAGCAGCTTAGACCAATAGCTAAAGATAACAAAGACTTCCTTTTTTGGTTGCAAATAGCTTTTTGATTGTGCACGGATTTGACCTCAATAAGAACGTGTTTAAACAAAGTGTTTATGGGGAGTGTAAAAACGGTGGATGTCGTTTAGCACTGATCTGCGGTACACACCAAAAGTTAAGAGAAATTTTTTACGTTCTAATATTTATTTCTACGCCTAGAAGAAAGATATAATTATTAAGAAGTACTGCTTCCTCAGACATTTTCGAGATAAATCTAATTTAAAGCACAACACGTATTTGACTTTTTCTAGTCCATAGACGACTTTGAAGAGGAATCGGCCAAAGAAGACGCTACACCTGAAAGTGACACGTGTCAACCAGCAAACCGGGACTCTGAAACTGACAACTGCAAATCTAAGTCAGGAAGATTGAATGTTCTCAAACTTGGCCGCAGATTTAATAGCTTTATCGCAAATATATCCTCTGGCTTTGGAAGGAGTGCTGGACAAAAGTTGCCAAAGAAGAAGGTAAATGTTAATGGGAGACAATGTCATAGATTGACAGTGAAAGCTGTATTAATACACTGAGTACGTTTTACAGATTCCCTTCCGTGGGGCGAAAAAAGGGCGAAAGCCAGGGGAATGAAAGAGAACAAAACCAGCTGAGGCGGCGAAAAGTAAAAGTAAAAACACACCGAGAGGCCTTGCAAAGTGTAAAAAAATAAACTCGCAGATTCTGGAGAACTAGTAAAAACAAAACCGGTGGATTCCAGGAATTAACACACAAAATAAAAAGAGGGACGTTGGGAAAAGGGTGAAAATATAATGGGCGGGGACTGGGGAGAGACTGAAAAGAAAACCGGGTGGACACTGGGCAAAAGTTGAAAAGAAAAAGGAAGGGATCGGGTGCAAAACGATGAGGCACATAAAGCCTGTAGGCTAATGCTTCAAACGCCCCGACTCCTGGGTAACCTGCGCGTTTTAGTGTTGCTTAACTACGCCAGTCTTTACCTAGAAGATATCAGCACTGTTATACAATATCTCTCATTTTTTATTCATTTGCAGAACAACAACAAGTCATCTTGTTTTGTGCGTTGGTACCGCCGCGTTTTGCGTCTTCCAAAGTGAAACAGAGCACAGTTGATCAGTTATGAATTTCATGTTTTAAGACAACGAGACCCATGCCTCAAGCGACAAGCTGCAAGCCCATTTGTTGTACATATGTAAATAACTAAATGTTTTATGTTCGTTTGTTTCAGTTTAATTTTTTTTCAACTCTAGATCGCTAGTTTAGTAGGTTAAGTCATAGTTTTTTAATATGATATTATTGTATAAAGAAAGTGGAATATTAAAATGAAAGTATGTTTCATTGAATTCAGTGTCTAATTTTGTGATTGAATATAATCACATTTTGATTAGAGGCCCTTTCTAGTGCATGACTATGTCAGAGGAGCAAATTTCACCAACAGGCTTCATTTGTAAGCAAAATTATTCGCTTTTGCCCTCTTTTTTCAACCATATTGTCTTAGAAATTCACTTCGCAACTTCACAATTTCAGAACGAGTCTTGGTGGTGAACTTTGATCGTCTGAGGTACACATGCATGAGGCCTCTTTTTCAAAGCAAGTCCTGGTGCTGATCCTTTGTATGAAAATACGTTTAGCAAAGTCGGTTAGTGCGCGGTCGTCTGTGCGGAAGGTTCCGAGTTTGATTCCCAGTTCTGACCTCAGATCCTTACTTCGGCGACTTCTTTCCTCGTATCTCTTTTCACTGCTGTAAATGCACAGTCTTTTAAATACGAATAAATCACAAAAACCAGAACATTTTCTTGCTGTGTCTCTTTCACAGCCCTAAGATGCATCTCTTGGCCCTTTTAGGCCTCTTTACAGATCGAAATGACAGATTTCCATAACCTTTCATATACTTCAACTAGTGAAATCCCGAACCTTTCATGATCATATTCCTGAAGCCTTAACAAGGTACCCCTTTTCGGCGGAGCCACTACAGGGAGTCCCTCCCCCGAGCGAGATACTTGGCTATACTAAAAATTAATATCCTTCCCGAAACTGCCTCGTTTTGAGCTGCTTTCCTTTAATTTTACGCCCAAACTGCACAGAGAAAATAATCGATAAACCTGTTTTCAGGTAGTTTAAGTTTATTCTACATTTTTGCCCGTATTTCAGCGTTTTGAGAACCTTTGCGAATACCTCTAAACAAAAAAATTCGGTTTGTAACAAAAACAGGGAGCGCAGAACTATCAATCTTGGGTTTCCTGTGAACCTCATTGTTATTATTTCTCGTACGTGAATATATTTCAATCTTCTTTAGAGCCAACACTCCTTTTTAAAAGAACACCAAAAGGACTCATCCTTAGGATTGAAACTCAAGTCATACCTCTAGATCTGACTCTCTAGAGGTTGGACACCTCTTAATTGGATTAAGGCACCTATTAGCTATAACAGTCAATCTTTCGGTTTCTTTAACCCTTTCACTGTCAAATTTAGCCAAAAGCAAATTTCGACCACATTTCCAAATTTCATTTTGGGAAATTTTGAAAAACAAATAGCACCATGTGTAAGTACAGGCAGAGAGCTTTCATTTGAATGGTCACATCATAGGATTTGGTCCACAGACTCAAAAGTTAGAATCACCTTACAAAACTCCATCAAACACTTTAGCAGCGGAAGGGTTAAAGAGCTTTGACTTTACATCGAAACAAACATCGACTCTTTTTATATTCTTGTAAGCACATAACAAATGTACAGTACCGTCTTCCCGTACAATAATAATAATAGTAATGATATTTCTAAAATATGCCCGTTAATATATGAATAATAGCCTAATAAGATATGATTATCAAAATATATTAAAGATATATTATAATTTTATAAAGATTTGTACTACAGACATTGCAATGTACCGGCAAGGATCTAGCATCAATCGGATTGATGACCGATATTCTAATTTAAGACTATGAGAGAGTCTAAAAGTTAAAAAAGTGGATTATATATACCAGGTGGGGTCTTCTTTAATTCATGGTAAATCAAAGTTCTACTTAAAGATTCTAAGATCTTATTTTCGATCGATATCGTACGAAAAAATAGATTTGAATTCCGGCCTTAGCTTTGTTGCAGGATCTCAGGAATATCAAAACTGAAATTTGCGTCTTGTTCCTTCGAGTAATTTTGAAAAACAATTGCGCGCATTCAGCCTATCTTATTGATTCGATCAAACACCGCTGCTTTTTTATGAAAAAAAATAGTTTATTCGACGACGGTGATTGTATAAATATCGCATTTCTTAAATCACTGAGAACAATTAGGAAAATTCATCATTTGTAAATATTTTACATAACAGAAAGATGTTCAAAACTCCTTAGCTTTCTTGCTGAGATAGAATCGTAATTGCCTGGATATTGTAGATTATAAAGACGGAACTGATATTTTCGAACAAACGCCGCATTATTTCTCGTTGGGTGTAGCGTTAATTCAAGGGCCGCGCTCATTGATGATTCTGCTTTCATCTGCGGCGTTTATTCGACAGCGGCGTTTAATCGAATAAATAGGATACTCCGGTCGTTCTGCTGATATTTATTACAGTATAATGACTCGATGGTTGTCACTGTCTGCGACAACGATGAAACCCCCCGGCGTGATAGCCACACCTTTGGGGTAGCACTTCTGTCCTAGTCCGTTAAGACCAGATGCAAGTGTTGCCTCCAGGCTCCCGTCTTCGTTAAAAACCTGGATGCGGTGGTTATATTGATCCGATACGATCACGTGATTGTCCATGTCAAAAGCAATACCGGTGGGATATTTTAGCATTGATTGGCTAGTCTCCCCATTGCCGAGTTCCCGTACAAAATTGCCGTTGGGATCAAATACTTTTACTGCGTGATTGTTACTGTCTGTGACAAAAATTTCTCCCTTAGAATTCATGATAGCATGGTACGGCTGATCCAGCTCTCCTTGGGCGTTTCCATGGCGACCGAACACGCGCAAAAGACTGCCATCCTCTTTAAATATCTGTATCCTACTATTGCGGCGGTCGGTGACAATGACTTCGTCATTATTCCCAAGGGAAACTCCCCAAGGGCGTTTTAGCTTTCCTTGATTTTCACCATAGCCACCAAATTTGTTGATAAAGACGCCATCTTTCGTGAATCGCTGAATTCGATGATTATCTTTGTCACAGATAACAATGTTTCCATGTTTATCGACTGCCACATCAGTCGGGTTATTTAGCTGCCCGTTTTTCTCTCCAAGGTTTCCAAAGCTCTTGACGAACTTTCCTTGCGAATCAAAAATCTGTACGCGATGATTGTGACAATCCGCTACTAGAATCTTGCCCTCGCCATCGACAGCAACGCCACAAGGAAGCTTAAACTTCCCACGAACCTCTCCCAGGCTTCCAATGGACAGAATTGGACGAGTTATTTTGCTATAAATTCGGGGATTGGTGACCATCACCTTAAACGGACTTCCTTTTATGGGTTGACGGTGAATTGCGACACCCACTTCGTGCTCGCCGTTTAAATTCGGTGTGAAGGCGACTGCATAACTTCCGTCACCCTTATCCACGACTTCCGGCAAAACAGCTGCCTTATTAGGACTTCTGACGTCGATAGTTATCATATCGCCACCTCGGGTTTTAGGATGGTCGTCGAAACCTTTGGCAGTCACAACAAATTCAGCCGCTGCGCCCACGTGACCTTTTACCAGTCCATCGCCACTTGCTATTGATAACTCCGAACATGTATCGGAAACAACAATGTAACCGAGGGCTTTTCGGGCAATCTCGTTTGAGTTCGGGTCGGGGAAGTAATATACGTTTGTCAAATTTGCCGCTTTGAAGTCCTTTCGAGTGTTGGAAACTTCGTTTAGCCGTCTTTTTAAGTGCTTTTGAATGACCAAGATCTCCAGTTCGTTGCCGAATTTGACCGCCCTCTCTGTGTATTGGCAACTACCGCTTAATCGTTCAAGAATTGACTCAAAATGCTGCTTCTCTTTTCGAAGTGAGCTGTCTTTGGTTCTGAAAGCGCTGTTCAGTTCATCCAACAGTTTTTCCTCTTGCTGTTGAAGAGTAGCTATTAAAGCTTGAGTATTTTCGCGAATTTTCTCTTCCATTGAATAACGCTCTTCCTGAAGTTTACACAATA
This sequence comes from Porites lobata, assembly GCA_942486035.1. Classification (NCBI taxonomy): domain Eukaryota; kingdom Metazoa; phylum Cnidaria; class Anthozoa; order Scleractinia; family Poritidae; genus Porites; species Porites lobata. Next base: position 264,088 of record CALNXK010000074.1, on the reverse strand, counting down.
AAGTCTTCACTTCGTTCAGTGATTTTCGCGTGTTTTCAATTTTGTTCTTTCCCTGTCCGAGCAAACTAGCCATGCTGTGCTTCTGTTTGTGATAAACGTCTCTGAGATACGAAAACTTGTGTTTTCTATGCTCCGAAGAGGTACAATCAAGACAAATCGGCTCATCGCATGTCTCACAGAAATACTTCAATTTCTCTTTCTGGTGATCCGGACAGCTTCCGAGGACACTCGTCAGTTCGGGTTGTTCCTCGGGAATATCCTCAAGGAATTGCTCTTGAAGGTGGTGCAACGCGTAGTCTTTTGAATGCTTGAGATACTTGCGTTGATGACTGTGCTGAAGCGGAGGCGAACGTAGATATTTTGGGCTCGCTGCCGGGTTAATCGTTACAATTTCCGCAAAATAACCATTTAGCAGCGCCCTAGGGGATGGCGATATCTTATCTGGGAGGAACGAGTTCATCATACAGTCATAGAGCTTCTTCTTTAAAAACTCGTCGCTCAAATCGCAAAATTTACCAGGATCCATTGTAGGTGAGGCCTTTGAAAATTTGAAATATTCGACTCCAAGGAAGCGCGTGCTTTATGAATATTGCTTTACTCAGTTCTGTCGGTTAAACCACTTGAGAATAATAATGTTGTCGTAGTTAGCAGCAATGTTTTCAAATCTAATGTAAGCAATTTTCACCGCGGGGGACATTGACGAGGAAGTATTATTCTCTTATTAATTCTTGGCGGGTAACCAATGGATCGCCGACGAACATCTATTTAGTTGTCTCGTCCGCCATGACATGTTTCGCGAAGTTTCCTGAAAGGCAAGGAAAATAAGAATAAAAAATGTATTCTAAAAGACCAATATGCAAATAACGAAAAAAGCATCAAGACAAGAAATCTTATTTACACAAGCCAATAAAATACCTAAAAAGCTGCCAAAATCACAACGAAGAGCAAATCAAAGGAACAAAATTTGTTTGAACTTCGATAAAATCACGCGACAGCAATCCCAAACGAAAACATGACTAGCAAATTATATGCACTAAAGACAAATCTCTCGCTTCTGAAATTGCAGGTGTTTCTAAGAGAAGGCGTCTTCCTCCTTCCACAAAAGAATTATTCTTTTTCAATCAATTACATTGACGTCTCAGTTCTGACGGTTCTAAATATCTTGACACAATGGGAAAGCGTTTTGATTGGCTCTCAGCAAAATCCGCGTCAATTTCAGTTGTTTTGTTCCGTTAACACCAACACTGAGCTAGACGGCTTAAAAGCAATTTGTGTAAAGGTTCAAACAGCAAATATCGTCCATTCAAAGATTAATTGATAGCATCTCCATTGGGAACAGCTAGTTTTCGCGTGCGATTTAAAGAGCCTATTAATCGTGCATTTACGCGGCGAAAAAGGATTAACCCTTGCCCCATTGCTTTGTACAGCGAGATAATTATCACAAAAGTAATTAAAAATCCCGTAATCCTACTTTTTACCACAGCCAGGGTCTAATAAACACCAAAATTGCTGCTCTGAAAAATCAACACGCATGACAAAAGACCTAGTGGCCAATCTTGTTAAACTGAGATAGTGCTCTGGGCAAAGGGTCTTATTAAACCTTCTGTGCCTTCATACACGATACAGTACTGTTGTAATGCCGCAACTGAATCACAATGATCGTGATGGTTGTTTGACGATGAGGGGTATTTTTAAGATAGGCTTTTTGAGTGAAACTCCTGTTTTCTGGACGATGTTTACGCCCAAAGACAATGTCAATTGAGGGACTTGTCAGGAAAGTGTTGTCAAGGCTGTGTTTCCGCAGTATAATGCACACTCTGGATGTGCAGTAGGCCACGTCTGGGAAATTATACCCATGCACTTGTTTAGTTTCCTCTAATCAATTATGGGCGAATCGAAAAAAAAAAGAACAATTAACGAACAGTACTTTGAAATGATCACTGATGATCGATAATGTATGTTGTTTTGAGTAAAGTAATGGGAACAATAAAAAATGAAAGCAGGATTCCTTAAGTGTTGCCGGTTACCCGGTAAAAAGCGTTTCTTGCCTTTTCCGAGTGTGTGTTCAAAATTGAACAACGTTATCTTTAATTTATCATTATTCAGTGATGTCAGGGAAAGTTTACCTCACCTCTTTGGATTGGTAATAGCGGGGGTTCGATCACAACAGCACAATAACAAATGCCTAAATTTTACTTAAAGTTAATACTGTGTAACTCAAGGTTAAAAAATGGACCCTACATTAATATATAATCTATTATCTACAAAAGGGGTGATCGAGTGTGTTAAAAGTCTTAGAGAAAGAATTTTAATGGTAGCTAATTTAGTTTGAAAACTTTTGGCATTCAGTGACTGACCGTGACTTTTGTAGTGTACGTGAGTTGGGAATTAGCAGTTAGCCGCAGAGCTAATTGGGCTAAATCCCTGCTTCAGTTTCCTTGAAGGTGAGAATTTTCCGGTCGATTTAACCGAACTGTTAATGCTTGTAATCGACACAATTAAGCTGCATTTCATGATCATCAACGCGTCCGATGTTTTCATTGCATCCGCAAACAGCAAATATTTACTATTTCGCCGAATACCACGATCACTTAAAGGAGGACCGCAAAAAAATGTTTATTTAAAATCTATTTAAAACTACCCCCTTGCATATTAAACTGATTCTCGTACGTCAGTTATTTAAATTCAACTTGAAAGTTCTTGAAGAGTTCTTCGTCTAGAGTTTTATTTGAGAGTTTCACGTCTTTTTGTTAAATAAAGGAGTACTTCATCTGGCATGTACTGAATTCAACCTGGATGAAGGAATTTGCAAAGTTGATTTTAAGTTTCATTGTGGCGAAATAAAATGAAATCTTCGAAGAAATGTTTCTTTTAGTCGTGTTCTGGTTGTACTACCAAGAGAACTTTCAAGATTGCTTTAAATTAATTTATTAAAGGCTGTTCTAATTATCCGGAGCGCAGCTCAGTGTCTTACTAAGTTCGTTCAATCTTTCAGTCTGAAAGAGGTCTTTACTTTAAGCCATTTATTCAAGTCAGAATGCTTCATCTTACAACTTTGCTAATTGCTAGCACTGGATCAGTGCACTGTTGACAACGCCTGTAACAGCAAGTGAAGCACTGTCAAAAGGTAAGTAAACTTTCCCTTACATATTATGGCTTTAGTTGCAAGAAATGATCGGTAGAAATACTGAGAGCTCTGAGCATTGCTCGTAACTCGGCTGATAACGGCAACAATAAAGTTGGCCTGTGCTAACGAGCTCTAGTGGTTATTGGAAGTTTATGGGAAATTAGCACCTCAAAGTTTGCCAGAATTAAGATGACTAGAGCCGTAGTCGCCAATCTACTTCAATCACTGGAATATGCATATTTGTCTCCGCCAATCCGCCCGTAAAGATCACACTGTACTCTTCAGCTTTGCAAGCAGTTTCACTTTTGATGCCGGAAAATGGTTGAACTACTTTATTATTGGCGTAATAGCGAGCAACATTCTACAGTCGGGATAACACTATTGTTTTAAGCGGATGATCTTAATAAGATTCACTCGAATAAAGTAACTTTTTCATTAACACGGGATAAGTTTTCTTCACCATAGATTTGCTATTCAAACTGGCAAATGCATGTTACACAAAACCGATGGCATTTCGTTAACAGTTTTTGGCAGTTTCCTTAGAACCTTTGCCGCAAATTCATGTGTGGGCCCATTACGTTTACAACATGCTAAATGTAACAACAAAGGCGAGATTACAAGTGTACATAAAACCGAAAAGTCTGGGACTTTAGAGTTCTGTCTAGTAATCCGTTCAAATTCTTTTTTGGATAGTAATCTTTTCGATGATCACAGCTTTAATGCCACATACGCAACTGTGGAACTCTCTCAGGAAAGAAAACAACCTTGCCAAGCTTTTTGAGAGGCGCATTTGTACTACATCTGATACTAAACAATATACATTATATAAGTGTAAATCATCACAGTTGAGTCACAAAACGTTGTTTGAATCATTAATGGATGCTGCAATAACTTACCAGAATCTTGGAATGTAGTCAAGGAGGCCAGTCTAAGTCGATGCCCTTTGCTCACAATTTTATTGAACTAAAAATGATCCCGAACATGCGTACTGACATGCCTTAATGCAGTTCAGTCACTGTTAGTGTGGAGCTATCGGCATTACGACGATCCACTTGATCCAAAGTTGATTTTTTTGTAGTTATGAAAACCTGTGGTTTCCTCGAAGTAAATTAGTAAAAAAAATTCTGCCTTTAAAGCCAGAAATCGAACAATAATGATTCAGCTGTTTTACTGCACGTGTGAGTTTTAAATACTGACAGTAAATACATGCGAGTTTAAAAGCGCTTTTTGTTAACCTGTGCGACGTGTTGTTTGCACAGGACATTGCATGCGCTTTGGTCTGTGAATAAATTACTTTCGACATCGCGTCGACCTTTACGTTGAGTCGGGCCGGTGGGTGAGCTAGAGGAAAAGCATTTTGAGTCCATGAGGGAAAACTGGCTGGCTTTTTCAGAGAAAGCCCTTCGGCCAGAGCAAGCCGAACGAAGATCCGCCTTTACATCGCTTTGCCTATTCCAAAGTGTTTGCTTGATATACGATTTGCAGAATCCTCACTGATTTTTTTAATGCATCGGTCAAATCCAAGACTCTGTCTGTCATGTTTAACCTACTAGTTTTAACACCCACCCTGTAGCTAACCTTACTGTTCCCCTTCTTCTCACTCGAAGCTGTCGCATATGAAACAAAACTTGAACAATTTTAACTAACAAACCTGCTCTACCGCATCATGCAGCTATTCTTTGGACAAGCCCCCCTCTGACTTGAAATAACATCTTTAACGAAGATGGGGAGTTTTGCTGTATTGAGTTAGATACCAAAGTCATCTTCGTTCGAGCTTTTCACAACGAATCTCTAACCTAGAAGGCTTCATTCCAAACCCTTAATCAGTGAATTGAAGGGTATCAAAATTTTTAGGCAGACCGTTCCATCACAAAAATATCGTTTCTTTCTGGCTAGTCCTACTTTGGGTACCAGAAATTTTTTCTCGCGTGCGACGAGGAGGGCCGACGCGAGCTAGTCCTCAGTTTCTTCAACAATCAAGGCTTCGATGCCTCAAGGCTCGATGCTTGGCCCTGTAAACATCTTTCAGTTATTGGTGACTTGCCTAAGGAATTCTTTAATAATAAGATCTCTACTTGTGTGCAGATGAATGGACTCTATTTTCAACCATGAACGCAAAACAAGCCCGGAGTGGAAGTTCTACCTTAAACAGAAACATTCGTATAGATATGACATCTGGACCAGGCCAGAAACTGAAACGCTCTGCAGAAGATATTGAATTTGTGAAGACCTCTATTTGACAAATAGACAACAATTTTCCATGGTGTACACACTTATGACTATGGAAATGACGTCAAAATGTTCGATATAGGAGCTCGATATACCTTGAGGCACTGCTGTCACTCACCATACGAGGGAAGGCCTACTGTCAAACCAGTGATCGCTTACCATGTAGAGCATGTAGCTACTGCAGAGATTTGTTCTATTACTGTGCAATTTAAGACTATTGCTCAAGAAAGGATTATATCAAGCTCTACCGTACTTAAATTTTCTTGAACTCAAGACAAACAGTCAAAAACATACGAATGGAAACATGGACACTCAGAAAGACTAGAGCGCAAAATATCACCACTTGGGGGACGAGAAGTTTCACAGTGCCGTTAGCACCAAGTTGTGTTGATACCAAGCCAACACAGTATACGTATCAATATGGTTCGGACACCGCCAGACAAGAAGGGACGGGCGGAGAGGGCAGCTGTCCCCCCCCCCCCCCCCCCCACTGGACCTGTTGAGCCAGGCAAATCAACTCTGAGGGCAGACATCATTTTCCAAGCCACAGCATCACCCATGCAGACTTTCCTCACTACTCCATGTAACCCCCAAAAGTACAAACGGACGTAGGAGGCAAAGTAAAGTACAAATATGGTAAGCTCTTACTTTTTCTCTAAATTCAACCCGCTTAATACGGACACCCCATTAATACAAACACTTTCTATCATATTTCCGTTCCCCCCCCTTGAGTGTCCGTATTAACGAGTCGAACTGTCGTCGACCACTCTAAAGCAGCAATGTTACATTAAAAATGAAAAATCGAAATCACGAAAAGTTACACCTACCTTGGGGTAAAATTTTCCACAAATGGTAGTTTTAAAGAACACTAAGCAATCCTAAAAGACAAAGCCAAGAGATCCTGTAATATATTAGGTTCCAGGCTCCTTGTATTTTGCACTTGCGCAGTACATTTAAAATGGAGGACTAGCACATGGTTCGTTTTCATGCTGTAGTTTCATGACTTAAATATTACAGATCCATATATTGCAACTCGTCAACTCCTTAACTTTCTTAGTCTTCCAATAGATATTTCTAACAGATTATTTAATACACTGTATCTCCCAATTCTGATGTATGGCTCTGAGGTTTGGAGCATCTGCGATAAAGATGATTATGATTCATGGGAGAATGATATAATAGAGAAAACACAAATTCAGTTCTGTAAAGAAGTCTTAGGTGTGAATTAACAGTCCAAATGTTGCATGCAGAAATGAACTTGGACGACTACCAGGGGCACCCAACGAGAATATAGTTCAAAAGCACTTAAACATAGCATTGTTAAAGGTATTTTAGTATTTAAACGGTAGATAAAGGCATATTTTTATCCCCTAAAAAATTTTTATCTGTTCGGATTTCCTAGCTGAAAGTCTAGTGATCCGAAAATAATAGGGATCAAAACTTACCTTTTCGAAAATTTCAGCCAGAAAAAAGGCTCCCGAAAATTCTAGATGACCTTTTTAGGGTAAAAATCCGTAAAAAATATGCAATTATACCATTTTTAAGATGTTCGAAAATCCTAGGAGAGGCAGGCAAGCAAGAAATTTTACAACAAATGTTCCGAAAATTCTAGTTCTCAAATCGTCTTCCGAACAGATATTTTTCCGAAAATTGTCGTTGGGTGCCCCTGGACTACCACCGAAGGAAAAAACTAACATAAATATTATCAAATTTTCGATACATTTAGAAAACAAAAAAGCTGATCATTATGCTAAGTATTGTTTACAAATATCAAAAGATATGACTGAGAAAAACCAGATGAATCTTTTGAAAAAAGTTAATACTCTATGAAACAATTCATGTCTCAATGAATTGTATTTAAATGATAACAATTCTTCAACGTATATAAAGAATATCCAATTAACTATACGTGAAGAACTGACTTCACACCAATGTAATCTAAAAGAAATAAAAAGAAACTAAAATTCTACTCAACATTAAACAATAACTGTCACAAAAGTAATTGCTTGAACATAATTACCAATATAACTCACAAAAAACACTAAATAAATTCAGACTTGGCAACCATCGCTTACAAGAAACGGGCAGTCATACACCGTATTCACAAATGGCGGACACGCGGGAAAAAACTGGTGCCTAGTCATGAAAGCGAGGCGTTGGAGGATAAACAAAAATTGCAAATGAAAACTTTCAGTGAAACTTGCAGAGTGTTTAGCACGGATTCCACCTAAAACAACTTTATACGGACTTCTTTTCAAATACAATTACGTGAGATGTCTTCTGCTTTCAATGTTTAGTAGTGATTTGCTTTTTGCAATCAAAAGGGACGCGTATATCTTCAAGGAAACAGGATGATTTTGTAGGTTTCCGAAGCATCAGAAGCTCGACACGACAAGTGGGCGATGACTGGAGAAAAGCGGAAAACATGTTGGCCCAAACTTCACACTGAAACCGAATACGAAAGCCAGACCACTACAATTCTGTAAGACAGAAATAAAACAAATCTTGGTGCGAGAAAAAGAGAAATAAGCGACGGATATATGGCCTACTTGTCAACGGAAGAGACCTCCGCCATTACACAAAACAGGTCAAGTCGAGGGCGGATGAAAGATTCATTCACGAGGCTTATTCATTCATGTCAGTGTCATTTTATACATACCTATGTACATATGTATGTCTGTATTTACAACTGCCCTTGGATCATATTAATTCCGTCGCTTTGGAGCGAATTGTTCGATCAGGTACGTTGGCAGAGCTTAGCAAAAATCTCATGATTTCCTTGTCATTGCGAAATAATTAAAAATAATTTTATCAAAAATTAGAAGCTGTAGTGTGTGAATCTTAGGGCTTGCTATTTGCCTGGTCTCCTTTTCGGCATTATCTGAGAGAGCTTTTGGTAAAAAAGTGGTATAAAGCTTACATTTTACTAGGTTAAACTTTTAAGGCAATGTTTGTGTCATGGCTGAACACGGCAAGCTTCTGTTTCGAATAATTAAATTCGAGTCTGGATCCGTTTAAGAAGACCATCATTTTATTTATTTATGTATTCTATAACTTTAAAATATTATGGAACATAAAGTTAAAACTCTTAACAGTCAAAGATAAGAAATACGAAATTACTCGCTGAAATGATATGTGTCCGGCTTACCGAGTCTGCCGAGTAACAAGTTGAAATTTTGAGCGTACTCCACTCGATCGCTCCTGCATTCATACTAAAAAAATAGTTCTAACTGATGTCCTTCATCGATAAAGACCAGAGAATAACGTCCTGGCAAACAAAAACCAAACATAACTTCTTCGAAACCTCAGTCACCTGTTCTTTCCTGTCTTCCTTTTTAATTTTTCCATCTCGACTTGAACTGTTTTGTTCAACGGCAGACGTCTCTTGCGTTAACAAGTAGGCCATATATCTGTCGCTAATTCCTTTTTTTCTTGCCACCAAGATTTGTTTATATTTCTGTTTCACCGAATTGCAGTGAGCTGGCTTTTGTACTCGGTTTCAATGTGAAGTTTGGGCCAACATGTTTGCCGCTTTTCTCCAGCCATCATCCACTTGTCGAGCTTCTGATGCTTCGGAAACCTACAAAATCATCCTGTTTCCTTGAAGATATACGCGTCCCTTTTGATTGCAAACAGCAAATAGCTACTAAACATTAAAAGCAGAAGACATCCCACGTAATTGTATTTAAAAAGAAGTCCGTACAAAGTTATTTTAGGTGGAATCCGTGCTAAACACTCTGCAAGTTTCACTGAAAGTTCTCATTTGCAAGTTTTGTTTATCCTCCAACGCCTCGCTTTCATGACTAGGCACCAGTTTTTTCCTGCGTGTCCGCCATTTGTGAATACGGTGTATACAGTCCCGAAAACTCCAGAAAATCTTCTAGTTTGCCCCTTCTGCCACTTAAATGAAGTTGAACACAAATTACACTTTCTATTCAATTGTAATCATTACGATAGTCTTCGATCTAACTTTTACAGAAACATTAGTAATGGATACCCACTTTTTAATAACTTTGACAACAATGGAAAAACCCTCTTTATATCTGATAATGTCGATCCTCATATCTACAGACTTACAGCTGCTTACATACATTCATGTATGGAATATAGACAAAAAATTGTTCTTTAATTATAGCCCTTATTTTCATTTAAGATTTATAACATAAATAATCACGTGGGAATACTGAAATAAAAGTTGTTGTTGTATTGCTGTTTATTTTTAAAGACGTATCTTTCTTGACGTATCATATTTATTATTTTATATTATTGTACTAAAAATTGCTGTAATGCGCAGATGATTATCTTGCCATAAAAATTGCGCGATTACTATTATTATGATCATCATCATCACTATTATTATTATTTATTTTATTTTATTTTATTAAAGTAAACCTGCGGAATTTTTCTTTAGACCTGAACTTTATTGATTTTGGGGAAAAATCTGGACTAAATAAACCACGAACGAGGGACCTGAACTGATCGAAATCCTAAAGAACGTACTTCATTATTAATAGGTTACGACATAACAAATATAACTGCCAAAAACATAACATTTTCAAACAAATGAAGCAAGTAACTAAAAACAAACGCGAAAATTAAAATCTGAAAGAAAAAATTGTCACTTTAATCGCGGATAAAAGCTTTTAAAGTCAACGGCAATATTCTTGCATTACTGGTACAAACTTCAGGGACTGAAATTAAACATTTTAAACATGATGTTATTTCAAAGATGGAGAACTTATTATCGGCCTGTCTCTGGCAAGACGGACATTCGCGAGTCGACCCCTATCTCATCCACCCTCACCCACTCCCACAGGACTACAGATATGCGATCATTGCTCAATTTTTCTTTTCTTTCTTTTTTTTTTTTTTTTTGCTTATTTGTTTTTGATATTATTATGATTTTTCTACAAATGACCTGCACGTTTTTATGAACTCATGTGTTTGAACCATGAGACGTTCAACCAAATATAGTAGTTTGATGATTCATCAAAAGTCGTTTTTCTTTCGCGTCATTACAATAGGGTGAAAAAAAAATGCATCGGTTTTCTTTGTTGTTGGTATCGTTATTTTTTCTTTACTTAACTGATGAACGCTGTCTCTTATTAACACTCCCTTTGAAAATATAAATAACTGAGTCAATAAACAATAATACAAACATAGTTAGTAGTTTTTTTTTTTTCGTACTGACTTCTAAGAGATTCCGATTGCAAGGGTCATCATCAGATCATGCGATTTCGCCCGTGCGTGATTAAAAGCCGAGTAGCAGAAATACAATGTTCAACTTCTGTTAATATGAATACACTTGTAATGTCTGTCAAGGATGAATCCTAAGAGAACCAACAGGGCTTTTACTAAGCGCTTGAAGCCGATTCAATCTGACAAAATTCCGCACTTTAGTCATGATAGTTTCTTTTACTTAATGATTTTGGAGGCACAACACGAAAATCCTGTCCAACCCAGGAGTTGCTACCGGCTCGTAAAGTAAATCTCTCTGTTACATTCAAGCTTTCATCAGTTCCATTTCGTCCGAGTTCCATGAAGCCGGCACCAACGCTTACCTTGACACCGGCGTTCCCTTCCCGCCTAGAGCCTCTGTTACCCGCGAAACAAAGTGCGCGCATTTTGCACAGCTGTGCCCTGAAGACACAGCACAAAGCTATCACAAGTAACACACTGAATATCGCAACTACAGCAATTAAAGGCGGGCTTAGGACGTTTTCTTTCTCAGGTGCTGGCTTTTCACAAGTCAGAGATGTTGATATACACGTTCCTTTGCAGCAATGTTCCTCGAGGGTTGGGGGTGAGCCGCACTGATCGTTTCTGGAGCACGACAAGTTGCATGATTGACGACAGTAACCGCTGCAACACTGTATGAAATCCCCCAGGCAATCCTGATGCGTTTTGCAAAGTCTCCCTTCGACAGAAACAATTGCAAAAACTAAGAGCGCAAATGTCAACACTATAATATTTAGACCGAATAATTGGCGGTTTAATATTTGCATCCTTCGATGAGCTGGCGGTTTTGAAGACTTGAAAACAGGTCAGAAGTAATTGTAACCACAACTGTACCGATTTTACTTCGCTTCAAAATTCAGTGGACCAGCATCGTTAACTTTCACCCGGGCTCTCACCTTGTCAAGCTGGAGGGCTGTTTGCGTAGCCCTCTCGCTTTTAAATGGAAACAAAGCAATATGCCTTCCTTTTCAATGCTTAACTCCGAAGACTGCGTATCAATGCAAACTTATTAGAGTCATGTAGTGGTATCGATCACCCCAAAGTTTGAAACAGTTACTTGAATTTGTCAGTGACCTTGATGCGGTAACTGTATCCGCACAAATTTCACGCTATTCCGATCTCCAAGTAAGCCTGGAATGAAGTATCGCAGCTGAGCAAATTTTCAAACATCTTTCTTTCAACACGCAGAAGTTCATACGTTGAAATCGCTTAAGGGGCAGCCGAACCGGAAAGGAAATCAACAAAGTGCTTAATTACATTCTGCTTCATTTGAATGAGAATTGCGGAAGAAACCTTGCTCGAATTTATCTTACTCGATATTTGAATAGGTCTATACTTAATGCATATTTTTGGTTTTGTTGAAGGAAAATATTGGTAGAAAATCGGAAACACAGACAATGTTTCCAACTTTGTCAAATAAACAGCAATTTTTCCCTTTGTAAGATATGTTGGTTTTTGAAAGAACTTGGGCTTAGCATAAACATTTATGAGTCTTTTTTTTTAAATTTGAAAACACCATCCCATCGCGTGAAAATAGAGTATCATTCAACAAAAAAAATCACAAAAATGTTTCTATTAGCTGTCCAAACAACATAGACAGGATATCCATTGCGTGATCGGAGAGGTCGATATCAATTTTGTACAGCTTTTTGAGGACTTATCAAAACTGACAAGTTTATACTAGTGAGGTAGTTCAGCGGAGTGATAGGCTAATGAAATATTTTTTTGTTTGTAGTCAAGGGGAAACTACTTAGTCTTTTTAATGGGGGTATGAACAATGAACTGTCTAAAAGTTCTATTTTAAGAAAGTAAACTGAATATTGTATCTCTTTCAACCAGGTAAATTGATGTAAACGGAACACTGAAAGACATTGAGTTTATTGCGCTTTCTCACGGCTGCTCAGCTAGTCTTAAGTGGAAAAATTGAAAGACTAGAAAGAAAAGAAAGAATGAAAATCGGCAAACCGGTTTAAGGACAATAAGTTTTTAAGCTGTAATAATTTGTATTCAATTTTCCTTTTTGTTTTGTTTTGCTCTACGGGAAATGATGATATTGCTCCAAGACAAGTAGATTGAATTTTTAAGGGGCGATTTAAAATTTCTGTCAACATATGTTGCCGGCTGTACTTCACTGGATATTACATTAATTTATAATAGAAATGGCATTGGTATGCAAATTATACAGTTATTGCTACTTTATACAGAACGTAAACCGTGAAACCTCGATGTAAAACAAACCTCTATAAATAACGAATTCCTTGGTATAACAAACGATATTTTGCGACCCAGCAATGCCGTTGAAAAGAACCTCGATACAACGAAACCAGGCCGGAGATAACGAACTTTTAATGTGACTGCCAGCAGTCCTTTGCCCGTCGTCATATTCGTGGCAATTCACTGTAAAAAAAGGTGAAGTAAACTTCGGTTGAACTGCTGTAAGACGTAAAATGACAAAAAGGGTCCTCAAGTCGTGTTTCAAGTAAAATGCGGCGGTACATATCTGACTGAAAGAACAAAGTTCTTTTCCTCCCCTCCCAGTGTTTTTTATTTGTCATGCAGCATTGCACGTAGAAAGCATTGATCAATTTTATCATCGGTTATTTTCATGTATTTTATACTCATTAAAGTATAGCGTCAAGACAAGGACAAAGATAACTGACAATAAAACTAGCGATGAAATCAAGCCACGAGAGGTACGCGCAAAAATTGTTGCCAAAAATTTGCGATTTATACGCCCTTGATCTACCTGACGTGTGCCAAAAAAGCAGTTACTTTTGTAAGCGACAACTAAAACAAGTCAATAGTCAACTACTGTTTCAGTGAAGGCATAGATGTATTCAAAGGGGACAGACGGCAAATTATATTTTTGTTGCTAAAAAGTCGTAACTGTTCATCAGTAGGATGCGTAAAATGTGACTATACAATTCCTCAATCGACTTCGGCTCTATTAAATCCTATACCAATTCTTGAACATTTAAGTACACCACGGAACCACCCACGATCAGGAACTTACTTTTGCTCAATAAATAAAATTCACCTGCTTTGCACTATTTTAATGCATACTATTTACGTCCTATATTGCCTTTAGGGACATGAAACAACATTTTCGATAACATCAATGACACAAAAACCGTACTGAATTGACAAACAGGTGAACTTGTGTCTCGATAAGGGGAAGTTCATAATTTAAATTGCGCCCTAAGGGTGAAGGAGGCGGGCCGGGATACCTTGGGAATTAAGGGAGCTCTCTGAAAAACTCCCAAAACACAAGACAACCCACAACGCCCGCCCGGTTAGCTCAATTGGATAAGCGCCTGTCTGCCGAGCGGGATGTCGGGGGTTCAAACACCGGCTGGACCCCAACGCTCAGGGTCTTGACATCTACAAATGGTTAGACATTCTAGACTTCTCGAATAAGGACGAACAACCGAAGGCTCCGTCTCACAGTTCTTCATTGTTCTGATTCTTGTTGGACGTAAAAGAATCCACACTGTTGTTAGTAAAGAGTAAGAGCCGTACTGACCCCGGTGGTGTGGTACAACATTACATGGGCTGGGTGGATAATAGAGGGGTTGATATCAGTTGGGATGTAAGAAATGTTTCATCCCTTGTCACCGACGGTACCATTTACTTTATCAGGCTCCTGCTAAAGATCTCTCCGACCTACCAGTAGATAATTCCTCGGAATTTATTCTTCTGCTGAAGAGTTATGAAGAATGCCTTTTCGAAATAGCTGAAAAACTATATGGAACGTCAAAACATTTAGACAAAGTTTTATTCAGTCTTACCTGACTATGGAGAACCTGGAAATCCTTGTTTCTGGCCTTAAAATTGCCACATCAGAAGTTTGAATACGGCTGGGTAGACAAACAAATACAAACGGCTGGACTTAACTGAATTTCTTGATGTGGGAATTGATCACGCAGCTATTCATATATTGATATGCTGACTTTTCTTAGAGAAAACTATCTTTGTCGCATTTAGATTTTTTAAGACATTTTTCTCTTGCGGAAAGCAAGAGGAGCCTAGACCGTATTTCTTTTGATATAAAGTACAAAGGCCTATAATTTTGTTGCCCAAGCAACCAAATAATTCATGGAGGAATTTTAATATTTTGTAGCACGGCGAATCCTTAATATTAGGAAGATTTTTTATTGACAGACTTACCACTATTATCTCTAGAAATAGTGATTAAACGTCAAGGAAACAATAGGAGAAAATTTAGTTACTCTTAGCCGGTCAAACTTTGTCAGGAATAGCAGTATGTAATCATGATTTGTGATACGACAGTGCCGTAATGAGCGCCCAGTGTTTGCGATTGTCTGACTTACAATAAACTTGCAATTTTTTTCGGCTTCATCAATCACCCATCAATTTGTACAATGGACGAATGATCATTAAAAAATGTTGAATATAAAAAAATACACGAATTGGAAATCTCAAGTCTACCTTAAATGTTCAAAATCTTATCCAATTCTCGTCGCTTTCCGGAGTGTCAGGATTGTCCAGAATTTTCTTAGATGTTTAAGAGCCGTTTTGGTTTTCCTTTAGGTTATGGCTTGATGTGCTTTCATTTAGCCAATCCTTTTTTACTCCCTAGGCCTATAACTTCGAACTGATCCGAGAGAGAGGAGAAGTCGTTACGTCACGTTGCCATGGTAGTAAAATTTCTGGATGACAACAAACCGAAATCGATTTTATTCAATTCATTTAATTTGTCAAATGTTGGCGAAATTTGCTGGGGTTGATTCCGAAAGGACCTTATCTAAGTTAAGAAAAAGAAAAATAACATTTTTGTGTTTTGTTCACCTACTCCATAAGGAGGGCGCGAAGTTTTATGTCACAGTCGTGTAACAACGGTTAAGAAATGTACAAAAAAGTTGTTGTTTTGCAAAGTTGTTATTTTGCTAATCTAAACCTATTGCTTTTTTTGTCGTTCTGGTTCTGGTTGCGGTCGCCGTCGTCATTGCTTATGTTCCCCATTGTTGTGATCCAGAAATTTTGCTACCATAGTAGCGTGACGTCACACTTCTCCTCTCCACTGTAATGACAAAAGAGAATCATGGGACCGAGAGGAAAACACCCAGTCCAGCCCTTGGGATAAATATGTGAATTTCAGCAATTTAAAACTTGAAATTAATCAGAAGATGGTTTCTGGAGAGGTCCACAAATATTTATTCAGCACAGTTGTCAAGAAAGAATTCAACAATAGCCATTTACAACTACAACATTCTACATTTTTTTGCTTTGAGGCAGTCGCTCGTGTACTTGATGACGTTTCAAACAAACGATTAAAATTCGCGGACCGATCCCTGGAATTGTCCTTCCGTTTAATTACGACTCAAAAAATAACTTTATTAGTGAAATTCACATGTCCCGGCCAGCGCCCTATTATTCCCTCACTCTCCAGTTGTACACCTTTGGTATTGAGAATCCCTTGAGGATCTGTGTTTTACACTGTTTGACGGGAGGAACCGACTATAGGATCTGTAACAGCAGACCTTGCTGACTAGAGTTGTAGCGGCTGGGGGTCATGACAACCAAAACAGACTTTGCCTAAGACATTGCATGGTCTGATCTCAGATAATTTTGTGAAATCTCGAGCTTTGTAATAGTAGCTTGAAACTGATTTACATATCGACAACAGCAGGTCCGAATACGTGGAATGGATTTCAGCAACAAAAGGATATCACCTGATATCACCACCTTAGACAACTCTAGGTTGAAACAAGTGAGGGAATTCCAGTATCTCGGATCATGAATTAATGGTATGAACCCTTAACCCTGTAAGCCCCAATAGTGACCAACACTAATTTTCTCCTTATAATATCCATATATTCCCAAGAGAAATGGTTATGAGAGTTAGAAAGAAAATGCTTTGATTTCTACCAAATTCTCAAATTCGTTAAGGCAATGTATGAAGACTAGTGTGGAGAATTTTTATGTGGATATTGGGGCTTTATTCCCCTTTTTTAGACTGGTTTCGGTTAATTAGCATTGGAATGGCTAAAAATGAGTTTTGCAACAATAAGGGCATTTTTTTCTGTCTATTAAATTTAATGTAATTAAGCAGCGAATCTATTTCGATTTTTCTTTCTCGCCCTCTTTTCTACCTTTTCCTTTCAATCCTTTTTTTTCTTTTGATATCCAGTTTTGTTGCCCACTTTATCGTCTTTTTTTTACGTGGAATTGTGGCTGGCTAACTTTTTAGGACAGGGAGAAATTTGATCTGTAAAGAGTAGTAGGTATAAAATGGCGAAATTGGCTGTGGATTTTTCACCAAAATGCTACTTGATTTTTAGTATGTAACTCTGTAAGGTTGGTCAGAATTTCCAAAACCCAGTATCGGTAGAAAGATCTATCTTTGCCCAGAGCACTCGACCTTTGTACCTCGAATGGTTTACAATAACAAGTCGAAATATATGCTATAAACATAAACATGACCCGTGTGCTCAAAGATACGATTGTAAAAACACCCTTAAGGTTTTTTAAACTAATTTGTAAAATTCCATCATAATTTGTCTAGCTCCTTCCAGTAACCCGGCAACAATCCAAAGAGCTCGGGGGGGGGGCACTCCATGTGTGGGGGGTAGTGATGCTTGTCGATAAATTACAATCACACCCATAAACGATACAAATGTGAACGCGGTTCAAGCTTTCTTTGAACCCGAACATACAGCATTAATATTGTTAAATTCATAGCCAAACAGGTTTTTAAGTATTCACGATAAAGGCGTTGTTATTGAAGCTTTTTCTCCTTTTCTCTTATCCTCTTTTCTAGCGATACCTGTATGACGGTCAAAACATCGAAGCTTCGTCCCGGCTAAAAACCAACGGAAATGTATTATAAGGAAAGAAACGACGACAATCCCTCCCCGTCCCCCCTCCAACAGTTCCTACACTGATGGGCCATCCAATTCACAATGATCGTCACTGAAGTTAAAATAACAGCACCTCATAAACTATTAAGACTGCCAATCCCTTTAAGAAAACCGCACTAATTATGTGGTGCATTTCAAAAAATTCCTGAGATTTTCAAGCAGTTCCTTATTTTACCCATGCAGTCATTGCATCTTTGTTTACTATCTACTACGGCTTCTAGTAAACGCTGTTTCACAATGTTTTGTTACGATTTATAGTTATGCTTGCCTATAATGTTCTCTTTGTACTGCAGGTGGGAAATGAAGTTATATAAATTTCTTTCAAGGCTATTTACAGCTGTAATTGTAGTTGATTTGTTGGCATTCATCAAAATAAAAACTAAGGTGATTTCTTCGTTTATCAGCTAGGTCAGTTGGAAAAGCCTAGCAAGCCATACGCACCTCAGGCATCCACGCATAATGTTCGTAGCTTCCTTGTTGTCATCAGGCCGTTGGTTCCACAGCATTAGTCGATCTATTTAAACGCCCGACTTGGAATTGATGCAGATTTAAGCATGTGTGCTGAACTGATTCGAGACCAAGATTCCTTAGAGTTCAGTCTGATTTGTTTACATACATTTATCACTATTTTTGTCAATAATCTTATCATATATATCACATTAGATTCCTACTTTCTGTTCTTTTATGAGAAAGGTGTGTTTCCTGAATTATTTCAAAGTCTTAAATTGTTCTGTGCCTAAAACTCACGCCACGAGTCTTAATCATATAAGTGGGTGGGATTGGTAATGCAGTGGAAATTAAAACTATTGCAGAGAATAAGGTTAGTCCCATTCACACAAAAGCTAAACTTTTAACATGATTTAAAGTTATTTAGTTAAAAACAGTTTATTTTTTAGTTTTTGTTTGTTTGTTTTTTTATTTTGTTTGTTTTTTTCTTTTCATAGGAACTGCTTACTGTACTTTTAAACATTATCCACCTCCCCCGGACAGGGGCTCCACCAACTGATTGCCGGCGGCAGTGTCGTGGGAATTGTTGATCGAACGTCAGAAGAAATTAATAGGTTTGATTAGCAAAAACAACAACTCTGCAAGGGCAGCACACTTTTTACCGGGGCTCAGCCGAGGGCTGGCACCGGTCTTAAAATGCAGACGGTTCGTTTTTTCAACGTTACATTGTTAGGGATATATCGCTGACTGAGATATATCGCTGGCTCATTGAAATCTTATACGCCATTTTGAAAAGCACGAGACACGGAGGACAGTTAAGAGAAGGATTATCATACGAGCTTTGTGGGTAACGACACATTCCCCAACCTTTAAGATGCACTAGTTTATGAGCGAAAATTTAAGAGTGAATATTTGGAGAGACAAATTTACGAGCGATCACTTTTAAGTGATCGCTCGTAAAAGAGTGAACCTTCTATCGTGAAACTTATCGAGAGTAAAAGCGACTTATCAAAGCTATCTACATTGAGTGAACATTTATCGAGAATCAAAGCGAACACTTAATTATCAAAGCTAACTTCATATCATCTTAAAAAAACGCGCTACAAGGCGATCTGGACGTGCTCCTAAACCGAGCAGAATTCCACTGCTATTTGTAAGAGGTCTCA
>CALNXK010000074.1:155000-242500 GCA_942486035.1 Porites lobata | reverse complement strand
TGATATTAAAGTTACTGTACATCATTTACTCGAAAAGTGCCAAAATTACGCTTTCTGTTTGTGTTGCGGTCGGTAAATTCGTTTGCTATGTCAATGGTGGAAAGCCTGTCCGTTCTTTCTTTGTGTATGTTTAAAACTGTCAGGTTACTAAATCGTTCCTGGTTCATTCTTGAACGGAGCCATGTTTTTAGCCTCCGGGCAGTCGAAAAGGATCTTTCACCGGCTGCACTGGTTGCTGGATTTACGACAATCAGCTTACATAACGTGATAACTTCTTTTATCATTTCCCGTTCTGGGTTGGGTAGCTCTTTGATTTTTACTATGATGTCGTCAAAACAAAAATAATCACCATCCTTCAGCAGCACTTGTAAAATTTCCATCTGGGCGGTTAACACTGAAATATTAACATCATCGTTGTACAGTTTTTCCAGGAAAAAGAGGCCATTTAAAAGACGTTTACCTCTGCTAGGTTAGAAGCGAAAAAATATTTTACAATTGTAACGACTAATGCTTCATTCTGCCTATTTATCTGCGCGTTTGTCTTTGCCAGTAACTCTGGTCACTTTCGAATTAACGATTTTTTGCTATTTTTCACTCTGTTACTTTTGTTAAATTATTTTTTGTTAAATTTATTTTTATTCTTGCAAAAAAGTGGGGAGGCTAAAGCCCCCCCAGCCCCTCCCTCTGCGCGGTCCCTGTACCTACATGTAACAAACGAAAAAGTGCGTGGAAGAATTGCGCGGGGGAAGATAGGAAGAAGGAAAAAGTCTCTTCCTTTTCCCACCGTCCTCTTCGCGACCGTTCCGTGACCGCTTGCAGACGATAAGAGACGACTACCAGTCCGGGGCACAACCAGAACTGGATATATGATGACGTCACCCAAATTTTCAACATGGTTCCAAAACCAAGGGACAAGATCAAGGGTCACTTTTCAACTCTTTGCTACGCCTAGAAATGACCTTTTCCCACAGTTCTTTAGGGGCTGCGCCTTTGAATGAGGAGGAAGCCCATGAGTGTGAAAAAAATGGCAACCGATGAAGTTTTGCGTGTTTTCTAGAGGTAAAACGGCTAAAAACGGGAGTGTTTCAGCTCAAAGATCTACCAGACAAGGCGCAAAACATCGGAAGATAGAAGGTGTGTTTCAGTTTTTTGATCTTTGAAAAAATTATTTTTGAAATCTACATAAAATTTGCTTGTTGGTGGTGGTTTTTTTGTCGTGGTGCAAAGCATTTTCACATAGTGCTGTGCGTTTGAATTTGCAATAGTGAGTTGCGCCATGTGCGAATTTTTGTAACGCCATGTTCATTTTATGTTCAATTGCAGTGTGATAGAAAAGCACGTTGTTTTTTTGGCATAAAGATGCCAGCTGGGTGACAAAACTTTAACGAAAACCCGAACTGTCTAGATTGCGTTGGTTGGTCCAAGGAGCAATGTAGTTTCGCCAGACGGGATTGTTGTTTGACCAATCGAGCAGACCTTACTGTGGGATCGACGTTAAGCTCCGAGAAGTCGGGCGGGGTATTCTGAAGTATTGCTCCCAATTAAATAACTAACTAAATTACTTTGCTTTGATACAGTGGCAAATTGTATTATTTCAGATTATTTAGATAACAAAACGGTAAATGTCAGGAAAGACTGGACATTGCTGCTAGAAGTCAAACTTACAACCACACCACATACGAGAAACGATGTGTTTTCGAAAAGCAAAAATCAATAGGTCTAATAGTCTATTAGCAAAAAACTACCTTTGCACGTGAAGCACACTTTTTTGTACATTTCTTTCCCATTGTTGTTGCATCTTGAAACTTCTTAGTTACACGTATTATGCAGAAAATATGTCTTTGTTGCTTATGATCCTGTTCGCTTTTCTTTTCACTGCCGCTCACTGTCACCCTACTGGCCGCTTGCATTTTTCATTTTCTGTCCGCCCTATAAACTTTTCATGTTGTTTTTCCAAAGAAATTTGTCTCCTTTGTTTATCTCTCGTTGTAACTCACTGTCTCTCTTTTTCTCTTTTAGCTCCGCTAGCCTGTCTTCTACTTTCTCGTTTTCTCTGTCTTTTTCTTTCTCTGCATTCTCAATTTGTGGACATTAGCTTTAGAGAACACGGATAGAGAAACAATTTCTGCTTTCCATTTTGTCTTTATTGACCCTTTAATTGTCTTTGCTACACGAGACGCGGTTGGCCATGCGATTTCCGCCAAAGAAATTCGAGTTGTATTTGGGCTACTATATCTGTTGATTGATTATTTTACATTGGTATGCCTGAGGGGAGGACAGACGGGCGTACTGATACATAGTAACCAAATTTTCTTATCCATGGTGCTCCGCTGTGTGCGCTTCGCGCAAGAGAGAGCTCCACTATCAAGACACCTAAATTCAATTATTTAAATAATACTTGGTATAAAAAGAATAAACGATCGAGCAAAACAACAAAAATGAAATTGCGTACTTGGACGAATTGGTTCAATGAGTAACAAAAAAAAAAAACAAGAACGGAGGATGGAAGAATAAGTAAAAAAGAAATACAATCAAATGAACGAGAACATAAATTGCGACCAAATAGATGTATCGTGGATTTATGCCTCTCTTATATACATCTAATCTCACAATTGCACTATTTCTTCTGCTCTTCTTATTCTAGAACTGAGTCTCTTGTTCTGTCTCACGAGCGATTGATCTAACAAAGAGCAGTAAAACTCGTTTGGGTCCCTTGATGATTCGTACTTGACTTTTGCTGTGAAAGGATTGCAAAGGCCTCTATTTTCCTTTCATTGCTCTTTAGCTGAGTGGTAGTGCGGATAATATTTTTCACTTTCGTGTTGCCATCCTCTTGTTTCTTTTCTTCAACACTGTTTTCTAAAGCCCTATTAATTAGCGCAATGGTGCTGTTTTGGGGGTTTTTCTGATGTTCACAGTCAGATTCTCCACCTTCCTCAAGCGAGATATTAACAGCTCCACTGTCTTGCACGGCATCCGTAATAGTGGGCATTTCGATGTCTCCTGTTTCTAATTGTTTACTCATTATATTTGCTCTTTCTATGCCACTGATATCCTCTGGCAGACTGAGAAAGGGAAGGATCAGCGCTAGACAACAAGAGAAAGACCACTGTGGATTTTTATGCCATTCCTTGAGATAGGCATACAGGTGCAGCATGTATTGAGCTGAAAAGAATCGGTACACTTAACCGTCAGAAATCCCATTAGAACATGTGATTGAGTTATTGACTTGCCTGCACAACAAGTCCCATAGATTTTGGTATATGTGCGAGGTTTGAATGAGGGGGCCAACGGTTTATCGACATAATATTTAGTAGTGTACAGAGTACAGCCTAGGGTTTTCCAAATTACTCTCGACAGTTCACACTATTATGTTCAAACAGACTACAGTGCCCGCAATATCGGAGGTGGTAAGACATTTTTTTAGAACAAGTGAGCCATGTCTGTGCGCGGAGAAATGATCAACAAAGTGTTATACAAAAAGACTCCGGCCCGAGGTTCAACCCCTTATCCTTTCATATACCATTTATACCCATTTCGTTTACTTCTATTGACAAATGGTACTCCTTTCCGTCAAAAAAGACCTAAAAAGTTTCTCACTTTGCTCCCTTTTTAACCGCTGCAAATTCAGTGTTTTTATTACTATTTGTTTTATAACATTGAAGCACTTTACTTTTTGAAATAAATAACAAAACCAGAGCGTTTTCTTGAGTTTTTCATGGCCATTAAATGCGTCTGTGAGCCTTTTTAGGCCTTTTTTCAGACAAATATGACATATTAACTTACCCTTTCAAATACGGGTTGGAAAAATATATTCAACATATCCGGGCTAACATCGAAATACATGAACTATAGAAGATTACATAACAGTAAAACAAGTATAAAAACATCTGTGACACACTCTATTTGGAATCTATTTGTTAATCAGACGTTTTGGAACACGTCCCACTCTAAGAAAAGTCACTCACCATCAAATAGCTTGGTTATCACCAGATGTTGCATTGTGGCATAAAGTTAAAGAAGATAATAATAATAATCTTACAGGCAATTAATCCGATGACCAATGTGTTTGCTCCAAGAACTAATATGTTGAATATAAAAGTATCCATGTAAACGTCGGTCACTGAAGGTACGTTCTCTGAAGGAATTTTACTGACCGCCCCAACACCCAGGTTGAAAACTGTAACGCCAATGGATGCGGCCATCAATTGATTTTCAAAGGCGTCTTGTATCGGACGATTCCAGGCAAAAAACACTCCATATATGCCAGCAATGGCCCATGCTAAGCCAATGTATGATCTGCTTTCCTGCCCCACGAGTATCAAACCGGATGTGATGATTACTTTACGAGAAGTCTCTATTAGTTCCCAGTACCACGAACGAGCTGTATAGTTTTCGTAAAGAAATTGCAACCCCTTGATTATTTCAATGCCAGAGGCTCTATCTTTAGATCCTCTGACGACATCCTCTTTGGTTTTTATTACTCTTCGTTTTCTCCAAAGGATTATGAACGTGGCAGTAGCAAGAGCAACAACGTACGCCAATGAAAAATATGCTGCGATAAGCAGTTTATTGAACAGAGGCCCATGACATTGTATGCTGTAATCTGCTTTTAAGTACTTCGTGCACGAGTCCTCATCTTCGTGCTGACAAAGTTCCCGGCATGCAAGGGGCAAAACAGCTGCTGTCTTGGAACACGTGCTAAGGTAGGTGATGTACAGGAAAAAGAACAAATTTTTGTACACGGTTTCTTTAGCTTGTGATATTTTATGTGACTTTTCGTCGTCGTCCATTCCTGCTTTACTAGAGATAACAGCTTTCCTTACAAGGTAGCTTAGGCCCGCACAGATGACAATGGCAAAATTAATTGCCATCATGGAGAGCAAGTTTGCAAAGGCATCCACGTTTAGGTCCTTAAAGATGCAGTTAATTGGAGTCATCTCAAGTATGTTTAGCTGGAGTGTTTCAGAATACTTGCCGATTGCCTGTACGGACTCGGGCCATTCAATGTATGAGAACGCTTCAAGCAAGCCATAAGTGACCTGATAAAATCCAATTGCGATCTTTATTTTGGACAGAAAAGAGTCTGCCACAGTGTTTCCAACCCCTTCTTTATCCTTTATTTTTTTTGTCCAAATGCAAACAGAAATTATTGTCAAAATAACGAGAACAACTATAGACATCTGGGCGAGAATCCACGTCTTTGTTGGGCATTTCCTGCACTGATGAAATTGCTTAAAGTATCCTTTTGTGCACACATCACAGAGGGGGCCTTCGTGGCCATCCTTACAAAAAGAATCCATGCCACCTTTGCAAGAACTTTTCCCTGGGCACTTATATGGAGTTGGTAGGGGATACGGATATTGCACGTCCTCTTCATCAAATGATGGCGAAGGTGATAAGAGATTGGCTATAAAAAGTCGATAGCGATGTTTGCGGACGTTGTTCTTCCATTTCCACCAATAGCCAGATTGCAAAGTAGCATAGCCATCTTGGCATTTCAGTCCATCTTTACATTTTCGACACTGTTCAAACATATGAGTCCGATAATGTCCCTCCAAGCATTCACAAGCACGAAATCCAGCATGTGCGTCACTGTTCGTTCCTAAGGATGATAGTGGAGGAGGATATTCAAAGGCAGCTTTAAGCATTTTAAATTCAGTCTTGAGATATTAAGGTAAAAAATCTGATACTGTACATTTAAATCAGTTTCCTTGTTAATGTCAAAACCATACTTAGAGGTTGTACTTAATAGTTCAGGCCACTTGAAAAGCATATCGACCAACTCTTCTGGCGTGAGTTTCTGTAAGATGTTTTTTCCTTCATTCTTAACCTCTGCACCCTTTAACGAATCGATATAGAATTATACTTATTATATAAACAATAGCTGATTTATTTATGGGGAATTTGAGCTCTGAGAAGAATAGCTTCTCAACACTGATGATTTTACGGGTCTTTTAAGATCGCCAATCAGCTGCTGAAACGTCACCCATTTTGGTTTTCGTCGCTCCATTGAAGCGATAAATGAACGGCCACGCGTTGTCAATCCTCAGTGAGTTGGATAAGATGCGCACGACAGCGGCCTTTTCAAAATATATTTCGATATGGCTTCAGACAATACCCCTAACAGCGATGAATAGGTGTGCTACGATAAGATTCTATTATTCATTGATAACGATGAAGAGAAGTTTTTGGGACCAGAAAAAAATACTCGTAGAAAAGACCGACATTGATGTAACTTTGGTGATGGCATTTCTGGTCTCGGAAATGGAAAAAACACGGAAAGTTTATGCATTGTTCATGATTTTCTTAAATAAAAGAGTGTGTTTTAAAAGAAACCTTCCGTTGTATTACGCTTTTTGAGTCTTTTCGCTCATTTTTTCACTTTCCATCGAGATTTTTTAGTATAAATATTTTTTTATCATCCACACATTTGTGAACCGGCTTAATCTTTTAGAGGGTCCACTTCTCCTCTGGTTTTTATATATTAAATAATAATAATAATAGTAATAATAATAACAATCAGAATCAGAATCAGAACACATGGTTCCCTGTAGATATTGAGCGAGTTTGCTTTAACACTCCAAGGGCCATGTCATATACTCAATTAAATGAGTCGTCATTTACCAAGAGGACAGGTTTTACAATCCTGAGTTTGTTTTCCAGGTGCTTTATCTAAAGCAACAAATGAACCGTTTGGACATTTCTTGCAGCTCTTGCTAACATACCCAACGTCATCGGAGAAAAATCCTCCTAAAAGGAAAAGGACCCAAATAAAATTGTAAACTTAGATGCTTAAACTCGCTTAGCCCACAAAGTATGGAAAGACGTCCGGCTGATACGACGGTCAATGGGATAAGGTTCAGTTCATGTTGGGTCCTGTTGGACTAGTTTCCATACCGTTATCTGCCGCGAATAAGCCCTGGGGCCCGTTTCTCGAAAGTCCCGGTAACTTTAAGGGCCCGAAATCAAATATTCAAATCGAAATATAAAGAATAAGAGCGCGGGTCCTGGCTAGCAAACTACTCCGTTTTGTTTCATTAAATGACAGTTTTATCGTGTTGGATGCAAAACTATTGAAACCTCGATCTTTAATGTAAACGGAGAGAGCTTACCGGGCCCGTTAATTGTCGGGACTTTCGAGAAACGGGCCCCTGGGCTGTGTACATCTTCGTGAGGGTTCTTAGGAGGGCTTGTAAAGGGAGGGGCTTATATACGAGGAGGGCTATAACCGGAATAGAAAACCACTTCGAAACAAGCCGAAGCTATAGTAGTCTGCTACACAGCCGTTTTTAGTGTCGTCACGCAACGCCCCTCCCTTGACGACACTAAAAACGGCTGTGTAGCAGACTAAAGCTATAGCAGTGCTGATCAAAATACGTTTTGCATTTACTGGTTTTTAATAAAGTTTCAAAACGTCTTAATAAATCGTATGCATTTCTTTCTTTCTTTCTTTTTTTCACAATTAAATCAATAATATTCGCGCTTACTTTTACATTGAAGTGATAGTTATTTTTCTAATAAGCTAAGAATTTTTTTAAATGACAAAATCTCGTTTTGTGCAGATGAAATGTGGCTAAGGGTAAAAGAAATATCGCTTCAACAAAACGCAATTTCTTATTATTACTCCAATTTTCGCTCACCGGCAAAAAATTTCGCACCTTAATTTCATCTAATGCCGCGAAAATTCGCTCCAAATCATCAACTAGCTTGCAAAATGTAGAGCAACAGGTAGGTAGGTAGGTAGATTCCTTATATAAAACTCGGTAAAATCTTCAGTAATAATAGAGTAAAAATCTGATTACAATTAATTAGACTAAAAAAACTATCGACATACTGTTTTACAAGACTGCCGAGTGAGAGTCCGACGACTCAAATAAATGCTTGATTTGCTCTTTAAATTTTCTGACTGATTTAATTTCTCTCACATTTTCGGGTAAAGAGTTCCACAACAAAGCACCGCTGTAACTGAAACTTCGTTTCAAGTAGCTAGTACGCGGCCTGGGCAACGTCAATTTGTGAAAGGAATTGCGCAAATCATAGTCTGTGCTTCGTTCGTGAAATAGGTTCTGCAAGTACACTGGAGCTTGTTCATTTAGAGATTTAAACATCATTATTGCTTTATGCTTCTTTCTCCTTATAACTAATTTGTCCCATTTGAGTATATCAAGAAGCAGGCTCGAGCTAGTCCCATAGTTGGCCTTTAAAATTACTCTAGCTGCAAGGTTCTGTAACTTTTGTAATTTGTCACTCATTTGGTCACTTAAGCCATCCCAAACGAGGCTACAGTAATCAAAGTGAGGTTGAATTAAGGAGTTATAGACTAGTACCGCAGTAGATTGGGAGATAAGGGGCCTGATACGTCTAAGGGCACCTATAGCCGAAGTTACCTTCTTACACAATTCGTTAACATGATTAGACCAGGAAAGCCGATTGTCGATAATGAGACCTAATGATTTTGCGTGATCAACATTGCTGATAACTTGGTCTTCTAGTTTAATGTTTATTTCGTTATGGCTTTCCGCAAGAAGCTTCTGGCGAGAGCCAATAACCATAAACTGGGTTATCGCAACAGAACAATAGATGCACCGAAATTTCGCCACTTTTCCGTCTGAAACGAAAGTTCACTATATTGTTCTCCGAAATTGGCTAATTTCACTGAATTTTTCTTGCACAGTACTGTAGAATAATAGAAAGCAAAGAAAGAACGAGAAACGCGATTACAATGAGTACGCTACGATTTATATCAAATTTGTGTAAAATTCAAGTTACCTGGAGGGCATGGTATGCATCCTTCAGCTCCTTGAGAAGTTATATTGGAGAATGTACCAACTGGACATGGTAAGAAGAACTTAGAATACGGATAAACAGAGCTTGGTCCATCTCCGGGTACTTCTCTGAATCCCGAGGCCACAAGAGCAACAATCAATCTTTTCTCATCGGCTGACAAACTATATTTCACTTCAATCTTTTCTGCTTTCGACTCGTGTGGATTTCTTGACAGAAGAAAGCAAGTATTTTAGATTTGCGGATAACAAAAAGGTACCATTTCAAGGGGGAACGTTTTTAAAGGCTTTGGTTCGATTCCATCATTTATAAATAAAGGCGATTACGAAATATTTTGAAAGGCATGATTTCAGTTTACTAGAAGAGCATCACTGTTTAGGTCACGCTCTATGGTGGAAACTTGTACGTTTGTAAATTGAATGGTGGCTTAAAACTGTTTTAAGGACGCCTCACTTGAAATTTGTAGGACTTTGAAGTTCTGCGAGAAAAGGATCCCACAGAATAGAACGCCTTATCTCGAGAATTTCTTTTTTTTAGCTTTG
Organism: Porites lobata; assembly: GCA_942486035.1. Lineage (NCBI taxonomy): Eukaryota > Metazoa > Cnidaria > Anthozoa > Scleractinia > Poritidae > Porites > Porites lobata. The sequence goes on along the minus strand of CALNXK010000074.1, from coordinate 233,171 downwards.
AATCATTTTCCGTAACTTGATTAAACTCAGTAAGCCGAACTGTATTTTTTCTGGCAGTTCGAGTGAACGGGCCTCTACCACATATCCATAAAGAGTCCTCAGGTTTTTGTTATTGTTCCTTTTTGCTGTGAGATTCCTTGCTCAGTTGCAAACGTCTCCCAGTGGCGGATCCACGGGGAGGGTCCGGGGAGTCCGGATCCTCCCCCCATCAGACCTGACGCTTGTCTGAGACTGCGAAATTCTTGCATCAACAGGATCGTACATCACTTTTTAACTGGCTGACTTTTTTAATGAAACGCGCGTTGCATTTTTGTCACTAAACTAAATCCTAGGGATATTCAAAAATTTAATTGTTTTTGGGTACCCAGCTATGATCTGTTCGCCTGTGCTCGCAAAGTAGCATTTCCCGGTAATGACGAAATCTGTACAAGCTTTATTACCAAGCATAAGAGGAGGATGTTCCAAGGGTGCATCCTTTACGAGTAGAATTCAAGTACACGGTAAGGGGCCAGGGAATTATAACGTACAACCGCGGCTGGTGAGAGGGGGTTTGGCCGGGGGGTGTGGGGGAGAAGTAATTTGCCCAAAAAAAGCTCCACAGTCGTTTCTGAACCAAATTTTGGACCCTCCAATCAAAAATTCCTGGATCCGCCGCTGTTTCCATTGAATTTATCCAATCGTTTATATCTACACTATATTTGAGACTCCGTAGGGGGACCAGTAATCTAAAATGAGATTGACGATGAGATTGTTTTTCAAAACAAGCCGTGGGGCAGCTTTACTTTAGTGAAGTTCTAGTTCTGGTAGTTAAAGATGCACTAACAAATATATTACGCAGCGAAGCGAAGGACTGGCTTTAAGCGAGAAATATTTTAGTGTTCTCAATATCCTGTGCTCCATCACCCTGCAGAAAAGAGCAAAATGAAATACATGTTAAACTAAACTAAACTAAAACAGTATAGAACCTTAACGCCACCCCTTAACTGTAAAAGATCAAATAAAACCAGAATTACACTGTAGACTTCAACCTTTCAGTAAAAATAGGCTTTAATATTTATTTTAATCATAAATTGTTGAATATTATAAAACTGTGATTTTGGGGTCTGATCAGTAAAACGCAGATTACTCGAGGTCGGAGTCAGTTTTAGTCAGTGAGACGTCGATTATTTTGTTTCATTCATGAATGATCACAAAACACAAACAAAACACTATTATTTTGAGCAGTGTACAAGTTAATACCATTCATCTTACCTGATTTAATATATCAAGTAAGAGAGAAGATGCTTTCCGATTTCAAAAAATATTTTTAATTTTTGCTTATCTCGGATAGTTTTAACTCCAGGATGGATCCAAACACTGCAATTTTAACTGCGATATGGTTTGGATTCAAAAGCGCCGGTGAACGTATGCTTCGGTGTGGCATAAACATTTTTAATATCGACATAGGGAGCCTACAAGTTTTTTTGTAAAAACTACGACAATAATAGCACCGATAAACAAACCTGCCTGTTGTCTTTATGCGGAGCATGACGTCTCTGTCTCAGGCTTCAATTTGCGATGCTTTGCGGTGCGTTCTGCAGCGTCTCAATCAATTCAGTGTTACATTATTACATTTCAATCGTATGCATCTTACGTTTAGCGTACGTCTCCCTTTTCGTCGTTGTTTACCATCATTATTATTGCGATCTCCCCATGATTCATTGTAAAAAAAAGCCCCATAGCTGAATAACATTGCAAGCCAGAGCTCGAAATCAGAAATACAGCCTGTTCTACAAAGAGAATGGTTGCCAGTAAATCAAAGAATACCAGTGGACAAAGAGTCAAAACAAAAATACAAACAAACAAACAAAAAGCTCGCCGATTTGACACCAATTCCCAAAAAGAAACCTGTAAACGACTTAAAGAAAGATCTGCATCCGATCTCTTTGGCACCTTGTGGTTCTAAGATTGCGGAGGACTTTGTCATCTATGATCATGTCAAGCCAACAGCACTGCAAGTACCAAACGACAACCAATTTGGCGCAGTTCTGAAGTCCTTTTCCACACTGGCTCTCCTAGAGATGCTTCACACTTGGACCGAGGCCACAGATGAAAATGGTTCCACCATCAAAACGATCCTTTTCGATTACAGAAAGGCCTTTGACTTGATTGATCATAGCATTTTAGTTAGTAAGTTACGATCCCTAAGTATGATCAGCTGGATAATTGACTTTCTATCCAATCGATTTCAGCGAGTTAAACTCGTAGAAGGCTGTGTGTCTGAATGGGGATCGGTGCGCTCCGGGGTCCCTCTCCATCATATGCCCCACCTTATCCTTCGACAACGCTCTAGCTTCGTTAGACCTAGAGTTACTTGCTGTTCACCATCATGTCAGTCCCTTTTTGATAATAACTTATAGGTCAGAGATCACCGTCTCCATCACTTACTGCCTGATACGCACAGTTCACAATACACCCTCAGGCATGCCAGGACTTTTGATGTCAAGTTTAAGACTTGAAAGGCCTGGAATTTTTTTAATTAATTCTCAATGCCTCCAGGTAAGCTCATCACAATAGCCACCGCCTCTTTAATGGCACTTTGTTCGTATTTTAGATATTTTATGTTTATGTATATATTTTTTACAGTTATATTTTTTCTTAAATCGATTGTAATTTATTCGTTTTCTAGAATTTAGTAGTTTTTAATCTTTTGTATGTATATACGTAATTCAGCCTCTGGCAGCGATGTTTATACCAATAAAGTAAGTATCTATCTAAAAAAAACGATCCCGCCCCCGGAACCCCGGAGTCTGCGTTTTACTGAAACCCTTGCATTTGAACTTTTTTTTGCTTCTCTAACGGATATTTTTTTAAGGATAACTTTCTAAACATCTTTTTGCCTGTAAAAAAAAGATACTATTACAGTTTACGCAAGAATATACACTTATTATATCCATATCATGTCGTCCTACATGGTGGAGTTGAGATCACGAAGCCCGCTGAGATGATGTGATCCTATTCCACTATGGCCGATAACAGCCTCAGGATTCAATGTCTTTAGTTTTGTTCGTAACAAATATCTGTCAGGAAGAGCAAAGAAAATACGCGGAGGGTTTTTAGTATTGAATTCAATCATTTTCATAACGTTTGTTTGTTTGCTTTTTTTGTTTGTTTGTTTTGTTTTGTAAAGCTGACTATAATAAGAAAAATTTTAGAACAGTACTTTTAACGTTAAATCAGAGTTAAACGTACCTGAGCTGATGCTAAAGGCTTTTCTATTAGTGAACATGAACGTCTAAGGAATTATTTCTTCCTTGAAACATAGATGACATGGGTAATAGAGCTTTAACCTTTATTCAGTTAAATTCCCAGTTTAAGGGCTACGGCTTTTTTTAACCTTTAAAAGCTATGGAACTCAGAAGTAATTAACTTACAGTGTCAACGATTTGGAGACAGGAATCCTAAATGCCTTCGGTTGGATTGCTGTTATGGGATTGTCTGACAACATTCTAAATTGCATTTGTAAATGAACATTAACCAAAGGTAATTCAAGTGGGCATTTCTTCTTTATATAAGTACAATTATTAACTACATTTTTTACTCCGCCTTGCACTCTGTCAAAACAAGGGTTATATCATTAGTGCCTGCCCAAAAGGATGCCGGAGACTGATTCCTTTTTTGGCCAAACATACGGTTAAGTGCCCCTCTTACCGCAATAAAACAGCCACGGAAATTGCGCATGGAAACTTGAAAAGTAATTCACCTAATCCACTCCAAGCGCTGAAGAATAAAACAACTCCAGTTGTTTTGGTTGCTCTGTTGTAGGGAGAAGAAAGTAAAAAACTAATATATTCTCTCCGTTGTCGAATTAATTCTTTTCTCTTCCACTTATCCATCTTCTTACCTGGATTGACCTTAAATCAGTTTCGATTATCAAGTCCGGCCGTGAAAAAAGCAGTGCTCTTTGTTTCAAGTCGTCCTCTGACATGATAAGCTTGATTATTAAACATTGTACTCACCAACTGCCTTTTCATTGGCTTAAAAAAGAGCCTATTGTTACGTCTGGAAATATCAGCGCAACCTACAGATTTGTGATTTTTTCTGCTAGCAGATGACTGACTAATCCGTAGGGTGCGCGCACAACGCATAATTGACAATCTTAGACTGTACTTCAGTGTGTTTGTTTATTAGATTCGGTTTTTGTGATATCCGGAATAATCAACGTCTCGGTTAGTGTAGCCTGCGTAGCAAGAGTTTCCAATCGAGTTAGTGCGCGAAAGTTAGAGCGGTAGCAAAAAATAAAGGTGGAAGGGGGAGGGGGGAAGAGGAAACCTGCACCTGCCCCACCACCTGCACCTATCCCGTAGTCAATGACCGTTGGGGCGCCACAGACGTTTCAACCCTTTCCCTCCACTTTATTTTGTTATCAGCGACTCTTACGGCGTGGCAAAACTTGTCCATTCAGCGATGTTGTTTTCCCAACGCTTCTTTTGTCTGCCCCTTCTTCTCCCTCCTTGCACTGTTCCTTGTAAAATCGTCTTGGCAAGCCCTGATGATCTTGGTACTTGCCCAAACCACTTTAACTTGCGTTTCTTTACCGTGGATAATGGCTTGCCTGATTCTTGCCTGATTCTGTCTCTGACTGCATCGTTAGTGATGTGATCTCTGTATGAGATGCCAAGCAGTTTCCGAAAGCATCTCATCTCAGTGGCCTGCAATTTCTTCAGGATTTCCGCTGTCAATGTCCAGGTTTCACGGGCGTACAATAGTACAGAGGTAACTAGGGAGCGCATTAGTCTGATCTTTGAGCTTAGAGAGATATGCTTATCACTCCAGATGGTCTTCAGCCTCGCTAGTGCTGCTGTTGTCTGTGCAATTCTGGACAGTACTTCAGGCTTGGAACCCTGATCTGTGACGACTGCGCCCAGATACTTGAAGCTATCAACTTCGTCCGATTTTTCACCGTTGATTCTGATGTCAATGCTGATACCATTCGCGTTCTTGGTCATCAGTTTGGTCTTCTCTGCACTGATTTCCATGCCAAAGGCTGCAGAGGTCTTATCTAGGCGATCCACCAGGGAGGCTTGTTCCTCCTCTTTTTCTGCCAGGCCGTCAATGTCATCAGCAAAACGTAAGTTGGCAATTGTTCTGCCTCCGATGTTAACTGTTCCTTGGTGACCTTCTAGTGCGTCGGTCATAATTCTCTCCAGAAAGATGTTGAAAAGAGTTGGTCAGAGTACTTCGACCTGATCGGAAACATGCCTGTTCTTCTGCGATGACTGATTCTGCTTGAGGCTTCAGCCTATTTAACAGCACCTTCAGCAGGACTTTACTTGGGTGGCATATAAGGCTGATTGTCCGGTAGTTCTTGCACCGTTGAAGGTTGCCTTTCTTGGGAAGGGTGATGATAAGAGACTGGATCCATGGTATGGGTCACTCTCCTGTCTGCCAAATGTTATTGCAGATTTTATGCAAGGCTCTTATCACGGCACCTCCTCCTGCCTGTACCAGCTCTCCCGGGATATTGTCTATTCCCGGAGATTTTCCCTTCTTGAGCGATTTCACAGCTGCTTCGACCTCTTCCCGCAAGATTGGGTAGTTGTCAGTGTCGGTAACTATTGGGACAGTCAACACCTCAGGGTCACCTGCGACTGTGTGGTTGTACAGTTCCTCACAGTATTCTGTCCACCTGTTTAGAATTTCGTTGGTTTCAGTGAGGCAATTCCAGTCTTTGTCCTGTATGGTGTTGGTTTTTCCTTGTTTCGTGCTAGTTAGAGTTTTAATTACTTGATATGCTCTCTTGCTATCGTTCTTCCTGATGTTATCTTCAATATCTTGACACTGTGCATCTTCTTAATTTCTGGTTGATTGCTCTGTACTTTCTTGCTCCTTCTGCTGTCTCGTGTCTTTGTTCTCTAATAGAACACGTTCGGTGCCAGGCGATTGCAATTAAACAAGGTTAAAACTCTGAGCGATTGCTACGGAATTTCTTGTTTTTTATTCTGTGGCTTCATCTCGTCTGAAACCTTGTCGAAAGGTCAAAAATGATTCGTCCTGAACAATTCACTCCGCCGGCTATAAGTTTTGCAGAGCGGCTGCTCTTCAGCCCGTGTCGAAACCTTCTCTCCAAAACATGCCGCTAAATTTCCAATAAACAAAAAGAATCTTTTCAGTTCAAAAAGCTGACAAATCGCTTGTCCATGGTGGCTTTAGCTAGTCAGTCGAGTACCGATGTTCTGATTTACGTTGATGTTATCTCCAACAAACAGTCCATTTTTTTCAATCAGATCCGTACGCCGTCATTCCCAATAAATTGGCCTTCCCTAGTCTCCACTGCTCGATCTCCAATTATACTTTCAAGACTCTGATCTCATAAACCTTCGCACAAACACGATTCAAATAAATATCAGGCCAAAGCATTTGTACGGCTGCGACCACAAATGAGATGAGACCAGATCTGTGACGCACGTAAACAAAGCATACCTGGTTTGATTGATGTTTCGAGTGCTAAGTAATCAGCACTACCAGCACTGCACTAATCAAAAGCTGCGTTCGTGGGCGAACGCAGTTTTTCGTGGGGTTTGCGGGTAAGCGTTTCCTTCTTTCCCCTCCCCTTCCCACGTCATTCCTTTTTCTTTTGCTCTCGTCCCAACTTTCTCGACGAACTCGCGCGGAAACGCTTGCTACGCAGGCCACGGTTAGCGTAATCAGCGGAGCCGAAGGCTGAGGATTACTAGAGATTATTTCTGATATCAGAAAAAATCTCATCCAATAATTGTTTTTTTTTTTCCAAGCTTGTGAGCGGGAGGAATCCTCCAAATCCTGCAATCTGATTGGTTCCGAGAGCGGGCGGTATTTTACGATCTTGCCCGCTAACCCGGGCGGAATTTTACGATCTTGCCCGCTAACCCGGGCGGAATCGTTGGGAGCTACATTCATACGTTTGTTTGTTGTTTGTGGATGAGGAAAAACCGTCATTTTCAAACCATTTTTCTTTTAAAAGTTGCGCTGTTATTAGAATTATCTAGGGAAAAGTGTATTTTATTATTCAGAAAATTCTGAAGGGAGAATCAAGCAAGTCAGCCGGGAAAACGGCTAAAGAAAAGCAAAACAGGTGGCTCGTGATGTCGCTTCACTAGCTTTATAACCGCGCTGTAAGTACTGCAATCTTTGCTTTTATACACCGTTTATTTGACATTTTTGCTGTGTTTGTAGTTTTGTTTTCTATTTTTACTGTATTAATCTAGCAACATTCGGCCGTTTTTCATTGAATTTTGCCTCGCTAGTTTTCTACTCATCAAAAAAAGTTGCTGTCAATGATTGCATTTAGCTTTCAATCTTAAATAAACATCACGAATCACTTTTTCAGCAGTCGGTTATCGCAGTGTTCATTTCTTTGTTTACAACTTCTTACTCACATCGCCTTCTTTTATTCGAATTCAATTCAAAACCTTAAAATTGGTATATGTAATTAGCTCGTTTGTGCAGTTTTCATCCCGCTCGATTGAACTACTCTTTAAAGCAATTTTTGAATTATTCAGCCGAAGAAAATCCTTGCTGTATTTTTTTCCTGGGGCTTTTAATATCAAGCTCGTCAATTCTTTTATCCTTGTTTGACACTCAGATTATGAATTGTCTAGTAAGACACGAAATCCTTTCTTTATTCTAAAAGAGAGCAGTAAGTGCCATACACTCTTTTTTTTATAAGAATATATTTTATAAGAATATCCAGGCTGAAATTTGCGAAATTTTAAGAATATTTTAAGAATAAAGCCGAGGCTGAGATTTTGAAAAGGATAGATATAATTTTGTGTGTTGAAACATCTGTAAATACAGTACAATTTTATGTGTTTAACTTAACCGTATAAAATTATTCCTTTCTGTGAACGGCGAAACTAGCCAACAAAACGAAAAAACCTGCACTAGCTATAGCAAAATGTTCAACGCTAATGACAGTTCGATGAACACATTTCTCATGTACAGACAACCCTTGCTGGTTAACAAAGAGTTTACTGCAGTGATTACACTTAATTGTCCTTGACATAGTTGAAACAACATCGGGTACTTTCATTTCCATCACGCTATTTCTGTGCGAAATGCTCTTTTTAAAGCCAAAACGGCCAAGTGTCGTTTGACGTGACATCTTGACCTCGCTGACTGCAACGAAACGCGATGGAGCACGTGCACAATATAACGCGATACAGATCTAGATACCAAACACTTGTAATTGATACCCAATAAATTCTGAAACGGAAATGTCATAAGCTATAATTTAAGAATAATACAAGAATATTTTCAGCCTAAAATCGGCAGAAAGATAAGAATATTCAGCCTGGGCCGGAAAAACAACATTCTTATTAAAAAAAAAGAGAGTTTAATATAAATAGACCTTGTCACGGTTTTCCACGCCATCTTGGCGAGTAGGCAACATTGTGAGAAATTACAGTGTTTGTCAGGAGAATCTAATGTCGAATAATTTCCGTAGAACGGCTGGAAACTAAAGCTACAAAGCAAAGGATTGGACTAAAAAATTTTGGGGGCGTACCTGTGCTTAAATTTCTTCAGAGGCTTGCTTCAGATTTTCCATATGTTTGTCTGTAATTTTTCCCGGGACTTTCTTACAGACAAATGTATAGAAAATTTAAAAAAAGTGGTTCTAGATCTTCTTAGCGCATGTAAGGCCCTCAATTTTTTTCAGTAGAATCCTTAGGAGTGAAGCTTTAGTTTACAATCGATATTTTTTTTCAGAACAGCCGTTCTAGGGAAATTATTCGACATTAGATTCTCGTACAAACACTGTAATTTCTCATGCGTTTGCCTACTCATCACGATGGCGTCGAAAATCGTGACAGGGTCTATTACCGAGCTAAAAATCATGTTGTTTGGTTTTCAATCGATCGCGCCCTTCATCAACACGAACGTGTCCTACTTAAACACACATAGGATAGATAGTGAAGGAAAAATTTCCTGAAACTTTTAAATCTCAGTAGGAAAAAAATAGAAATGTTATTCACCGGCCTCGGTCGGTCCGTATTTGGAGAAACTGTGCCGGAGGTCTTGAGTACCAGCCGGTGAATGACATATATATATTCAACATTCATAACACAAGAAAAGGCCAAGCAGCGGCAAAAAAAGTCTAATATATCTCACCCATTCCTTATGACTAGTACAGGAAAAAGTCATTTTCAATAATACTTTAGTTACCTCTCTGGAGAACATCAGTTTGCACGAGGACATGTCCAAATTCTACTCAAAACCTCTAAACTGGGAAATCATCTACTTAACCACTGCTTAACTACTACATTCAAATGTTATCCTTACATAACATTTTGATGTAAAGCAAAAAGAAACATGGCTCCACTAGGAATAATATTCAGACGATTGGCGCCCAAAAATCTAAAGTGACGATAAAGAGAAAAAACCACAAAAGGTGCGTTTTCGTTAACAACAATGGATAACAACAATAATAAGGACGGGAAAAGAAATAAGGAATGAAAAAACGAATAATAACTAAGGCAGCTAAGGTGTTACGGCTAAAAAAAGAGTAATTTCTTTTACTGTTTTTTTTTTTTTTTTTTTAATTCTGTTTTTTCAGTTGCGTAATTCTGTTTTCATTTATTCACATTTTACACGCTTTATTTCGTCCTTTATGTAAATTCCGCTCTTGGAAACAGACGCAGACATTCTTGGGGATTCGTCAAGCGTTCCTGCCCCACAAACGTCTCCTGAATCAAGCGGTGAAAAACGTAGACCAATCAGAGCACACTTCCAGATCTGGGAAGTGCAGTCTGGACCTTGAGAAATTTCGCGCGAGACTCAGCTTCAGAAAAGATCAGAAAGGTCTCGAAAGGTGAAGACCTTATAGTTTTAGAACAAACTACCCAGTTAACTCACACGTCTCCGTACTAGAGACCGTCCTCTCGATCTCACTGAAAAAATTACCTTGGAGGTTTAATAATTAGGCTGAACGGAAGTAGGCTTTACTGAAAAACAATAGAGTGCAAAAAAAATTCACCCACAGGACAATTTTATGAGCAAAGCACATCTAATCCAGCCTTTACAAAGAGAAATACACAAAACGGCAACGCTTATTTCCTAAGTATTCTTGTCCGGAGCTAAACTCTTTGCTCACGTATCACACTCTACCGAGCTTGTACGTACATGTATGTGTTTGGCTTATCAACACTTTGACTTCAACAGTGCCGATTGGTTCTCCGATAATCTGCACGTGAGCGGCAGCTGGTATTTGCCAACAATAGGAAAGGAATTTAACCACTCGATTCAGCAGACGTTCGTGGGCCGGGAACACGTGACGAACCCCTAAGAACGTCTGCGTGGGAGGCTAATGCTCACAGAGATTTCCCCTCCAAGGGCAAACGCCAGCCGACTATACGAAGGGGGACGAGGACTGATCAGTGTGTGTCAGTTTGGAGGAACATGGCCTTTACAAATATCCAAGCCAAAGAGAGGAAAAATACTGGTCAAGAAAGAGCTCCATGGTCTGTACAAACGAAAACTAAAGGGGAGGTATGTATAGATTGCTGTAGATGTCAGAAAGTGGGAGACCTAAAGACAGACGTCTGAAGGACTTAGTAAGGCCTTATTACGGCAAAAATTAGGGACTAAATTGACGACAGGCACGCTAATTTTACTAGACATAACTGATTAAAGCCTATTGAAGGGAAAGATTTATTCTTCATCATTGTAAACGTCACGTGTACAAAAAAAATGGGAAAAGGGTCCTTGCAAAATTGGTTTTGTTATAAACGGTTAAATTGCATGTACTTACAGAAACACAAGGCCAATATTTCTTGAAAAGGTTACGTTTGATACCTCCGATATGTTGTTATTTTGTAAATATCTATAAGAAAATAATAGCACAAAACCGTTGTTGTCTTTTTCGTCTGCTTGTTTGTTTTTTTACTTCAGTGCAAATTAAATTTGCCTCCATGGTATGAATGTAGACAGGGCTGTTTCATCTGAAAATTGATTTGGCTCAGACGTAAGCATAGGATAAGAAAAGCTAAAGCAATCAGCCGAAAAGAAAATTCATCACCAAACGTCTAGATACATGCAGAACTTAACTTATCTGTAATACTGATTCCCACCAAGCCATTCATGGCCTTTGACAGCAACCTGTTAGGCTAATTCACTATTCAATAGAACAGGTCACACGTGATATTCGAAAAAGTGGAGCTCTTGCACGCCCGATCGAGCGCCAAGAATAATGGTGGAGCTCCAAGCGCGAGCGAGCGGAGTCCCCTAGCTAAGAAGATTTGGTTATCTATTCATCCAAGAAATTTTGCTACTGAGATGAAGTCACGTGATCGTACATCCGTCCGTCCATCCGCATCACAGGCATACAAATAAAAAATGACACAGTCTCCATTCTCCAAGGCAACCGAGGTTTTTATGGCGCGAAATCGCATGGACACTCACGTCTTTAGCCTTGTGAAATAAAACTGAGCAAAACAACTAAACAGTCGAGTAAAGACTTTTTTGGAAGACGAATATTTTTTACTGTATCCGTGTTCCGTATATTTTTTAAAAAGATTCTTTGACGTTTCCACTAGTTTGAAATATAGAGAACGAGAAGGACAGAAAAAATGAGAAAGTAAGCGGCATAAGCTAGCGAAGCCAAACGAGATGAAGAGCGACAGAGCTAGAGAAAAGAGGCCCAGTTGTACTGACGAGCAACGGGAGAAGGAGCAAGGAAGAGGAAGGGAAAGGAGGCGGAACTGTACTGAAGTGCAACTGGAGAAAGAGCGAGGAGAAAGAGATAGATGTAAAGAACTGATAGACCCCGAATTAGTGACGAGCGGCGAATAAGAGAGCGAGAAACGGCAAGAGAAGAGAGGCGTCGTACAAACGCAAAGTCACTGTAAGGAGAAGAGGGTGAGTGGCTCTCTCAGTCAAAGACGTTATTTATTAAAAGTCTCACTTAAATAAGACAGAGGTTAGCTTAGTCTGAGGGGGATTTTTTAAGTTGTCATAACAAGGGATGCAATTAAATGACAACGCTGATGTGAGTGAGCAAAACAACAAAAACATAAACATTTAATTAGCAAAAATTTCTTCTTTTATCATGTTAAACAGACCAATTTGACCAAAAGAACCAATTTACTGGAGCAGATGAAAGGATAGATGTGAAAAAGACGCAATTCTTCGTAAAAGACAATTTTAAAAGAACTGATGGCATTTTCTTGGTGTTTGTTGACATCAATGTGGTCAACAGGGAAAGATCAAACAACAAATTGATCAGCAAAACTAAAAGCTTAAAGTTTTTATGAGCCTGCCTTAACCAAGAAGACCAACAATATTAACTTCCCCTTCGGTGAATAACTATTAAAATTGCATTTCAGCAATGTATGTGCTAGTCCAGTTAAGAGTTATCTAAAATAGATTGATTTGCTGTTATTATGATGCTGTAGGTACGTTGTTAAGTACTTCCTTTACTTCCATTTATAGTCACTGTATTGCAACAGGCAACACCACCGGCATTTGAACTGTTTAAATCAGGCTTGTTCAAATTTTCAATACATTAGCCCAATGTAGTGGTCAAATGCCCATCCGAAAAAAGAGAGAAAAATGCTTTACAGATTATGAATTCGAAATGTTGTGGATGTCTTAAAAGACGTCGAGCTTTTATCGGCTCAATGATAACATAGTTTGAATTTAAAAAGGCAGTCTTAGCCCACTTGACTGACAAAATCCATGCGTTATTAATCGGCACTTGAAACACAAAAAACCAAACAAGTAATTCGCAAGAGAGAATTCGTTAATAAAAGCTGTCTCTTTTACTATTGAACCACGTTCTGACACCCGGATCTTACAAAAACGTTTAACTCGACACTTCTCATTCAAATCCCCCACCCCACCCGGGCAAAGGTCACATTCCCCACCCCTTAGGGTTTGCCAAAAGGAGGATTTTGAGGTTTCGAATTGATCGGCCCATTACCTGCTTTAAGTTTCACTTACAAGTACCGTGGGCTAGCCATCTTTGTAAACACGCCGTCTGGTAATTCATTGATTTGATTTAATGACAAGTCTCTGTGAAATGTAAAGGGTTTACGGTAGTTGAGGTACATTTGAGGATAAATCGCTCGATGCTTTTTTTTTTTTTGTCAGTTTTTCGCCAAGTCACCAGAGAAGGTGGACTCGAATATGCCGAAAGTGGTTTCTGGCCAAGAAAGACAAAGAAGACCAGGAAAATACTTAATGTGGCTTCCTGATGTTGGAGGCATATAAACGGAGACTTAAATGAAATAAATAGTTCATTTTGCTAACATTGCCAACTATGCGTCCTATTTCGCTATGGAACTTAACTTTAGTCAAGAAATTCGACTAGTGTAAAATGAAACATTCACAGCTTCGTGACAAAATAAGTATGTCTTCCAAGCATAATATCAAACGTAACAAACAACGAAAATGGCCTTTGAAAAACTGTTATACAAACAAGTGTTCAAAAACCAGAATTGCAATCCGTTTTAATCTCCCTCAAGTTTCTCCCTCTGCGGCATTTTTTTATTTGCTGTATTATTTATATCTCCATTTAATGTTTTGAGCGGTTATTTTTATGTTTCACTAAATTTGGTAGCAGTTCCATCCGTCTGAATTTTGTTAAATTTCGTCATACAGCTCCCTCATTTTAGAGCGATTTTCGTGTGACCTTGAAAAATGGTTTGGGTAAGTATTCGTTATTTGTTTTATCAGCCAATGGATGAAACGATCATGAAACAATTTTAAAAGAACTGATGGCATTTTCTTGGTGTTTGTTGACATCAATGTGGTCAACAGGGAAAGATCAAACAACAAATTGATCAGCAAAACTAAAAGCTTAAAGTTTTTATGAGCCTGCCTTAACCAAGAAGACCAACAATATTAACTTCCCCTTCGGTGAATAACTATTAAAATTGCATTTCAGCAATGTATGTGCTAGTCCAGTTAAGAGTTATCTAAAATAGATTGATTTGCTGTTATTATGATGCTGTAGGTACGTTGTTAAGTACTTCCTTTACTTCCATTTATAGTCACTGTATTGCAACAGGCAACACCACCGGCATTTGAACTGTTTAAATCAGGCTTGTTCAAATTTTCAATACATTAGCCCAATGTAGTGGTCAAATGCCCATCCGAAAAAAGAGAGAAAAATGCTTTACAGATTATGAATTCGAAATGTTGTGGATGTCTTAAAAGACGTCGAGCTTTTATCGGCTCAATGATAACATAGTTTGAATTTAAAAAGGCAGTCTTAGCCCACTTGACTGACAAAATCCATGCGTTATTAATCGGCACTTGAAATACAAAAAACCAAACAAGTAATTCGCAAGAGAGAATTCGTTAATAAAAGCTGTCTCTTTTACTATTGAACCACGTTCTGACACCCGGATCTTACAAAAACGTTTAACTCGACACTTCTCATTCAAATTCCCCACCCCACCCGGGCAAAGGTCACATTCCCCACTCCTTAGGGTTTGCCAAAAGGAGGATTTTGAGGTTTCGAATTGATCGGCCCATTACCTGCTTTAAGTTTCACTTACAAGTACCGTGGGCTAGCCATCTTTGTAAACACGCCGTCTGGTAATTCATTGATTTGATTTAATGACAAGTCTCTGTGAAATGTAAAGGGTTTACGGTAGTTGAGGTACATTTGAGGATAAATCGCTCGATGCTTTTTTTTTTTTTGTCAGTTTTTCGCCAAGTCACCAGAGAAGGTGGACTCGAATATGCCGAAAGTGGTTTCTGGCCAAGAAAGACAAAGAAGACCAGGAAAATACTTAATGTGGCTTCCTGATGTTGGAGGCATATAAACGGAGACTTAAATGAAATAAATAGTTCATTTTGCTAACATTGCCAACTATGCGTCCTATTTCGCTATGGAACTTAACTTTAGTCAAGAAATTCGACTAGTGTAAAATGAAACATTCACAGCTTCGTGACAAAATAAGTATGTCTTCCAAGCATAATATCAAACGTAACAAACAACGAAAATGGCCTTTGAAAAACTGTTATGCAAACAAGTGTTCAAAAACCAGAATTGCAATCCGTTTTAATCTCCCTCAAGTTTCTCCCTCTGCGGCATTTTCTTATTTGCTGTATTATTTATATCTCCATTTAATGTTTTGAGCGGTTATTTTTATGTTTCACTAAATTTGGTAGCAGTTCCATCCGTCTGAATTTTGTTAAATTTCGTCATACAGCTCCCTCATTTTAGAGCGATTTTCGTGTGACCTTGAAAAATGGTTTGGGTAAGTATTCGTTATTTGTTTTATCAGCCAATGGATGAAACGATCATGAAACAATTTTAAAAGAACTGATGGCATTTTCTTGGTGTTTGTTGACATCAATGTGGTCAACAGGGAAAGATCAAACAACAAATTGATCAGCAAAACTAAAAGCTTAAAGTTTTTATGAGCCTGCCTCAACCAAGAAGACCAACAATATTAACTTCCCTTCGGTGAATAACTATTAAAATTGCATTTCAGCAATGTATGTGCTAGTCCAGTTAAGAGTTATCTAAAATAGATTGATTTGCTGTTATTATGATGCTGTAGGTACGTTGTTAAGTACTTCCTTTACTTCCATTTATAGTCACTGTATTGCAACAGGCAACACCACCGGCATTTGAACTGTTTAAATCAGGCTTGTTCAAATTTTCAATACATTAGCCCAATGTAGTGGTCAAATGCCCATCCGAAAAAAGAGAGAAAAATGCTTTACAGATTATGAATTCGAAATGTTGTGGATGTCTTAAAAGACGTCGAGCTTTTATCGGCTCAATGATAACATAGTTTGAATTTAAAAAGGCAGTCTTAGCCCACTTGACTGACAAAATCCATGCGTTATTAATCGGCACTTGAAATACAAAAAACCAAACAAGTAATTCGCAAGAGAGAATTCGTTAATAAAAGCTGTCTCTTTTACTATTGAACCACGTTCTGACACCCGGATCTTACAAAAATGTTTAACTCGACACTTCTCATTCAAATTCCCAACCCCACCCGGGCAAAGGTCACATTCCCCACCCCTTAGGGTTTGCCAAAAGGAGGATTTTGAGGTTTCGAATTGATCGGCCCATTACCTGCTTTAAGTTTCACTTACAAGTACCGTAGGCTAGCCATCTTTGTAAACGCGCCGTCTGGTAATTCATTGATTTGATTTAATGACAAGTCTCTGTGAAATGTAAAGGGTTTACGGTAGTTGAGGTACATTTGAGGATAAATCGCTCGATGCTTTTTTTTTTTTGTCAGTTTTTCGCCAAGTCACCAGAGAAGGTGGACTCGAATATGCCGAAAGTGGTTTCTGGCCAAGAAAGACAAAGAAGACCAGGAAAATACTTAATGTGGCTTCCTGATGTTGGAGGCATATAAAAGGAGACTTAAATGAAATAAATAAATTTAAAAAGGCGTTATCTGAGCATGATCTTACCAGCCGAGTTTTAAACTAGGACTTACTGCTTGACAGACTGGCTCTCTCTCTCTAACCAACAAAATAACCCCAATCCTAGGTCATGTTGGAGAGCAGAAGTCAAACCACCCATTCAACTAAAAACACTCCAAGAAGAGAATCCCGATGTCTCCTCGACTGTCTTCGAGTCATGTAAGCAGCCATTTTAATATCTTACCGCTGTATTTTCTAACGTTATGTTGACTTACAGATCAATGACACTTTCTGTGTTTGCAAACAATCCCTTGGGGATCGTTTTTATGGTATTTGATGACAGTTTCCTGGAAAGAAAGTTAAACACTTTATTCTACGTGTAGTAAGTCTCGGCGCTCTTTAAATAACTAAAGAGAATTTAATATTCACAAGCTCCACTAGAAATATAAGTAAGGTGGAAGTCGATTTTTAAACTTATTTTTCACTTAGCTCTAGAGGAAGCAACTGGAGTTTGTAGTAGTAATTTGTTTAAAGCTTTTAAGTTATGGGAAATACGATAGTGTATCATATGTCGTAATTTGGGAAGAAAGGTGGGTTATCTCAGATATATAAGAGTTACGTGCCAACTGGGTCAAAGTGCAGTAAGACACTGTGTCGCATCCATTTTTCAAGACCAGATATGACACAGATCGATCAAGCATGGAATTAACAACTCAGCTGGTTGCAATTCCTGATACATACAGGTTCCTAAGGGCAGTCAAGTCATCAAACAAACCGTCAGGAAGTTTGCCAGAAATAGCGTTTGATGATAAATCTCTGCAAATGATCAATAGAAATATCAAATCAAATAATCGCTTGCAGCCTCTTTTTCTTGAAATGATCGGATTCTTCTTATTGATAAATTTGTAAATGAACGACTGGACAGAAAAACAAAGTGTTAATAATGCCAATCCTTCCTTCCATGCACACTTTTTCCCCGTACAATTTACTGTTGGGTGGAATGACGTCACACATGAACCAAAATAGCGGCCAGCCATGCCAAATTTTTGACAATTTCTTTAAAAAAAATATCTTTCACAATTTCATTAGGATCGGATGAACGTTTTTTACTCAGACCAAACCGAATATCTACTAAAGATTCATGCTTTCAATTACTGACATTTGCCTGGAAAATACTTAAAGTGACATATTTTTCCACTCGTTAGTTAGTTTCTGGGACAACCATCCGTTAAAATTATCCTTAACGTCTGTTTTGTTTTTTGTTATTTATTTATTTATTTATTTATTTATTTTTACTTACTTATTTATTTTATTTTTTTCTGCTTGAAGGGTCTCTGTCACGGCCGTCTAGTTCATTTTGCTAACATTGCCAACTATGCGTCCTATTTCGCTATGGAACTTAACTTTAGTCAAGAAATTCGACTAGTGTAAAATGAAACATTCACAGCTTCGTGACAAAATAAGTATGTCTTCCAAGCATAATATCAAACGTAACAAACAACGAAAATGGCCTTTGAAAAACTGTTATGCAAACAAGTGTTCAAAAACCAGAATTGCAATCCGTTTTAATCTCCCTCAAGTTTCTCCCTCTGCGGCATTTTTTTATTTGCTGTATTATTTATATCTCCATTTAATGTTTTGAGCGGTTATTTTTATGTTTCACTAAATTTGGTAGCAGTTCCATCCGTCTGAATTTTGTTAAATTTCGTCATACAGCTCCCTCATTTTAGAGCGATTTTCGTGTGACCTTGAAAAATGGTTTGGGTAAGTATTCGTTATTTGTTTTATCAGCCAATGGATGAAACGATCAAAATATGGACTCTTAGTTTTCCCGCCAAAGAAAACCCTAATATGGAGAAGGTATTGCTCGATTAGCCAATCGTGTTGCAGTATGACGTGAAAGCGAAGTGTCGATTGATTTCTAGAAAGTTCTTCGGGCATGAATTTTTTTTCAGCCGAGCGTTTTTCTTAACCAACCAAAAGCCACGCGCGTTTGTATCCGTTCGACAATGAAATCCTTCTATTTCCGTTCGTTTGTATTTTCTGTTTTGTTTGCGTGTTTCATTTCAAGGTCATATGAAAATCGCTCCATTGGAAATTTTTTTGCTGTCTTCTATTTGGTTTGGCTACCATACCATAGACACAAACAAATAAACAAATGATTGACGCAAAGTGAGTCCTTTACCCTAATAAACAATAAAAACTTATGACCACTGACTTCATGCCTGTTCCAATGTGACAATATTAATATGACCAGTTTTATATGTCCAGGTACATATTACTTTTATCAATTTTTTTCTATTCATATACAGCTCCCATATATTTAGATCAAGGTGAATATATATACATCAGGCTTTTTTATTGATATCAAGTTCTCTTACATTTATGTCAAAACGATCATTGTTCCATACCAATTCATACGAATTCTTTAATGTTTTAATAAAAAAATTTTCTTGTCAAGCGTAGGTGCACATAAAAAAAATTGATGTATGAATATGTGCCTGGACATATAAAACATGTCATCTTGATATTTTGTAACATTCGGACGAGCATAGACTTTTGGCACGTGCTAATGTGCATTTAATAGAGAGTTAAGAGTATTTCAGGGACTACAACTTAAAAATCCGACTGGGCATGAAAATAAATCGTGTCAGCTTGTGTTAGTTTTGAATGGCATTTAACTTACAGTGTTGTTAGCCACACCAGGTTAGCAAACACTTCCTTATGCAGCACGGTTAAAGCATTTGATGAAAGGTTGCTGGCAAAAACGAAACTAAATTACAATCAAACCGGCAAAACCGTGAACATTTGAAATATTTTAGGAATGTTCATTGTGTTACGACCAACCACAGTAAAGATCAAGACATGCGAACTAGCCACAAAACCACAAACTAATCAATTTTCTTGCTTGCGGTTTACCCAGTAGTTTCTCACGCCCGATTGGCTTCTTTGCAACACAACTCACATTCGAGAAATAATTCTGGTGCTCATGATTTTCCCGGTTTGACCATACAAAAAATACTCATGCACCAAGTGATGTCAGTAAATACCCATTATTAGCCGTGTTTGAGGACGGTACTGTAAATTACGGACCAAGTTTTTTCCATCTATTTATAGCCCACAGGCTAGGCGCGCGGGCCATAATTCGATGGAAAAATTCGAGGATCTGTAATTTACAGTGCGGACCGAGAAAACGAGGCTAGTAAGAGGTTTATTACATGGCTTCCTACAGAGGAGACCGGAAACAAGTGCAGGACAAGCAATTTGAAAGTCATATGACAGGCGTCGAAGAAAGAAAGTTTTTATTGGCTCACGAAAATAATGGCACATTACAAAGGCTTTCCATTGAAAGTGAAAATCAAAATGCAAATGCCCCGCTTCGTGTGCAAGGCATTGCTTTAAGCGCCAGCTCCACACAACACATGTGGCAGCTGTTGTCTAGGAACCGCACGGCAGTTCTCCCATGACATGCGTGGGGAAGGCGGATCATGGGTTGGCGTATGTGTGCCCCTTGCTTTAAGTTTTTTTCTTTTGAAATAGTGAACTAATCTGTTCTACTGTATAAAGAATTTGAAATCCCGACTTTACATAGCAAATTTTTCGAGAAATTGAAGTTCTTGTTTTTGTCCGAAGTTGTGCACATGTACTTTTGCATAAAATTTAGTGGTCTTATAAGCCAAAGAATCCACGGGAAAATCGTATTTAAGTCCGCGAATATTCAACGTACAGATTTATATTTGGTCTCTGTATCACATGTTCGCTCGAAAACAATGTATTCTCTGTTCTGTATTACGTCATAAATGTTGCCTTATATTACTATATGTTACATCGATTTGAGATTTTTTCTGCCCCTGGAACAATCGCACACGGCTCTATTAGGCTGCCCACCGGAGCCTCGCGTCTTCGCGATACTGCTCGTTGCTCTGTTAAAGCCGCAGTTTCAAAAAAATGGCGTCAAAACTATTCGGGGAGAGTTTTTTATGATAATTATAATTCACTATTATAACAAGTGATACCGGTAAAAGTAAATTACAATTATTTTACACGATATAAAGCTTCGAGTTTAAACCTTTAAATAATTTGAGCAAAAAGTGTGTCGCATATTTATACGACGAAGTCACGGTTCGAGGCTGTCCGCTATAGTGAGAAGTAATTCCATTTGCTTTTATTGAAATTGATGGATGAAAATTGATTGCTCTTATCGATATACAATTCATGTCCAGTGACAAACAAATCATGTCAAAGAGGAAGTAAAATCAACTATTATTGCTGGTTCTGATTCGCGGCACAAGCCGATTAATAAAATGGATTTACAAAGAGAGATACGAATTGCTATTACTGAAAAGAAAACAATAACTTAATAACAGCCTACAAACCACTAAGCTGAAACTTATGTCATGTTAGGGCCCTTTCAAACGTGGAATTTCTTATGAGTGCCGAACACCTAGTTTAGTCGATGAAAGTAATTAGATACGGCATTTGATTCAGACGACGGATATGATAGTGCCGAATATTCCCAGTTTCTATAGGGTTTCTATAATTAATGCGTTATAGCGGAGCTCTGGCGGGCGCGAAGCGCGCCATAATAACAAAATTTGGCAAACTGTCCATCCGAGAAAATTTGGTTATGACTAGCGTACGCCCACCATACACACACTTCATTTAAGCCGATGTGAAATGTCACAATACATCTTGCATTAGCCTGTCAGTTAAGTAAGCCATCCGCGGGTCTATGAGAATGAATGATTATATTGACAGCTGTCAAAATCAGACATCCGCTGACAATTATCACATGACCATCTCGCGGGCTCAGATAAAAGATAATATGTCACACTTACCAATTCAACATGAAAACGAAACTACGCCGGGCAGGGCGTAATATAAAATAATTACTCAGAGACAATACAGCGTAATTGTTCAGAAAAACAGCAAAAACGAACTAAAACATTCGAAACGTTTTGATCACGTGACTGATGACGTCATGTCCCTTTTTTGGTCACGACAAAAATTGTCAGTTAGAACATTACTTTCCCGCAAATTTTCTCTGCCCTGTGATGAAAGGTTGACTCTTTACAGCTCTCGGCCTAGTCTCCCGCATTTTTCGCTCATGTTCATTACCCCCTTTAATTTTAGATGCCGGACGTCAACTGGTTATTTTTAAATGCCCCACACAATTAAAACCTCAAATATGCTATTTGTTTTTAACTCGTTAATGAAACCTTGTCACAGTAACAAAAAAACCTAATTCGGAAAAAGTTAGGTGACTGATGAGGTCATTACCTTAGGTGTGACATGGGAATATTTTTTTGGCAAATGTTATCTTGTTGTGGTCTGACAGTCTTCTACGTATAAAATGGTTAAAGTTATAATGCTTTTTAAAAAAAATGCATCAAACGATTCTGCAAGTTTTTTTTATAATAATTCTAATTTACTTTTATAATTATTACTTTTATTTGTTTTCATAAATTGGCTAGATATAGAGCCAACATTTTTTTTAGAAAATCCATATGATTAGTAATTTAGCCTTCCAGTGTTGCAGATTGTACCACTTACAGTTTTTCTAGGTGATCGAGGTTTTCGAAGAGGGCTTCAGGTAATTTCCGTATTTTGTTAGACGACAAATCCCTAGTAAAAAGTGGCAAAAATAAATGGTTTATAGTTTTTTTTGCAGAGTGCCTTTCAAGCTGTTAAGGTCGAGGGGGACATCTTGGGCTATACAGTTTCTTGGAGACCTGACCAATGTTTTCAATCGCCTTCAAGCCAAATTTATCATTGTCCGATCGCTATAAAATTTTCACCAGTAATTGACTATTATTAACGTTTGTCAAAATGCAGTTTTAAGTAAAATCGGTATCACGATGACCACAATAAACAAAAAACTCTGAAATCTATCAAAGCCGAATTTTGGGCGATTCAGACCTGCTACCAAAAACCCGACACCAGAAACTTAAATAGTGGTGTTTAGCAAATAACTCCCGTGAGATATAAAAAATTTTGTATGTTTGAATTCAAATAAAACGTAAATACATTTCAAACCTTACATTTTCAATACCCGTAGAAATTGTTTAATAAAAGAGTTCTAAATAGCTTAAATTAATCTTAAGTAGCGTCAGAATGCTGCTTACTATCATATTTCGCTGCTTGGAAATTTTGGAGCATTTTATTTCTTGCGATCCTGAAAACAAACCTGTTTTCTCACTACCTGTCTAAGTGAAACTTAGAAATTCTAAATTTTGACTTTTAGCGCTTTTCTGTATACATGTATCTCTAAAACGGTTTGACAGAATTCTTTTAAAACCTCATCACACAATTTTCAAGATGTATATAATAATGAACTTTCGTTAATATTGATTCACTGCAACACTACGAACCGGCCAAAAATCCGCGGTTTAACATTCACTTTTTTTGAAGTCATGCTAATTTTTCCAAATTAATGCGAATCATACATACCTCTCCATGACTAGTACATTTCAGTGTGAATACTGTCAATGTTTTACATTCAAAAGATGCGATAAAATTCAAACTGAAATGTACTAGTCATTAAGATATGGTCAATTTGGAAAAATTAGCACAACGTCAAAACAGTGAATGCTGTTTTGGCCGGTTGGTAGGAAAGATTACTGAGAGAAACCAGGCGCCTTCGTTAGGCAACTTAAAATGTTTCAATGGACACGAAAATTGGGAATTTTAAAGTACTCTGATCAATTGCAGTACTGAAATTTTTAAAAGAAAGTCTGTCGTCGAATTTTCATTTCATCGCTGTTTTCGTGAAAGTAGCCTTAGAAATTACCAAAACAGCTCAGCATTGCGTTTTACCCCGATTCACACGTTTTCGTGTTTTTCGAAATCGCGCAAGTGACTTGCGTTCCGCCGATTGTAGAGTGTATAAGGGTCATTTGCAAAACGAATGAGTGATAAAAACTTTCCGGAAATATCCAAAAAAGAGCAAAATTGGTCTGCATAAAGTCCAGTCTTCAGCTCATGCATAATTTATACCCTTTTTTAGAAATTGACCAAGATATCTCGAAATTACTCTCATATATTTCTGTGAAACTTCGCAAAACGGAAGACTTAAGCACCCAAAATATGCGCAGCGTAAAGCATTTCTAAAATTCAGGTCGATAAGGGCTGAAATTCGATTTAAAGCTTAAACTATTTTGACGTCATTGCGACGTGATGTTTATACCGATCGCCCAAAAAATAATAATACGTGTAATACATGTTATAATGGTTTTACCATAAAGATCAATTTGTTTATGTAGAAGAGATTCAAAGATGGAAGCTGTTGCTACAGTTCTATTATATCGAGCCACCTTAAGAATAGTTGGTGACTGGTGGGGATTCCCGCGTGGTTAACAGTTCGTTTTGAATACCTTTTATTACAGGCAATATTTCTAGAAAGTTTAGAAGATTAGTAATTCAATGTTAAAGTATCTTTGCTTAGTCATATTGTATTTTCTGTATTTTCTCCTTATGTACCACTTACAGTTCAAATAGGGAATTGAGATTTGCAAAGACTGCCTCAGGTAATTCCTGTATTTTGTTTGATGACAACGTCCTGTTAAAATGTGGCAGAAGTGTTTGGTTTATAATAGTATTTACTTGATCCTTTAAAACTGTTCCTAGTAAGCCATTGTTTTTTTTCTTTTCTTTTTTTTTTTGTTTAAAAAATGTGGTCAGATTAGATAACAGATTTTCCGGTGCTTCAACAAAAGCTCTATGCATGTCATTGTTTTTGGAGAAAATTACTTAGCCATCTAAAAAGGCACTCAGTTCTACAAGTTGCACGTTAGTTTGGGCACATTTAACACAAACATTCCCAGTTTCTTCAACTAGGCTAATAGCCATAGCTAACAATTTTGAGCCAATACCACCTTCATGATACACTGTAAGTGTGAATTACGTTAACTTACAGTTTCTCCAGGTCAATCAGATTCGCAAAGGCTCTCCCAGAAATTACTTTTAAGGCGTTCGAAGACAAATCACTGCGTAAAGGAAATACAAAAGAATGGTTCTAGATTTACTGTGTGGATTGTGTTACAAATGTTATTTTTGCGAAGGGGAGAATGATCGAAATAGAAAATTAAGTGTAAATATACGTCCTAAACCCTGTAAACCAGTTGCATGTAAGATTAACAGCCATCGTCACGTATTGTTAGCTTGTTGCAAACGCAAAGCAGCTACACTAAAGTTGCACTGTAAATTGGCTTTGTATATACCGTGGTGCAGAGTACTCACAGTAGGTTTAGAAATCTCAAGTTGGCAAACACTTGTTCAGATATCACTGTTATGGCGTTCGAAGGCAAATCTCTGCGTGGAGGTAATTCAGGAGTAGATATATATAATGAAATTGTGTTACATCACAATAAATACAACAACGTAAGTTATTTTAAAAAAAGAGAAAAAACGTTGCAGTTGAGCGTGGCTGCGTTTCACTTACAGCGTCATAAGCCTCGTCAGACTTGAAAAAACTCCGTCGGGTAACGCTGTAATAGCGTTGTAAGCCAAGGACCTACCAGATTAAAGGAACATCATACACCATTATTTGTTTAGTAATCGCGCCATTTTGAATAGTGAACTTCCGAGCAGTACTAGTACGAATTTGTCTCTACGGTGACTCGTTAGTAGTATTGCAGGAATTTTTTGACCCTTGTAACGGACTTAGATTTGCAATGCTTCCGAAATGTATTGAATGCCAGGTGTACGTGTTGGAGCCCATTTGCTCTTGTTTGAGTATTGCATAGTTTTATTACTCGTATTAATTCATTGGTTGCTTAGAAGAACCAGTGGCGTTCTGTACCAATGATACTTTATTCTGCTTAAATTGCTATTGACGAGACTGGATATAACTTGGTGGAAATTGAGAAGACAAATCTCTTGGCGACCTTGACAAATCTGGGCCAATAATTTCAAAATATTAAGCGAAATCGATTCTATTTGACTTCGCCTTTAACGAGATCATGATTAACTTTTACATTTGTAGATGACGAGAAGTGAAGGTGTACAGCGATAGGTTTCATTTGCCTTGAAATGTGTCTTTGCATCAAGAACTAATTGTTCCTTAAATAATGCTGAATAATAATAGTTATAAAAATAATTATTATAATTATAGTAATCATATCATAATGGACAAATTACTCCTTAAAGGGTATATCTCATGAACAGGGCATGTGAGAGCCGAAGCGCAACATTTTCAGTTTTGAATATTTTGAATATTTTCAACCTAAAATCGGCAGAACAAAAAAGGATATTAAGCCTGGGCCGGAAAAACATTCTTATTAAAAAAGAGTGTACCATTGAAATTTAACATCCTACCAAGAAAAATAATGAGTTGGGCCCAGTGTGACAAAACATTGCAGGAAACCATCACATTCACGGACAAAGGATTAAATCCACTAGTTATTCAGATCTAGATGGCACTTTGGAGAAAATTAAAGAAAGAAGAACCCTTAATCAGCCGCAATAAAGAGCTTTACGTTTCAAAAGAGGTTAAAGAAAATGCTCGTGCATCAGAAGACAAATCCTGCCGACTATAAAAGAAAACCACAGGAGAAAATCAAATGAGTGTCATGACCTCTCAGTGTTAAACATGACAAGCGGCAAAAATCACATTTTAAATTTGTTCAGTCAAAATTTAGAACCCTCCAGAGTACAATCTACCCGCTAAAGACAGACCAGTTACTGGAACAAGCACTATTTTGGAGGAAAGTAAAGTCGTTTGTTGCCTACCGAACCCTTTTTTACTAAAAGCACGAGAGCCTGAAGAGATATTTTTACAACGATTTCTCGGGAATGCGTTACTCATGAGACAACCCCTTTAATTTTGGCGCGAAAATTCAGCGTTGATTTATAATTTCACAAGTTAAATTCTAAAATTACTATGGCAACGTTCTGTACATCTCAATGAAATAAAGATGTCATGAAATTAAAAGACGCCTTAGAAAACCTAAACACACGAAAGGGCACATCAAAAAGAAACATTTCAGGTATTTTGTCGAAACATTCTGAAATTATGATTTTAGGCCAAAATTTAAGCTCTAAACTTTTCAGCGCGTGGAGTTCTCGATCGATACGATTTACCAGGATTAACATGTAACCTCCCACGTTTGTGAGCGTAATTTGTCACCCATGATATTAGTAGGTAATCAAATGATATACTCGTGAAATTAGGGAACAATTTTACTTGCGTTTCCTCTAAATCTTAGTTATTTCCCGCGCCTAAAGGCTCGGGAAATTATTAGAATTTGGACAAAATGCGAGTTAAATTATTCCCTAATTGAACTGAAAAGAGACTGTAAATTATCGTATGTACGTTTAGTTTCGACATGCAACATTTAACTTACAGTATGTACTCCAGACTATTCAAATTGGCGAAAAGATCCTCAGGCAACACTCGTATAGCGTTTAGCGATAAAAACCTGTTTAAAGAAACGCCCTGTTGAACAGCGTATAATTCAACAACAACGCTCTTAAAAGCGTTAAGTAGAGCTTGCTTGGAGAGCAGATAAAAAATGAGGAGGCGATTAACTCTACATGATACAGGATTTCTTCACTAACTTTTTTTAAGGTTCTTCTTTATCTACGATCGAATATTCTTCAGGCTGCGCTATTTACTGTCAATATCGTATTCAACGATTTGTTTCTGAATTGACTGAGTACGCGTGTATAAATACGCGAAAATCAAGGGCCTCGATTCGAGAGAAATTAAATCATTGCCAAAGAGCAAAAACGTGATGAGCGTGACATTTCAATCATCGCCGAAAACAAACCGCATGCTCATCACAAGTCTCATTTGCATACAATGAAAGTTTACAACACCCGACCGGTTAACCTCACCATTGAAGGTTTCCTCACAAAGATTCTTTCTTTTTACGACACTGAAGTATTCACTTGTTCCAAAGTAATCAACGTTTTTAAGCGACAAAATTCGTGGACCGACCCGTTCCAGAAAAGCTCGTCATCTTTCGCATTAATCTTTCCTAAGCTTTCTTCACAAAACATGCATGGCGCACTAACACGTCGCGATTCTTATCGCCAGTTTCCACGGTCTCCGCTAGGAACCCCTGGGACCTCGACCCGGCTTTGCGAGCACACATGATAAAAAAGAAAAGAAGGAAGGAATGCTTGCATTTTAAGAGTCCCGCTGCTTAAGCAAGCTCGACTAAAACCTGAGACCGCGGCTGTTTGTGAGATGTTCCACGAAATATAAAAGGCTGCCAATATAACATTTACTTTGAGCACGGACCACGTTATTTTCAAACAATACGCCTGATAAACGGGAATTTTATGAATATAACAAGTGGAAGGCTTGTTGAAAAAGGACCAAATTATGACGAGAAACCAAAAAATTGCATAAAAATAACCATGAGCTCATCAATAATGGGGAATTTTAAATAATTTGATTCCCGTTTTAATGGCTTATCATGTCAGTGGTTAATTGGTTTAAGAGCATGTGCACTCAAAAAGGACAGCATGAGAAGTTGGGATTATGATCGATGATTATCTTCAAAGTGTTGCTCGTAAATTTTATTGTACGTCGCCTTATTCGTGTGGAGCTGGGAGAAGTAACTTACAATTTTTCCAGATTTGTTAGGTTGGAAAATAATCGCCCAGGGATAGCTGTTAAAGCATTCGATTGCAGATTCCTGAAAAGAAGATACTGTTGTAATAAAAACATATAAAGAATAACAATAAGGAAAAAGGGCCGGTAATGCCAGCAAAAATGTAAAGAAATATTGCTTCAATGAACTCTTAACAAAATGTTTTAGTACCTTACTTGTGGTACATTGACCAGATTTTGGCTCAGGAAGAAAAATTTCGAACGAGCTTTGCTTTTTATTTACTTGACTAGACGAGGATCCCGAATAAATACTCTGCAGATGGAAAGAAATTAACAACAAATGCTGTCCTAGTATGAAATTGAAATTTACTGTGAACTAGCGTGGCATTCAAGTGAACACGGTAGGTTGACTCAAATTTTTCTGCCCAGAAAAATTAACTTAAACTAAACGAAATAAATGTAGCTAGAACGTGGTTCATTTGTCTTTACATACAGTTCTTTTAACTTTCTCAGGTTCTCAAATATTCTTTCCGGTAACTCCGTTATCTTATTGAAGGACAAATCCCTAAAAATAAAAAGGGTTTTTTATCAACAAATTAAATGCGACCTATGAGTTCTGCGTGAAGTCCTTTTTCGTTTTTCATTTTTCCCACTTCCTATTTCTTATTCGACATTCCCGTTTTAACAATTTTTCTGTACATACAAGACAGTCTCCGTACAAACTTTGAAACATAACAACTGCCAAGCAATCATGGACCTTTAAATAAAATTTTACTTCTATTTTATTTTTTTTATTACCATAAATCGAAAACTACAGTTGTTAATAGGGAACAATGTTTTAGTATTTGACGACAATAACTGATCTACAAAATATCAAGCGTCTACAACAAACCAAGGGCAATGGTATGTGATAACAGTGAATGAATATAACATACCTAACTGAATACTTAAAAAACGCAGTATGTGAGGAGATGTGTGTATTATCAAAGAGAGAAATCGAAAGTTGGGTGTTGATAATATTGTACCAGTGGTATGGCGAGTCTGAAAAATGTACAATTTTCACAAGGTGGGCTTGTGGGCTAATAGACTACAAAAACAGGTGCGCGTTTCTTGCATTACGTCGCCAGTCTTTGGTTTAACGATTCTGAAAGCCCCAAAAGTTGATTTGGGCAAATAAACAAAATGAATAGTTGGATGGGAATGAAGCGCAAGAACGAAGTTTGTGGAGAGAAAGGAGGTTAGAAAAAAAATTGTATAAGCTATGTTCTACGTTTATTTTTGTTACTCACAGTTTCTCGAGATTTTTTTGATAAGCAAATACGCTTCCATGTAGCAATGCGATCTTGTTTGACCTCAGATCTCTGGGTAAAAGACAGTTCATAGACAGTTGCATTAGGTGTTAGGACTTATTGGAGTGTTCCAACACGTAAAGAACGCAACTTTTTAAGGGAAAACTTGGCAAAGACATTAATATCAAAACACTTGATAAGGTGAAACAATAAAGCGTAGAGTTTTAAGTTAAAAAAAAACCACCCGATATAAAAATGAAATGCCTAGGAAAGATTGTAGGTATTCATCAAAATTGGTGAAGTGCAACAATAACAAAGTGTCATCGTTTATCTCACGATGTGCTTACTATTTTAACCGCGACCAGTTTTGGCTGTTTTTCCTAACCTATGCATGGAGGGTTTTTACGGCATTGAAAGCATCATCGAAAATAAGTGAACGAATCTCGGAAGCGTCTAGAACAGCCCGTTCCCGGTCTATCCTTCCGCTTCAACATGGAGAAACAACTAACTCTCAAGGCGTACAAGTCACTTGCAAGTAGGAGACCAAAGTAAGATCGCATCTGGTACGACGTCATTAGTTTCCTTGTAAGTGCGGTGGAGACACAAGAGATAAATAAATCGTTTATTTAAAATCACAACTAGCAGCCATAAGCTGAATTACTTGTCTTATTTACATGTTGATAAAAATTTAACCTTATAAAAATTCCCAACCATATCATAAGAAAAAAAAAACCATCATACAATGATAAATTTACATCAAATCTAGTATAAAAGTTCTATTTACAATTGTTGCTTATCTGCATAGTGCATTAAAACGTACGCCTATTCCTAAAGTTATATCTCTCATTGTCGTTTCGCGCGGGCAGCAGGCTAGCTAGTTTATACTGGCCATCGCTATCTATAGCTACAATTTGTTTGGACAGACTGCTACATAATTCCTCGCGTCTATGAAAGAGTGTTTTTAAACCCGCATCTTCCAGGACCTTGCTATACGAGACCTCTAGGAATAGAATCCTTAAGACTCTTTTCCGAACCCTCTCCATTTGGTCCGATAAATAGGCTGGCAAGCTGGAATGGAAAGCCTGGCATGCACATTCTAGGACGGAATGAATGCATGCGCAATAAAATTGAATTAGGGACTTACGGTCTATGCCAGCGCGCTTAAGTTGCTTAAGCAAATAAATTCGTCGAGACGCTTTCGCAGTAATATTATCGACATGATCGTTCCATTTAAGGTCATTCCTTACAGTGACGCCTAATATTTTAGCTGATTTCCCAATTTCAAAAGCATTACCATTAGCCTTAAGCGAAACAGTGCCCAAGTTGCTTTCCCCTCGAAAGTCTATTCTGAGTTCCTTGCATTTAAGTCAGTTCAGTTTGAATCTGTTGTCGTTAGACCAAAGAAGGGCATCATGTATTGTATCTTGGAGCATTGATGCACCAAACTTGGGAACAATTTCCGAGACCGTAGTGTCGTCTGCAAATTTCCATATGGAAGAGAGGGTGTTACTCATTGTGAGGTCATTGATCATAACCAAAAAGAGCCGTGGGCCAATCAGGGGTTCCCTTTGGAATTCCGGCCGGGACTGGTTTAAAATCCGAGAAGCAATCAAAATTAAGTTCGGCACGTTGATATCTGTCTCGTAAAAAGTCCGCCACCCAGTTGACGACGGTGAGTCTTACTCCTAGATTATAGAGCTTGGCGGTCAACACGTTGTGGTCAACAAGATCAAAGGCTTTCTTGTAGTCCAGGAGTGCTGCTCTAACACGGGCGCTAGTCTCGTCAGTGGCTTCAAACCAGTGACGTAGCCTGGAGATGAGTGTGAACGCAGTGCAGGAATCTGGTATAAAACCAAACTGGTTTGGGTTCATACAATCGAGCATCAAATTTTTGAGTTCTCGGTCGATAACAAACCCCTCCGCGGCTTTGGACAATGTATTTGTTAGAGATATGGGTCTCAGCTCCTTGTTAAAGTCTTCAATAGAGGCATTCTTGGGAACAGGTGGAACATCCGCAACCTTCCATATACGTGGGACTTTAGATTCTCGAAATGATTGATTTAACACCTCGGTTAAAGCTGCAGCTAGTATATCAGAGAACTTTTTTAGCACCCAGTTTGGCAGGTCGTCAGGCCCTCCCTGATCTAGACCGTACTGATCTTGCTTAGGCGAGCTGCAACAGAGTCAACTGTCACTGAAATAGGCTCGTCGTCCTCGCATAAGACCAGGCCGTCATTGGATAGCGGATTGTACTCTTGCATAACACCGACAAAATCTGCGTTGATCTTATCAGCGAGGTCTTGGTCAGTGAAATCGGTGTGGATTCTTAAAATTGACCTTTCCGCGCACTACCATCCAAGAAGGCCTATGTAAGACAAAATCAAGGACCATGAATCTTCTGTACCCAGAACGGTCAGAAACCGGAAACGACTTGCTTTGGAATGACGCTATATTTTATTGTATATCGTGATCATCAATGGTACACACGTAGGTTCAACGAGGTAATTCACATAATACGTCAAAGTAGCAACATGAAAGGAGTAGGGTATCGGCTTGTTCCAAATGTTTTAGGGCGTGGCACTTTTTGGTCGAGAAGAGATTGGTACCGAGTAAGAAGTGGTTGCGTGGAGTCTGGGGGCGATTGACCGGTAACGTGGAGCGTGGGATAGCACGTGTAGGAAGATCACGCGATCAAGAATCGCGCGTGGTTTATGTTAATGTCGGACTTAGGGTTCGGGTTCGGGTTCGTGTTATAGTCGGACCTAGGGTTCGGGCAATAGTCGAACATCGGATCCGTGTTACAGTCGGACTTAGGGTTCGGAGTAGAGTCGGAAAAAAACGTTGTCGATATGTCTTCGGTTTATGTCTTCGAAATAAGAAGCAAGGATGATTTTACTGTCGGGAATATATAGACCTGGATTTTTGAAAACCGGGTTAGCAGAAAAATCAACTCATACTACTACTTGAAAACTTTAAACAATAAATAATCTTTCAAAGGCCAATTAAAAGCCTTTTTCTGACGTCAGGCAGAAAGTTAGTGGTCCCTAGAAGCATCTCAACGAGTCTTAATTTAAAATAATGCAAATTTTAGAACATTTATTCAGCAATCTGACTCCGTGAAGTTTCAAACCGGTGTCTTCTTCTGACGACTTCTGCCTGTCAAGTGTCAACATCATGAGGAAATCACACAATCACACACTTCTGGTGCACTGATACGACCGATCCACAACCACACATAATCCTCTCACGTTTAACACAAGCGAAATATCATCAAATAACTCGGACAAACTCTGCCTATGGCAGATAAACACCTCTTGACTTCTCTCTCACACTCGCCTTACTCAAGTTCCCGGATGTACGGTCACACTGTCGGCAGACCAGCATAGACCCTGATTTCACACCAGAAAAGTCTCGGCCCTGGTCAAAGTTCGCCTGCAATTTTGTTCTCGCCTAATTCATTTGACTCCTAAAAGCCTGTTCCCGAGGCCAAAGACTTAGTGGTGCCCCTCTTTGAAAATATCGTACCTCTCAGCCCGGATCAGGATGATTGATCCGTTTAGCCAAATGAAGCGAGAATACAATACGATATTGGACGATGCAGACTCTGCCAATCGTATTAACTTTGTCTTATCTCAAAACTTTACATGATGCCCTCCGGGAAATTTTTCTCGAGGTGACCGATAACGAAATGTGAACTACTAAACGACAAGGAAACCAGCTTTAGGCGCGCACTGATTTCAAATAACCGTCACTTGTGTTAGACAGAGAAATGTGGGTAGGGACGAAAAATAACCAAAGAGCAATTAGCAATTACTAATCTAGGCGGCCCAGTGAAAAGGAAAAAATAACGAAGGGAAGGAATATATTTTAAGTTACAATAATCCGAAACAGAAAGGATCTAAATTCGTCAATGATAACTGTTAAGATCTGTTGAAAATCAATCAGTCACAACGGAACATCATGCCTTATAACTTAACACTTACCCGGTCAACCTACCCTTTGTTTCAAAGATGTTTGTAAACGAGTTCTGAAGGGAGGCAATATCAATCTCGCAGGCTGGGAAGCTGTAGCTGCAGGTCGAAGTCACTGGATGCTTGCTATCAAGGCAGGCACTCAGGCTGTGAGGAGAGGAGAGGGGAGCAGTGGGATGAGAGGAGAGAGAGCGCAGACAGCAGAAAGTACCATCAGCATCCACTGAGCCAACAACAGAATTCATCAGCAACAACTGCAACATATTCTCCTGATCCAGAATCGGACTGTACAGCCGTAGCAGCGGCTGCAACTCGACCACTGACCAAACCATGGCGCTGATTCCATTATCTCCCGAGACCGCTCGTTAGATGCCAGCAACGACAACAACAAACCAGTCAATATAAGTAGTCTCCTGATAAACACTAGCATTCAGGATACCGTCGAAATGTTGCGATATACATTACAAGGCCGCCGAGACTTATCGTGAGACAAACGGTAATACTTTATTATTAAATAATAAGATGAACAGCTGCCTTAATTGAAAAGTCGATGAGCACTAAACTCATATTTGTATTTAAACAGTTGACTTTTTCTGATATTGGCCCTCTTTCTTTTAGCAGGCTCATATATTTTCTTTCCCCGTGTTTTGTTGTTGCTGTTGTTGTTTTCTGACTTAATTAAAAGCAAAATAGCGTGGTTAAAAAAGATTTAAACAGAAGGGAGCGACATCGAAGCCGCTCTCGTTTCACTTACAGCCAATAGAGGTTACTTAAGTAGGCGAAGACTCCTTGAGGCAGCACCGTTAAAGAGTTTGACGACATTTTTCTTGTGGTAAAGAAGAAAGAGGGTAACAAAACGAAAACAGGATTTTTTTTTTGCACGATGCACAAACGATAACGTTAAGCTCCTCTGAGACTGATAGTCTATGGGTGCGTTTCTTTTACTAAAATCCGATATCGGATCAAAAATGCCGATCATTAGGATTTTTCGTTAAGAAAGAAACGTTGAATCTAAAAAAGGATTATTTTTCATTCATTTCCATAGAAACGACCTGCAATATCGACGATATCATGAAGAAAGAATAACACGGCTGCTGATAATTTTGCAAATTTGCTGATGTTTCTGTGTATTCTGGACGGTTACCTCAAGGATACTGCTTTAGACGGGCCAGGTGAAGATAACTCTTGAAATAAGATATCCACTGGAAAAGTAAAACATTGCAAGACACGCCGGCGAAGTTGTGTAGCAGTTTTTTTCTCGATTTGAACCAGAACAATGCAGGTCCTGTTTGTATTACGATTTTACCATCCCGCTAAAACGGATAAAATCAACCGTTTAATTCATGCCTCGTGTTCAAAAATGGCCGTAAAGATATGAGCAGGGTTGTCAAACAGCTGCTGCGTGTAATAAAATTGTTTCGAGCTACCACTGGCTGTATTCACTCTTTTCGGATCCCTAGTAAGGGAACGCTACGGATCATGTATCCAAAGTATCCGGTTTTGGATATGATCCAAAGAATTCACCTCCATTGTGGATCATTTGGATCAATAATCCGTTTTTGGATTTTAGTAAAGAAACGAAATATCCGGCCGTTTTTACATAAAAAATCCGGATTTGGATTTTCGTAAAGAAACGCACCCTTAATCTTATTGAATCCAATAACAAAATTTTGGTTACTGTTTGTGATCCTTAAATTCACTTCACAAGACTCTTAAAAGTTTATAATCCTTCTCTATTAAAACTATTTAATAGTAACTATGGAATTCAAGTGTTATGTTGGGAAGTATTTTGAAAGTTATTTTTTAAGACGGATATATCTTATCTTTGAAGTTTAGTTTTTGTTTCATTAAGTCTTGTTTTTGTCCACGTACTGTTTTCCGGTTTTGATCTTTTGTTTTTACTTGTACTTGAATTTATGCGTAGCTCGCGAATTTACTTATTGCCATATAAGGAATGTTATTCGCTTGGCCTTTCAGATGTTACTTTTTTACAGGTGGTCGTGTTTGTGGTGTTAGAGCTGTCCTAGGTTCTTTATTATAACGTAAGATAAAAGATATTCCTGGTGGGTGCATGAGGTGGTGTGGGTACTCAACCAAGCTTTGCACGGGTATGTTCCGCCCCAGGGTCCTAAAGAAGGTATTCGAGTTTTGAACAAAAAAAAGAGATTCTACATACTCTACACAAAAAGGTACCCCTTTCTTAAATAATAATTTTTGGTTTTTCTACCCTTGAAATAAAAAGGAACGATTTATCCCTTGATGAAGATCAATAACCCACCGTCAAACGCACGCACATCACAGTTATGTACTCAAAAAGAAGTAACTAAATGTACATGTACCACGTTGAAGATCATCTCCGTTGTGCCCGCAACTGCTTAAAAAAGGAATCTTTTTTTGTCTATTTTTTTTGTTTTTCTTTTTCTTTCAAAGCAGTTCAAATGTATGGAATTTCATGTATTGTTAAAACAGCTTCTTTTCCCATCTCTCGTCTCAACACCTCAAGATTAACCGCTAGGAACAAACCTAGACAAAGTTCTCAAAAATCAAGAGCTATGCAAGAATACATTACAGGATGCGTAGACTATTCTGACTGGCAAAGACTCGATCAGGTAGCGCAGATATAAGATTTGAGTGCAAATACCTGAAAAAAAGAACAGGAATAAATTCATTAATTATTTTAGATTTATTTATTATTACTGCTGACCAAATATTATCGTTTTCACCATTATAAGTCATGTTCTTTGATGGCTATCGGGAAATACTTTGAAAGAATCTTCTTTGTAAGTATTTAGCTTTGTCGTCCCTTTTATTTTCATTTTTTTTCGTTGTTGTTGTTGCTTATCTAATCGCATTAAGGTACTTCACGACAGTCACGATCATTCTAATAATATCTCTCTCTATCTCACCCATTTTGTTACCCATTTTTTGTTAATTGTAAGGTTTTTTTGGTAAGATATCTGTCGAGCCGCAGACCCAAACTTTATCCCAGACCACGAGCGTCGTTTCATTGTTTGGTAAGAACGGTTTCTATTAAGGTCTCGTGGTCTATAAAAGTCGCGCACGTTATGGGAAATACGCAAAACTGCAAGTGAACTGAAAAGAATACTGAGAGTTTGGAAAATGGAGAAGTGCGATAGTATTGATGCCATGGTGAGGAGAAATGAAATTATGCCCAGATGTAACTCCCTCTCACAAATCTTTAAAAATAATGATTACAGTCAAAACTTAGCAAAAAAAGACGCTGTTAAGACTTTTAAAAGAAGCCGCCATATAACATTTTGCAACATGAACATGCTTTCTCTATTCTAGTAATTATCTTCTTTTTCGTGTTCACCGGCTGCAAGGGGCCTGCCTTCCTTGGCAAACACTTCCTGTGACTCCCTTGCTTACGACTATTGCAAAGACATGTGTGCAATAGTCATAGAACCTAAGGTCAAAGAAATGTTATGTCATTTTAAACTAGGTGTTTACTTCTATCATTTTGTGAAAAAAACAACAACTAAAGTTTTCCGTGTGTGTATTTATTTCACTGCGTATTTGCGCGCGAGTTTGATTATTGAATTACAACAGATTCAGAGCACTGCATGCAGTTGACAGTTTAAACGTTAAACATCAATTACGATCAAAAAGAGTAAAGCAATTCTGTATCATATATACATTTCCAGACGATTTTTCCTTGTTTGCCAGTTGAAAATCGTGTTTTTCTTGCATGAATTAAAGCAAAGGAGTAGTGACGTCACTAGATGGCATTAACGGCCGGTCGTTTCAGACCTTACTGAGGAAGTAAAAACGACTCGGAGTAATCGTCTGAAATTCAGGCTATTATTTGAAGGTTTTGTCGAAAAAAAACTACTACCAACGTTGTGCTGCACCTCGGTCACTTTGAACTAGAGAGTCCAGACTAGAGTAGTTTCCTTTGCAGTTGTGTTGTTTCGTCACGTAGAGGAGGAGAATGGCTGTGAAAGGAGGATAAAACTAGAGCCATTGTCACTATGAAACAGTGCAATGTATCGAAGTGTATCAGTTATAAAAAAAAACTTACAGTACTTCAACATTTTCGAGTGATGAAAACACACTTTTTGCTAAATGCCCAATGTTGTTGGAGGACAAGTCGCTGCAAAAAATGAACCAGGATTAGCTAATATTTTTATCATATATATGGAAGAGATATTTCAGCTTTCATTTCTTTAATATTGAAGCTAAATGGAAGGAAAAGAGTCGAAGCAAAGGTCTAATATCACAGCAGGGAACCGAACTCGGGACCTCTTGCATAGAAGGCCTGTACTGTTTTAGGATCTATAAGGTGACCCTAAGTCAGACACTAAGCCAACTACACACAGTAAAGTTCACCATCATATGTTGTAGTCTCTCTGGTAACCAGTATGCCACAATCCCTCCTTTTCATTAGAAACAAACTTAACGAATCACAGGTAATAAAACAGCCAATGAAATAACATAATCTTATACTAAATACTATAAACTTACCATCTTACTTCTTTATAGGTATCAACATCAACAACGTCATGATCAGTGTTAACACTAATTTAGGGGGCCGACATTAACACCCTTACCAGAGAGGAGTTGGGCACACTTTCCGTAGGCTCCTGTGTTTGTGGGTGGGGATCGAGTTGTTTCGGACTTGAAATTTGATCAGGTAATTCTGAGACGTCACCTGTAACGCAATCGCTGCCAGGATTACTGTGGACTGCATAACAACCTGGTCACATTGACGAGCGGTAGCTATATAAGGTTCACTTTCGTGTGTTTTTTATTTTTGTTTTTGTCTTTTTACGCAATTGAATCGTTCTTTCGAATGGTTTCGCTTATCAGCACAATCATCCCCGGCAACTTTTTCCTTCCTTAATCTCTGTATCTGACATCTTGAAACACCACCTTCTTCTGATCCTCTTCCTTTGCTTCTTTAAGCTCGGGTAACTTACAGTTGTAAGAAAAACATCAAAGCCGCTGGAATGACTCCAGTAGTGGAATGGTAAGTTTTCCGATATGTATACATGGGCAAAACACCATGTAAAGTGTAGTGATGCATGGCACCTAACCCTCAAGGTAATTCTCTATCTCCTAGTACAAGGTTAGGACCATTATCCGTCCTCAGGCCATCGGTTACACCAAATCAAGCACTTACTATTTTGTCACATGTTGTACTACTTTCATCCCTTTTGGGTAATAATCTATTAATACTAACAAATCTCTCCCCTAGGTCCCAACAATAACAAGGCTAATTTTCTTGTCAATGCTCTGTCAAGTGGCCTAGTGGGTCAAATAGGCCCTTTGCACTAAGAGGTCATGTGACATCATTTTTATGAAAATGGAAGCTAGATGATTTTGCCTTCAAAAAACCATTGGTGGGTCATATCTGTGATTTAGTTTTTCAACCCGCACCATTTTCTTAAAATGAGTAAGTTTGTAGCTGATCACGTGACCAAAACGTGATTTTTAAAACTATGAATTACCTCTTTCTGAACAGAAATTTTGCCCTTAGACTTCAAGGAAATTGTTGAAAAGATGATGTGGTATTGTTTTCAGCACATCTGAGTGTAACTATCAAACGTTTAACAAGATACAAGCAAAAAAGAGTTTTGGCCGCCATGTTGGAGGGCAAGAGTATGCCCTCAAACATGGCGGCCAAAACAAATCATACCACTTTGTTTAAAAATCAAAGTGCCATAATATATCTCCCTTAAATGTGTTTCCTTTCAAATTTCGGGTGTAAGATAATTTTTATGCGCTCCGTCAATTTTTGACATCAGCAAGATTCCAACTCATTGTTTAAAGGAAGCATTGGTCACGTCACCTCTTAGTGGAAGTGGTCTATTGTTGGGGGTGAAACATGTTTGTTAACCTATTGGACTAACAGTCAAAGCACTCTCTGCATATCTTTTCATCGCGTCGATCGAGCCCTTCTGGCCTTAAAAGCTCTTTAGCCTTTGTTATGCCGTGAGTAGTATTGTAACCTGCCCCCTGGGGACATAATAAGTCCTAAGAGAAGAACAACTACTTATCTTGCAGTCACATTTCCCAAAATGCAACGCCCGCGTTTAAAAAGGACAAACTAACATTCCAAGCACGCACTTCAGTCCCAAAGTGACCCATCGCATCAGTTTGCTTTCCTCCATGCGCAAGGGGTTTCTTTGGGCAATGTTTATCATTCCCCTTTAAATTTAATCCCTTCAACTTGAAGAAATCTTTCTGTCCTATCAATTAACGCGCTGATCTCGGAATCAATCAACTCTTCCTGAACAATACCATCGGTACTCACATTCATTGTGGAATCGCCATACACGCCTTCTTGTGCGCCTCCATCACAAAAGCAAAGGTAAATGCTGGATCACTTTCCTAGCAACTGGTATGCTATTTCGTCCTCCCCCGAGTAACCGTCCGCTTGGTTTGTCCATCTTCCAGTTCCTTTTTGCCGTTGCCGGCCCTCCGTTTTTTGTTAGTTGTCTTTTAACCCTTTCCGACGGAGAATGATTTTCCTTTCTTACAAATGAAAACAGGTCTTCTCTTACTAATCAACTACCTTTTCCTTCTCTTTTTCCTCTCCTCCGATGGCGTTTATAACACTTCTTCCATCGTCATGCAATGCATCGTTGTTGGGACGCCTTTGAAGCTCATGCTTTATGGAGAATCTCACTAAGCTAAGATGATGATTTTTGTTTTCCAGCAATTTCTGTTTCAGCACCATATCGCCTAACTTCTCGATCGACTTGTCTCACAGATTTTCCTCTAACGCCGCACCAGAATTATAGTAGTATGAAAAACCAAGCTGTGGTTATTGTTTGTTTCATCGGTGCTCAGGAAGGCTTTAAATTTCCGGTTCATGTTGACAGACAGAACTCAAGTGTGTGGTTGAGATTGAATTTGCGCCATATAGGTGCTATTGCTTTAATTTGTGCACGCCTGCTTGCAATTCGGAAATGGGAATTCTTGTAATTTACGAGAAGACAAAAGGAAAGCAACATTATTTTGATGTGAAATAACTTACATAACTTGGGCGGTCGTTGGAGCACATTTCTTTAGAACGTAAGTGAGTGAAGTTATATTCTTGCACTTAAACATATTCCCATAAGATTCGGTCCATGACGAACTACAGTATGCCCTGCAATCTAACCAGAAAAACTGTTGAAAATTGAAAAAATAAATGTTTTCTTTATTATTATTTTATAACCGTTTTTACCGAACTAATGTTGTCATTCCAGTTGTGTCTACAACAGCAACTGCTTGTGATAGGGGAGAAAAGAGATCTTATAACGGCGAATACATCGTGACCACGGCTGCCAAACGTTCATTATTAAGATTAGTGGCTGGCTGAGTTAATCAAGTCAGTGAAAAAAGAGAATTCAAAGTAACTACATATACTCGGGTGTCAGAGCTAATACCTACCAATAAAAACGACCCGGAAATCAACTTTCGTGAGATCTCCATAATTATTAACCGCTAGACAGCTGTAGTTTCCTTCATCAAGCAATACAAATTCTAAGTCCTGGGTCTTTGTTTCAAGTATCGTTGAGTCCTTTATCAAAGTAATAAATATGGGAGGAGTTCCAGTCGCTGATATCCAAAAGTGAGCACCAGCAAATGCGCGAACAACAGGACCATGGTCTGCCAGAATTATCTTGGGCGGGGCTATGCAGAAGAATGGTTAATTAGAAGCTTGTTTTTTAAGTTCGTTAAAGCAGATTCTAACTCAACAAGAGTATCATTATCAACAAGCATTAAATCCGTTAGGTCACAGCAAATGAAGTGCAGGAGTTCCAATGTGGCATAAATGACCGGCAGTGCACAATATTAAAGCGAGCCATGTTTACGGCCTGACCTTTTAGGTGCCAGTGAGCGCCCACTCGGGATTTGGTTTCAGAGTGATCCGATTCTAAGGCCACGGTCAAACGTCGAACTTCACATGCGACGAACCCTGTAATAACGAGAAAGTTTTTGCTTATTACCATCTAGTTCGTCACACGTGAAGTTCGGTCGATGTTTGCATGGGCCTAGATGAACTACATCGTGCATTATGGTTACGTACTTGGCATAACGGCAGTAAACATGAGTACATATCCTCTTCTTTGGCGAGAACGATCCGAATGAAATCTTAACACTGCTTGCTTCCCACCTACAAATACTTCGCTTCCTGTGAGCAGTGCACAGTACTTCCCAATTTCATTGGAGTTCTCATCTGTAATCCGTAAATAGTCGTAGCTTAAAAGAAAAGAAAATAACACAATTTTTATGGAATACATTTAAAGTAGGCTACAAAGCGGGCGTAAGTTTCCTGGCGTTTTCAGGAGAGCAAATGCAGGTTTCTTTAAATCCAGTTTCAACCCACTGAGCTATTGTCAATATCGGAAAACTAGCAATAATCCTGGCCAATAAGATTTCAACATCTGCCATTGAGCCTTGCCTGTTTAACGAATTTTCAAGGAGCCGTGTGGTTCCACCTCCCCCATCCCCCCCACACACACACACACACACACACACACACACACACACACACACATACACACACATACACTCACACACACACAGGAGAGATTTCCTGGAAAATCATGATGTCGGTAAACTACAATTGAGTGTAACTTGCAAAAGTAAAGGTCCAAGCGTGCTAGAGTCTGAATGCTTTTATTTTCAGTGATTGATCAACAACTGACTAACAATTTTTCCAAGCCTCTGTCAGCAAAATTGAATTTTTATATACGTTTTTATATTTACCAGCCATCTTGAGGCGAAGGATTCTCTAGAAGAAAATCCTCAAAGATGATTTTAAGTGCCATGTCTTGTCGAATAGAAACCCTGTAAACACAGTCCATATTGCCTGGGTAATCCATTGGATAATTGGGACTTTTCAATGTGTTGTTAATAACCGAGCCACACCCTATCGAGGAAAACTATAGTAACTAGGATATCATGATTAATGGAAATATACTTCGACTGTAGAAAAGTATTGTGTTTGTGATAGGTCTTAATAATTTTAGTGCTAGGAAGATATAAAGAACGTACATAGTCTTTTTTAATATTTCTTTTATAAGCGGTACTTATTATAAATGTATATAGTCTGTGTGTCCCCTGTTAGCTGTAGAGTTTTCATTTCATTGCATTTCATTTCTTTTCTTTCCAGGCTTCACAGGCTATACATCGTTTTTTTGCTACAGCTCTGTTTCGTATGGCCTAAGGGCAAGCACACTCATCGGACAATTACTGGAATATCAATATTGCAGGCACTTCAACATAACGATGTAAAGTAGTATCTGGAAGCGTAGTAAAGAAGACAGACGGCAATTTGGTGCACCGAAAAAGTTTATAAGTTGTAACTTTTCATTAGCAGGATGCCTAAATGCGTGCACTCTTCCCGTACTATTCCCTATTTAATCCATGTAAATTTGTTAATATAGCAACGAAGTGGGCGAAAATGACGGCATGAAGTTAGCTATTTTTCTCCTCTTCTGATAGCACGGAATAAATACTAATAGCCGAAGTTCTTACCTATGATAACCACAGGAATAACTCTTGTGTCTGTTCCATAGTTGTTGGTGGCTACGCAATAGTAGTTTCCATCCTCATAAAATCTTGTGTATACGGAGTTACTTCTATTGAAAAGAACTGTAGAGTTCCACACTATTGCTGTGTATACCGGAGGAGTTCCTGTGGCTTCGCAAATTCTCATCCAGTGACCTGCGGCTGTGCGCACAACTGTGCCTGGAATTGGCAAAGTTATGCTTGGCAGGGCTAAAAAAGCCAAAAAATAAATGACAAAAAAATCAATAAAAAATCAATTTGTTTCAAACTACAATTGCTCACTGCAACTTGCATACTCTAAGATCTCTAAGTCTCTATAAGATCCTCCCGGCTCCTAAACTCAAAACACCTTCCAAGGGGCAACGATAAGTCCTTTTCCACATAAGAGAAAGAAAGCAAGAAAAGGCCACGTGGGCTTAAAGTACAAAAAAGACTCTCAACGCAAACATGTCAGGGTAAAGCAGCAGCCAAGTGTATTTTTCTTAGATACTTTATTGTATTATATTTTATATTATTATTAACTTTTGGCCTTTTTTATTTTTTATGGAATATTTTATGCCCTGTCT
This sequence comes from Porites lobata, assembly GCA_942486035.1. Lineage (NCBI taxonomy): Eukaryota > Metazoa > Cnidaria > Anthozoa > Scleractinia > Poritidae > Porites > Porites lobata. The sequence continues at coordinate 189,898 of CALNXK010000074.1, read as the reverse complement.
AATACACTTACAAGGTTGAACCGGTGTAAAGGACAGAAGAAATCCTCTCGCTTCAAAATAATCATCAGAATGGAACGTCAGTATCGCTTTGTTTCCACCTACACTGGTTTCCTTACCGGAATGCCAGCCACAGTATTTGCCAATTCCCACAGCCTGTTCATCTGCAATCTCCAGATAATCGAAGCTGCAAGAATTTTCACATTTTCTAAAGTTTAATTCGCTGGCTTCTTAAGCCCTACTTTCAAAGGATTTTTTTCATTTTTTTTTAAATCTAAGACATGAATTGATATGTGAAATGATATAATATGATACAGGTGTATATAGGATATTATCTAACTCGAGCATCAACAAAACGAAAACTACAGTAAGACTTATGGCTCCAAAAGTGAAGACAAGAAGGGAATGGTGCAAGAGGGAGGTGAACTTATTACCAGGTGAACGTGTAAGAGGAATAAAAGTTCTTTGTGCATAGGCAAGCCTTTAAGCGGAATTTCAAGATCACTCTACATGTATTTACCATTCTCTATTCCCAGGATTCTGTAGAAAAAAATCTTGAAAGACAATTTTCAAGGCCATGCCTCCTGGAATAGAAACCTTGTAAACACAGTCAATACTGCTAGGATAGTCCATTGGATAATAGGGACTTTTCAGAGTATTGTTAATAACAGAGCCACAACCTGCAAAAGAAGAAAAAACTTGGATTTCAATGCTACATTTGTAACAAATGTGTAGATTGAGGTACTCATTGGTAATTGAATGCAGATATTTTTACGGAATTTTAACTAGGTAAGAGGGGTCTATACTAGCAATAGCCCTTCCTTGCAACCCTAGAGCAAAACGAAAATGATTTTGCGAACCACATCAGTCGACATTTCAGGACATTAAACGCAGAAAAGCAACTGCCGGTAACCTGCTGGGTGAGATTTGGGATGTTCCAGCTCAGAACCACCTCGGATTATTCTTATTTATTTGTAAATCCTTACATGCACTGAGATATGAAGCATGAGAACAGTTTTATTAGAAGTCACTTGTTCAGTTAATGATTCGATTAAGGATAGGAGTTCTTACTTTTACTTGAACAAAAAGTTAATCAATTCAGGGCAAAAAATTCATTCCCTTTTTTTCATATATTGTAAATGTTAACGCAAGATTTCTTCTAGAAGCGGTTGAAGGTCCTGGGTGCAGCTTTCGCGGCTGTTTCATCTCCGTCGATCGCTAAAAATACTCCGTTTGAGTAGTTGAGGTGGGAAGAAATAGATTTTCTTCTTGCAGCTCAAGTCCTCACCGATGATAACAACAGGAATAACTCTTCTGTCCGTTCCGTAGTTGTTAGTTGCTACGCAATAGTAGTTTCCCTCTTCATACAATCGGGCGTCCACAGTGTTGGTTTTATTAGCCAGAACGGTAGCGTTCCATACTACTGCCGTGAATACGGGAGGGGTACCAGTCGCTGCACACACGCTTATTAAGCGACCTGAGAATGCCCGCAAAACGGTGCCTGGAATTGGCATAGTAATGTTTGGCAGGGCTGTAAAAGGCAAAAGATAATGAAATAGAAAACAAGACCATGAAAAAGTTGCAATTCAGTTTCACAATTGCATAGAAAAACATGCATAGGCCTTTAAATAAATTTACTCTTTTTATTTGACATCCTAAACCGAAATTTAAAACACCCCACCAACGATGTGTCCACTCCTCTACAAAACTTAAGAGGAACGAAAGTAAAAAGGTAGGCCATATGGGCTTTCAGTAGGAAAAAGACCTTGTCAACAATGCTAACCTTTGCCTGAAACTAAGGTGCAGCCAACTGTACTTTATGCCCTATTCAACATGAGAGTTTTAAAAAGGCTCTTGTTACACTTACAAGGTTGTACCGCTGTGAAGGACAGAAAAAATCCTCTTTCGCGTCCATTATAATCATCGGATCGGAAGGTCAAAATTGCTTCGGTTCCTCCTACATCAATACCTCTACCAGACTCCCAGCCACAGTATATATCAACTGTCACGTTGTTTTCATTTGCAATCTCCAGATAATCGTAGCTGCAAGGAGTGTCATATCTTAACTCTAGTTTATCAAACTTATAATTTACCTTAAGATTTTTACATGAGTAACTAAATTACCGAAGGATTATATTGAAATCTTCGTTTCTCAGATCCTGGCCCTTACCCGCGTCAATAGTGATTTGATGAGTTTTTTTAAGAAGTACATTTTCGTTCTACTGATCTACACTCTGATACCTGATCTCTGTGAAGAGTGGGCTGTCAATTGAACTTTCTGAGTGCTGCCGCCTAAATAGGAGGCAAACCAGCGCCGTGCCGTATCCTAAATTCGAAATATGGGCCTAAGCCTCCCAAAGCCTGTCTTACCCTTTTCTTAAAGAGTCCTAATTTTACGTCGGTAGCTTGAAATAGTCATCTGACTAACAAACCTGAGGGCGACGATGTGCTCATTTTACCCCATTTTACCCCTCATTTTTTTTTTACTTTCGGGAAAGCGATGTCCGCGCGTGCTATGCAACGTACGATAATGAGAGTGTAGCTTGAGGAATAAGAATTATGGTTAATGTGATGTTGTAGCTATTTGTCTTCCGCACATTGGTGTGAGTTGGGAACAAATTTTAAGTTTCCGACGGTGATAGTTTTAAAATACAGGCTCCATGCCAGAAAAGGGCAAGAAAGCTTCTCTTAAATCGTATATCTGTATCTCATAATTCTCTCTTTTCTTTAAAACTTTTCTCCCTTTTAGACTCTTATTTAATATGGGGTCAACCTCTTTAACTTCCTTTTCAGGGTGCTACTTTTGTATTTTTGTTCTCATGTTACTTTGAATGAAATATGTATCGGATATGTATGTAAAGAACGGGAAATATTTCCACAACGATGGAAAGGCACCATGCTCCAAAGAATAGCTGATGAGTCTGGTTACTTAGGGTAAAAGAATATCCAGGTAATCAATGACTAATTTTGAAGGAATCGGGTCTGCATGTAGCTACGGAAGACGTGTTCTACCTGGATTCACGGATCAAGTCGCGCACCTAAATTAAACTTGGAAATTGGCACATCAATTTTGGATGCACTGGAGCCACCTCTCCAGGCTTGTGGTAAATGATTATCAAGATAGGGGCGGGTAATGGCAATTTTTCTTATGAGAAAGGCACTAATCTCGTTTATCCTTATGCGGTGGCAAAACGGGTGTGCTGGTAGTCTTCAAGAGATTCTTGCTTACTTTCAATAGATGTTTGAGATCATTACTTTGCTAGTATTGAGATCATTATAATAGGTCTTGCCGAGCTTTGTTGTTTTTAAGAAAGCGCACATAGTTTCTCCTTCTTTTTCACAGAATGAGGTCAGACTGACATCTGAGAATTCTCCATTTTCTCTCTGCTTTTCTGCATTGATTTTTAGCTACGATGATATCATTCATATCAGTATTAATCCTAAAAACACGAGGTCGAAAGAAGATTTTCTTAGATGTGATTAGAGCTTGACGATTCCAAAAAGAGAAAATAAAGTTATCAACAGATCGACAGGTTTAGGTTTTCAGGTTAAGGGTTTCTCTCAGCGCATAACTTGTGTTTATCAGTCTAATGCCTACCATATTCCCCAACTGCTCTCTAAATCAAAGTAATCAAAGGTGATTTTCAGCGCCATGCCTTGCGGAATAGAAACCCTGTACACACAATCCACATCGGGTGGGTAGACATTTGGAAAACCAGGGCTTCTCAATGTATCGTTTACCACTGCACCACAACCTGTCAGAGGAAAGATATCACCAACTTAGGGCTACTGGATACCTTCAGGCGTGTGTTTCGTGCGAGTAATGTGGTGCGTTCCGGTTAAACTGCAGATACCTGAAACCCTACATCAAATTAAAGATCATTTGAGTGGTTATCCAACCTCGTTCCCAGGTCCTCTCCTACTGGTCTCTTTGCTGGCTATGAATAAACCAAAAGTCCAGTTTCGAATTCGTCGCGGTCGCTGGATAGACAAGCACTGAAGAGTCATTTATACAAGGTTAGCCTCGACCTAAAGTAATGTCACAGCCGACATTTCAATGTTATCTCTAGAACGGAACTCAGTTTCACCAGAGCGTTATTGTAGCAATTCTACACTACTCAGCAAATCTAGTTTTAGCTCTTCTGTGTCTTTCAAAACTCCGCAGCTGAAATCACAGGCGGCCCAGACATAGTATGTGTCTAATGAATATATTAATATTCACATGGAAAAAATAGGATGAGTCGTTGAAACTCCCATGAACTAAAATAGTCCAAAAGTCAAAATATAACAAAACAAAGTTGAGATACCTTTAACTGAACGTATCCTTGTCTTTCCTGGCCGGTTAAAGTGGCATTTTGTTGAGTTTTGCAACTTTAGGTACTATCCACTAAAGAAGAATTAAAGGCTGGCTACAAAACAAACGGACCATCTCCACGCGCCTTCACGCGAAGCGCTATAAATTTGAGAATAATCGACGAATCCGCTTCAAATTGCCATCGGCTAATCTGCAGGTAACGTGTGCTTCTTCTTCTTGCTCGCTAGCTCCACAAAACCCATCGCTACTGCACAATAATCGCTCGCTCATCAACAAACACTGTTGACCTTTAAGCTTCGATATGACCGCAAACTACCAGGTTTAATACGCGACGTGAATGTTCAAGCTTAGCGACCGCGTCCACGCGACAATGCAGCACTTGCTATGGGAGGGATGGTACTATTGCTTCTAGGTCAATCGACACTGAGCGAGGGTCCGCTGCGTTAGTTTTGGCCAGAAAACAAAGGCGATCGCGCGACCGTCCGTAAGTTTTCAACAGGGCGGCCCTGGTTTTCAAGTTCGAATTCTTCTGACGTTCGCTGTCACAGCTGCTGTCACATTATTCGTCCAGCCGCTTGCATAGGTTCTTGACTCTACTAGACCTATTTGCTTAGATTAATTAAATAAACAGTTCTTTCCAGAACTACGTCTTACTCAACAATATGTTGTCCAAACTGGTGAGGGAGGACGAGGATTTTCCGCCCAGGAAAAAGGCAAAATCTAGCCTCGGCTATGCAGCTGAATAGAAGATACAGCTGAAGATATGGTAAAGAAAAATTTATGTGCGTGATATCTTTTATTATTATTATTATTATTATTATTATTATTATTATTATTATTTTCAAAACTCCGGGGCACCCAACGACGGTTTCTCCCTAAATACCCTGAAAATACTTCTTCGGCTATCCAGAGTACTTTTAGATCTCTAGAAATGCATTCTCAACGGCGCTAGAAATTTTGCATCTGTTCTGTCATCCTAGGACAACCGAAGACTTTTCGAAATTATTAGGGCTTCAGTATTACTTTCCAGAAAATTTTAGATGTAATTTAACGTTTTACGAAAGCGACAATTTTTCTACTTCCTCCCTTCATCACATTTTTGAGTCCGAAAATTTTAGGTTTCCTTTTTCTACGAAAAATAGCCAAACCTGGGGAATGAAATGTGAAAAATTAAACTTCAGAAAATCGTCGGGAATTTGTTAGGAAAGCTTCGACAATTGTACACGAATGGAGCAGTCACCTAAAAATTTTTAGCCTTCCTCAAGTAATAGAAGCTCTTAGGCAATATTTGCTTCTCCGAAAAGATATTTTACAGAAAATAGTCATTGGATGCCCTTGACCAGAACTGTGAAAAACACTGAACAATAGGTCTAATTGCACCACACTTTCTTGTACATTTCCTTGCCGTTGATTAGCATGACTGCAACGTGAAACGTCCAGAAAACTTCCTGGTTTTCACTTGTGGTACATGTTCTTGTTCACTTTTTCCACTGCCGCTCATTTTTTTTTAGCTCCGCTCAACTCCGCTATAAAATTTTTATCTGTTCGGTGATCCTAGGGCAAATTGGATCTTTTTGAAAATTAAGAGGGCTTCAATATTATTTTCCCGATTGATTGACCTAGAAGCAATAGTACCATCCCTCCCATAGCAAGTGCTGCATTGTTGCGCGGACGCGGTCGCTAAGCTTGAACATTCACGTCGCGTATTAAACCTGGTAGTTTGCGGTCATATCGAAGCTTAAAGGTCAACAGTGTTTGTTGATGAGCGAGCGATTATTGTGCAGTAGCGATGGGTTTTGTGGAGCTAGCGAGCAAGAAGAAGAAGCACACGTTACCTGCAGATTAGCCGATGGCAATTTGAAGCGGATTCGTCGATTATTCTCAAATTTATAGCGCTTCGCGTGAAGGCGCGTGGAGATGGTCCGTTTGTTTTGTAGCCAGCCTTTAATTCTTCTTTAGTGGATAGTACCTAAAGTTGCAAAACTCAACAAAATGCCACTTTAACCGGCCAGGAAAGACAAGGATACGTTCAGTTAAAGGTATCTTAACTTTGTTTTGTTATATTTTGACTTTTGGACTATTTTAGTTCATAGGAGTTTCAACGACTCATCCTATTTTGTCCATGTGAATATTAATATATTCATTAGACACATACTACGTCTGGGCCGCCTGTGGTGACATGTGCACAAATATTGGAACATCTGACATGTAATTTCAATAGAACACGCGTACTTCTGTACGTGTCTCTTTGTTAGACGACGACTATTTTACAATTCAAAAGAACAACTGTTATGCTCTATTCATTCAGCTTGATTTACAACATGTGTTTTTCTAAAAGTCCAGGAACCGAAATAGGAAGTATTGTATTTTCAGCATAAAGGAAAAGACTTTTAACCAATCGAATTGTAACGCGTTGGTCAGCTAGAACGTGTACTTTTGAATAGGTTTTTGTGTTCTTTGTGATAATCGAACGCCTGTGTTTACTGTAGACTGTATAAGAGTAGTGCTTAAACTGTTGTAAATCGATTACCTAACCTGCAATTACCTAGCCTGCGATTACCTGCACGATTACCTACGATTACATGTGAAGTACTTTCTACGAGGTTTACTCTACAATAAAGAAGTTGCAGCATTACAGAAAAGTCTCAGTTCTTGTCCAACCTTCGTACCTTGAGACGTGGAAATTAAACCCTGTACCTCTGGCAGTAGTAACCAGTGCCAGCAGCGAGTCAGTCGCTCTACCGAATTGCAGTTTCCCCCGTCAATAACTTCCATTAGCAGATCACTATTTGCTAATTCTCGCGCCCTCGCGAAGAGCTTTAGTTCCGTTGTTTTTCTAATTCGACTTTCCCGCCAATTTGGTTTGACAGGCCGAAAAGCCGCTTGACACAGTGAAATTTCCTCTCGTTACAGTAATCATATTTACAAATTCCAGCCAGAAGAAGACCTGTGTACAGCTGTGTCTATTGTTTTAAACTCAAATTTAGCCATTTTCTCGCCGGTATTTGTGAATATGTTACTTTAGGTCGAGGCTAACCCTGTATGAATGAGTCTTCAGTGCTTCTATTCATCGGCCTTGACGAATTCGAAACTGGATCAGTTGACGTTAAAATAACGTGCCGGGACTTTGTTATTTTCGATTGCAAGGAATATTTACAGAACAAGTTGGAAATAGGGTTAAAGAAGTCGGACGATCATTAAATTATATGCGCCTAGGTAAAAAATTTTAAAGACACAAAGAAATCCCTGACATGTGTTTGTTCCTTACACATTGAAGAATCGATCATCCCTAAAAATTCTCGTTCAATCGTGCAAATTCTATTTGAGTTTTAGATTTTGAGAGCTGATTCGGAGGTTTCCATTAAAAAAAGTTAAACAAAAAAAAACGGAAAGTAGTTGTTTTATTAAAATAATAGCCAGTTCAATAAGCTTATAAACAAGGCTCTACCAGAGAAGACAGCTTAGTATTTTTCTCTGCAGTGTAGCAACTAAAATTTATAATGTTTCAAGTCCAATATTTTTAAAATGTAAATGTATGACTGTTCATATCAGGCTATGCAAATACAGGAAAAAAATTTCTACTGCTTTTATAAATTAACTTTCCCGAGAAAAAAAATGTTTGTTATGGCACTGATAAAAGGAGAAATTCTTATTTTATTATTTTCGCCAAAAACAAACAAACAAACAGAAAGAACGTTGGCAGGCGGTGAGACCGCAACAGCTGTGGCCAATTACAGCGGGCGCGGCCAGTCGCGAAGTCTTGTACAGGAAATCTTGCTCGCGTAATCAGTTCTTGTTTTGCAAAAATGATGCTTTCCAAAATACGGATTTTTCTTAAGCGAAAAAAATTGACACAGCATGTTTAAAATTTTCCAAGTTTGAGCAGACGAGGGAACGAACTTGTCGAGTTTTCAATTCAAAAACTTTTTCAAATTCGTGCTTGCGTAATTAGCGAGCGAAAATCAAAACATCTTGACGTCAAATCCATGTTTACATACTCTCATGCAAACACACCTTTTCGGCTAATTTTAATAAAGCTCGCGTACTATCTTATTAATATCTTATTTTAGAAAAACGTATGCATTTTGTATATATGTTGGTCAATAAAGAAATTTCAATCTCGCAAAAAGGCCTCTTTATCGAAGGTGATTTGCTAAAATCCCACGCATAATTCATAATCACCAGCTATTGTCGACCAAATTTGGAAGAATTTTTGCAATGTGTGAAAAATGACGTCAGCTGTGCAGCAAAATTGCTAGATTATTGAACAGTTAACCGAGAAGACCTGGGACGAGGTTGAGTTGTTTTTGTAGTGAGTACAAAATGGCGGAACATTTCATTCGTTTCACGAGGAAGAAATAGGCGAACTATTGGCTAAAAGCATAGCAATAACAGCAAGAAGATAACTCGACGGGCGACATCTCCTACTTGGAGAATATTTGCAGAACTGAACAATCCTTTATCTCCTAAACTTGGCAATAAAGATGCACTATCGAAGATGCACTCAACATTGATGGAGGTAAACATGTTTTAGCTTGTTTTTAAACTAGGAATTATTTTGAATGAATAATAACACAATTATTGAAATCGGCTTTCGTATCATCTGAAGAATTATGGAGATCTCGGAGGCTGTTATTCGCCTCGGTCGGAGATAACACCCTCCTCGATCTCCATAATTCTCCAGATGATACTCAACCTCATTCATTGTCAGTTATAATGTACCACAACAAAAAAGACTATATTGTTTGCGGCTTGCTCTGTTTGCTGCAAACAGTGTTTGACAATGAATCAACAAACTCAATTTTTTTTTTTTTTTTTTTTTTTTTTTTACATAGCGGTCTGCTATGTAACTGGCCACACAGCCGCTTTCACAATAGTTTCAATTCAGCATAAATTACAGACAAATAGAACGAGGCCCTACCCAGCAAAGATGAGAGCAAACATCCGCATCTTATGGTCAAGGGTGGGGGAGTGGGTAAAGAGAAGAAGGAGACGATTAACTGATTCTGTCGGTTTTGTTGAGTCCGTCATAAACCACGAGGAACAGATAGATCTCCAAGAGCGTTCCCAGAATGTTTAATATGATGCACCCCCTATTGAAATACCCAAGCCAGCATAATATTTCGGTTTAAATATTAACCAGGGGACAGCATAAAGTTTTTACTCTCTGTACAATTATATCTTTGTACCACCGACACTTATATCAGCTCTTTGACCTACCCACCTTGTGTGGCAATGACCATTCCATGGTTCAGCCACGTCATTGCGACATACCACAGAATAATATTCGTTGCACTGATGATAATTCCTTCGGTTGGCGATTTAAAATAAAACATCGGGCCTGAAAAAAAATAAAGAATAAATCAGTAATAATGCATTAATCAATTAATGAATTAAAAATAAGAAACGAGATATTAAAAATTAAAGAGCGACCACTTTTAATGTGAGTGTTCGTGTAATGGCTCCCGTTATCGGAATTGTCTTAGTGGGGACGGCCATGGCGTTTGCATGATCCTTTGCGGTATTTCTGCTATAAGGCTTGAGCAAGGTGTAAAACCTCCCACTTTGACAGTTATGACTGCGAAAATTAATGTTGCCTCGCCCTCTTTCCAGGGTGGCCTTAAACAATTGATCGCTCCTTCGCACGTGAACGTTTTTTAATTGCAAGGCTTGGTATCCTTTAGTAAAACATCGTCGGTGAATAAAAGTACATGTTATAGTGACATCTGCTGGTACAATTATCTCAACAACAAAGGGGTCAGGCATCAAGAAGCACTGCATTGTGTGGCTGCGGTCCCTGCATTCATAGTTTTTATATTGATTCCTATATCGGTATAAAACAAGGCCTTGAGACTGAACAAACTCGTATTTGGATAAGGATCGTATTTATAGTCGAATCCGTGAAAATGCCTTTAAAATAAAAGAAGTATTTTTTAATTATTACTTCCTTATCTCTACGCAATTTCATGTTACCTCCCTAATTAATTGAGAAGCCTTAGTTTTATCGGTAGATTTCTTTAAGAACCAAAGAAATAAATTAATAATACAACCGAAAAGAAGTGAAAGTGAAAGAAGCAAGAAGAAGGTACTGTTCTCGTCATATATTTTCTCCTTTTCTTTGATAGCGTATTGTTATTTTATTATCTATAATCTATATTTTAATATGGATTTTTGATTAGATCGAAGGATCTATCTAATTCACATTAAGTATTTTTAAATTTAAACATGATTCACATCTTTTTGGTGATATGTTACAAGAAGTTTCATGTCTTTCATAAAAGCGATTCTAGTTGGTCTCGTGATTAATCAAGGCAGAAAAATTTATAACGGAAAACATGAATGTTTGACCGAAGAAAATGTTACGGAGATGTTACGTGCTAGTAGACGTCATCATCTTTGTTTATGAAGTACCATGCATATTTTGGCATTATATTAATGTTGACGAAGTAGGTTAAATCACTGTCAAAAAATTATTACAAAGTGCGATGGCATTTTTACAAATTGCGACAGCTTAGTTTATTACAAAGTGCGATGGACTGTTATAACAAATTGCGACCTCTTTTTTATTACAAATTGCGACAGGTATTACAAAGTGCAATGGATTTTTTACAAAAGCGACAGGTATTACAAAGTGCGATGATTATTACGAATTGCGACAGTACACGTGGACATACGACGACGAATTTTCCTCCCTCTTTTTGAACCTGAATAAAATCCTTGAGAATTCAACTCCAGGAAAAGTCGCCTGCATTTGACATATTGAGCGGGTCCAAATAGACGCGATTAAGTTTGAAAGAACGCAAATTCATTTTTTACAGACGTTTTTACTGCCGTCGTCGTCGTCGTTTCTTAAGGTCTTTAACGTCTTGGTCTACAGCGTTCAAAGTGAGGCCGGAGATATTCTGTTCTAGTCTCTCCCTTGCCAATTGTATGGAAGTAAAAATGGAACTTTGAAAATTTGCTTTTTTGCAATCCTCATTGTCTTACCCAGCGTTTTGCTCAAAATATATGGATTCTCACGTACCTGTTTCGTTTTAAAGTAATTTGCGTTTTTCAAGACAAAAAATTCAGTTTAAGAGTACTTAAAGAGATCAAACTGCATCTACTCTTTCTAAAAGCATGCATTTTTCTTTGTTAAGAATTGTTTGAAAATGAGGCCCTAGTTTTAGCTTATAAAAAGATTATTCGACAAATATGATATCAGCTTTTCAAAAGTTCCAAGAGAGACATACCTGAAAAATATTTGCTCTTCTATATCTTTGTCTTGTTTCGACCAAAGCTTCCCATGAAACAATTTCATTTTCTCTCTTTTATTTCCTCTAAGGAAAAAAAACGAACATCCCGCTGTATATACTGTCCCCCGTATGGCCATTTTGTCTATCAATATTCGAAATATTTCTTGCTAATTTTAGCTAACGATCGTGACCTTTTTATTTGTCTATGACGAGGCTTCATTCACCATCTGGACCGTAAAAGCCCCCGCTGAGCATTCATTCAAGACAACGACTTCCTTTCAGGTTTTCAGAATCGGTAATTAAGTAACCTTACAGCTTTTACATTAAGGAATCAGAGCTCAAAACAAAACGACCTGAACGACCGTGAAATGTTGTGGTCAGCACATTATGGCAAGATTAAAACTTCTACGAAAGTACTCAGTTTAATTTCCATTGTACTATTTATGTCTTAAAATTTAAGAAAGAGAAAATTTAACTTTTTCATCATTTTTTTTTGTTTGGCCACTACAGATGTGAATATAAAAGGTTTAATGAGTCAACAGATATCACTTTGCTCAAGGGTGATTGTAAGGTCCAATCTTCGAAAAGCAGATTCTCGACGGCTAACAGTGTCAATTCTGTGGATCCTGTTGCACAAGTACAGTTGAAATGAAAGTTCACTCAGAAGACAAATTTCAAAACCCACTTCTTGCTTATTTAATTTTTGCAAACACTTGTGGCGACCCAGATTTAGCCTCAAGCGGAGCTCCACTCGCACGCGCTAGCGTAGCCCCATATATAAGAATTTTTGGTTACCTATCAATCCGAAAAAAATACTGGTAGTCACGTGACCGTACATTTGCCCACCCGACCGCCCGATCCACCCGTCTGTCCGCACCACAGGGAAACCAGTGTGAAATGTCATACTATCTAGCCGGCGTGTGAACCTGCAACATGATAATGTACATCCATTCTATGGTCAATTGACAGCTGTCAAAATAGGGTATCCGCTGGCAAGTATCACATCACTGTATCACTGTATCATGGACTCAGTTGTCCTCCCATTGAGGTTACGTGTTTTTCTGAAGCTCTCTAGTGACAAGTTGCTAGTTTTCGACTGGTCGCTGCCTCAATTTCAATTTTTTTCAACGGGAAATAGATCGACTTTTTCTTGATTACTGAGAAAGAAGAATTCCCTCCGCGAGCCGTTTCTTGATAGTCCCAGTAATTACTGCGTCCGGAAAGCTGTTTCATTATGGATCGAGGTTTTAATCACATTGAAAGTAATAAAACAAACCCATGGTTAGACAAAGCTTTTATGAGCTACAGGCCGCACTACTGGACTATCATGATCATTCTCCGCCACCTTTGATTTCAAATTATGACTTCGGGCGCAAAACTTTCACCAGTTTGCAGGCGAGGAAAGCAGTTGCAATAAACTTTGGCTTTGCTTAACATAATCACGCTTTGTCACCCTTGGTCGCTTTTTTTGCACATCTTTCGTCTAGAAAATTCAGTTAGTTTTTGTTTTCCCGCTATTAGATGCCAGACGGTCCAGGTGTTAAACATAATATTCACTGTTACTTTTGTTTTGAGCTCTAAAAATGTAAAAGCATTATCAAAAACAAAACAAGATGGCTTGATAATCGATTATGTAGACTTGAAAAGAGACTCACTGTCTTCAGTGAGGGCTCAGCGAGAGTACTCACAGTCAAGATGGTGTCTCCAAACAGTTCTTTTGTCCCTTACATAAAAATTTTAACGTAAATACAAATTATTCCAGCCTTTACGATTGTTAATCGAAACAAGTAAGGAATATTTCGATTATTGCTAGATAAAATGACAATATGTTATTAAACGCTGACAGCGGGATCTTTGTCTTTTTCTTCCGACGAAATGAGATAAAAGAAAATTACATTGTTATAATGAGAAAGTATGGTCGAAACAAAATGAAGATAAAGAACATCAGTTGTCTTTAAGGTACTGTATTTCTTTTTTTTTTTTTAGCTTTTGAACAACTACATGTAAAACTTGTTTAACTGATAATTTTATGATTCAAAGGGTCTTTTTAAAACAAAAACCAGGGGTCACTCTACAGCGACTGTAAACGAAAGAACAAGCTTTATTTTATGCAGACAATATTCTTTAGCTAAATGCTCTGTCTTTAAAACGGGAACTTCCACATACTATAAGCGTCCCCGGCTAAGGGAATGAGGATTACAAAAATGTTTCGACAAAAGTGTATTTGTTTAATTCCCAGGCAAGGAGCGAAACAGAAGCTAACATAGAACGTCTTTGGTTTCACTTAAAAAGTTACTGCCCGAAGCAAATCAAGTAAATTCTGTCATTCTGTCAAGTCCTCAAAGCAAGGTCTCAAATAAAAATATGCTAACACTTTTTATTTTCTCTACCAAATTCATTGAAAGTTATTTTTTCTTTTGCAATGCGTTGCTGCTTGTTGCGCCATCTGTTGTTGATGAACACATGTACCAGATGTCACCATTGCACATGCATTGATATTAAAATACTTTTCTTGCATGGCTTGCACTGCCTCTGTCAAAAGGCACTCTAAATCATGTAAATAGTGTAACTAGTACAAATAGTTTAATTCAGCGACGATGTTGTACTAAAGGATATTAAATGTGCCATTTTGCCATTGTATATTGAGCAGTGCAATTGAAGTACATACGTGCCGTATGGGGAGCCATGAAGTGTCCACCGCCACCTTGAGGAGAGTCAGAGGCAAGAATCGCCCCCGCAGTCAAAATTGTCAAGGTGTGAGGTTTCACGGCGTGCTCAAATTCAAGTAGAAAAAATGGCCCAAGACTGCTATGAAGAAATCATGCCCACCCCCTGCTAAGAATTCCGATTTTGTGGAACCATTTACGAACACTCCCAAACGTGGTCTTTTATTAATAATTTCATAGGTGACAAATTACTCCTTAATTTTGGCGCGAAATTTCAGCCTTAATTCATATTTTCACATATGAAATTACGAAATTGCCATGGCAGCGTCCATACTTCTCAGTGCCGAGATGGCGTCAAGGTTTTGAAATGTTATGAATGAAGATGTCAGAGCATTAAAAGACGCATTAAAAAAATGTAAACCAGGAAAGAGCATTTCAAGAAGGATTCTGTCAGGTATTTTGCTACCGGCCTAAGTTCCATATTTTTTTCTTATTGATACTGATGGTTCGCAAAGCGCCGAGAGAAAAACATAACCTCTGGTAACAGGAGCTACGAGTCTCATTTCCATGCATTTTTAGGAATTTGGAGCTGATGTGCATGTTTGTTTTCATTGACGCTGACAGCTGAGATTTGATTGTACTTGACTCTGCGTCTGCGATGCATGAAAAAAGAATTCCGCGAAGGCTTACTTAGAAAGGAAAGTGCTATTAAAAATTGTCACAAATTCTTTTCCAAAAAAATACACTTCAAGTTACAAGTATATAAAAAGGACAGAAGTCAGCTGAGAAGTAGACACTCTGTATGTTTTTAGAAGTCAACAGGACAAAACGCAAGTGATCATGAAATTATCCCCTAATTTTACGAGCATACCATTTGCTAACCTATTAACATGCTGGAAGACAAATCAGGGGCACCCAACGAGACTTGTTTTACTGTACCAGGTCAAACTTTAATATTGCCAGGCAAAACGGCTATGCCAAACAAAACATCATTCTGCTGCATTTTTAGCAAATAAACCGCGCTGCGAACTATCAGGAATTAGGAAAAAAAAGAACACCCTTTTGCACCCAGGGTACTATAATCCGTGAGAATGCAGAACTGAGCCCGACAAGACAAAGCAAAGCAGGAATCATCACATTCATTCAAAGTACGTCCTTTGGTAGGAAAAATTCAAGCAAAGCTTCTTCCTCGAGCAACGTTGATTCAGTTGTCGGATGTTCGCTTAAATTATTTCGAAGTTTAGCCAGAGATTGCTTAGCCACACTTCCAAAAGGAAACGGAAAGCCGAAATCCGGGATTATATTGTTTGTTATGAACATTGCAATTGCAACCGGTTTTTAATCTCGTGCGGTCGATGCAGCCAATTAAGTTCACTGTTACAGCGTTCATTCCCTGAGGACGTGGGAGTAACCAATAGGCGACCCAGTTGAGATTCTGAACCGATTTCTCGCGTGGAAATGAGGTTGCTTGTTTGTGTGACCAGAGGTCCGTCTCGGGAGCTTTATAAAACCGTAAGCACGGTTTTTATTTCACATTAGGTATTTTGAGAAAGGACCTCTAGAGCCGGGGTAGTATGTTGCCGAAAAATTCTGAAAATTCTGAGTTTAAACTTTTAAGTGCGTGGAGTTCTCGATCGATACAATAAATGGTAAACATGTCACAAACCGAAGATTGTGATCGTAAATTGTCAAGGCACCCAACGTCGATTTCCGGAAAATATCTGTTCGGAAGACGATTTGAGATCTAAAATTTTCGGAACACTTTTTGTAATTTTTCGTTCTTGCCTAACTCTCCTAGGGTTTTCGAACATCTAAGAAATGCGAACAGATGAAAAATTTTGGGGGAATAAAAATATGCCTATTGTTACCGTTTAAATACTAAAATGCGTTTAACAATGCTATGTTTAAATGGGTTTGAACTACATTCTCGTTAGGTGCCCCTGATTTGTGTTCCAGCTTGTTAATAGGTAACCAAATGGTATACTCGTAAAATTAGGGGATAATTTCATGATCACTTGCGTTTTGTCCAAATCCTTATAATTTCCCAACCCTTTATTAGAATTTGGACAGAGTGCGCGTGAAATTATTCCCTAATTTCACTCGTAAGAATTTAAGTACAAATACTCAATTTTTTTTCTTTTCTTTCTTCCTCAGACGCGATGTTTTATTTCAAACTTTCCGAAAGCAAAAGAATTAGCATCTACACCAAGAATGTTATCTTATGGTATTTCGCGATTACGTGGTTGAGCCATGGAACGGTCATTGCTACACGAGGTGAATAAATCAAAAAGCTAATATTGGTGTACTGATGGCAAAGAGTAATACAGTGCCTATTACTTTCAGTTTTCCAGTTAGATTAAATTTACGCTTTTTTCAATTACGCCCCAAAAAAAAAATTATTTTTCAGTTAATCTATGAGCACCAGGCTTCGCTCTGATAATGGGTCATTTTTCAAAGGCTGGGATTTCGTAATTAAAATACTGATATATACAAAATACGTACTTATATTAAAAAAACATTGAAAATAGTACAGTGTAGAAAATGAAAATAATGTTGTTGCTTGCATTTATATCTAATAAATACTCAGTAGACCATTTTTTTAGGGCACTGAAATATTTCATGTCTTTTCTGTGCAAGTTTGGGAGTTTTCCAAATACTTATCAACAACTTTCAAACTTTTTACAATTTACTGCTTTCAGGGAAATCGCTACAGCAGAAGTTCGTTACCAATAAAGGACATAAAGTACTAAGGTCCTTTTCAAGCGTTTTACATGTATGTCTGATATATGGTATAGCGTAGCTTCTTGGTCTAGTCAAAAATCAGAGACATGCTCAATGACGTTTTTTCTATACTGCAAGATCATATTGAAATATATTTTGCTATCTTCTTGGCCATCAGACACATTTTCGTCAACATTTCCTGAATATCCTTTACTCCAAGTGAGTTAGTGGTCTTCGACTTACTTCAGCTTTCCAAGCTTGATTTGCTAATGGTCCTGCTATATAGCATCTAGTGAGTTTGCCATAAATAACAAGAGAGGAAGGTTTCGTTTATGCGGGCGATAATGTTCTATTCATTTGTTAGCAGATTGTGGCTCAGTGGTAAATAATACTTTGAAAAGCCCTGGTTTACCAAATGACTATCCAAGCAACATGGATTGTGTATACAGGGTTTCCATTCCACCAGACATGGCGTTGAAAATCATCTTCCTTTACTTCCGTTTACAGTATCCCGGTTATGGAGGAAGATGGTAAGCATTTAACAATAATAAGCATTTAAGCAAAAATAAGAAAGCGCATCGCCAATTAGTACATCTAGAAACTCTGACAAGCAAATTTTCACTAATTTTATATAAATAATAACCAAGCGGGTAGCACTAGAACATTATTATCTTCCAAAAAAGCAACCTTCAAGGGGCTGTGTCACACTAACTGCTGTTTTTTTAAAAAAGCGATATCTTTTTTCGTATCAATCGACTTCCAAAAATAATAGTCCATTTTTGTTATTCAAGACCATATTCAGGCACTGAAATTGTTTCCCGTCGTCTGCTGTAATGGATTGAAAGAATGGACATGTTTTGGTTTTTCAAGTATTAATGCTATGCCTTTTAAAATCGCCAAAAAATATATATATTATGGTTAGTGCATTGTAATGAAATTTGTTTGATATCTGCCTCATAACTCTAAAGCGGCATTTTGTGTAACGGTAAAGGCACTAAGTAATGACTTCAGCACACAGTTGACCTAAAACAGCAATATCATCATGACATAGCTCCTTTAGCAATAGGTACACTTTGAAATGTTTTCACGGGCAAAAAATGTTAGAACCGAATGATCGCTGATCCCTTGCCGCACTAGTAAGAACGTAAGTAAGTAATCGGTTTAATAACAGCGTTTCTACTTTGTGGCTCTTCGTCTGTTACTTATAACTAAAAAAAATATAAAATATGTATCAAATATTTACAATAAAAATATACTATAAAAAAAATAGCGCAAAAAACGATTGAAAGGGAAAGTATCTGCAATGATCGTATGAACAAAACTTAAAATACAATTCAGTAAAGCTGGCCTCTGCCCGGCTCTTAAAGAATTTAAAAATGCGTGAACTAAATAGATTAAAATCGTCACATTTCTTAACATTATCAGGAACATTATTAAAAGGGCAGCCGTATTCTGGAAGGCTCCTTTTTCCAGAGGAAGTTGTAATCTTTTACAGCCCGAGGAGTGCAAACTTCTACATATAAAGACTCTCTCTAAGTTTAAATATGAAGGCCACTGCTTAGTGTGAAGCGCTTTAAAAGTCAACTTAAGCAAATTAAAGTCCCTTCCCTTCACTAGTGATCTTAAGCTTGAACTCACCGCTTTTGATCCCTGAAACCGCTGCTGTGATCCCTGTTCCCATCCCCCCGTTTATGCCATTGATCCCGACAGCACAAACCTCGTTTCTCCAGTAACGCATGTATGTATGGAAACGCCAAATTGCAATGTTGGCGGGTTTTAAGCGATGATTTGCCTGTCAGCAAATGCTGTGAATTCGTATAAAAGAAACCGAGGGATATTCCATATAATATTTTATACTATTATTTTCATTAATTGGAAACGACCTAACGGAAAACAAATTTTATTTCAACTGAGTCCAGAGATGAAACAACTATTCGTAGGGTATAGGAATCCTATCGAAAAAGCAACGGTTTTGGGACGATGGACCAGTGTGCAAGGCAAAAAACTAAATGGGATCAGAGGTGAAAAGATGTACAGGTAACTCTTTTCGATTCCCATCCAATTCCTATTAATCGCAAACCATTTTTCACCAAATGTTTGAATCCAGGCCGGATCATATCCTTAGAGTAACGAAGATTCCAATATAATCCTTAGCTCATAACGTTATTCATGCAAAAACTTCAATGAAATCCATAAGTTTGCTGAGCAGAGGTAACATACTGTATGATACTCCTTGCAGCAACGATTATCTGGAAATTGCAAATGAGAACAGCGTGGCAGTTGGTAAATACTGTGGTTGGCAGACCAGTAAAGTCATTTATATTGGTGGAAACGAAGCAGTATTGACATTCCACTCTGATAGTTCTTCTGAAACAAGAGGATTTTATCTCTTCCTCACATTAACTCAACCGTGTAAGTGTAACGATATGTCGACTTCACTATCTTTGATTCCACATGGGAAACAACTGTAAAGTAAAAATCCAATTCTTTCTTTGCGAAAAGACCTTTTGAAAATAAAGATACGTTGACTTTTGAGTAACAGCTGGAGTTAATTCCCCTTCTTGTTGGTACTTAGGCACACAAAAACTCAAAGACATAACCATATCGATCAACTCACTCGGAGATTCGCCGAGCCAAACGGCCAAACTCTTAAGTCCTCATTAGCCTAGCTTTCGCCCTACTAGATCCAAGACGACCGAGTGATCCGCCATATTTGCATTCTGTTTATGGAAGGAAAATTGTCACACAATTGTAGAATTAAATTGTCAATTCTCTTCAGTCTTGTGAATCATTGTCATCATCGTTATCGTTATAATTATCATTTTCATTATTATTATTATTATTATTATTAGAGAGGAGCAGCCAATATATCATTACATCGGAAAGTGGGCAAGCCAGAATTTAAGTAGTAACTTTTTATCAGTTTGAATTATTATTTTTAGATAGTTTTATTTTTTTATTAACTCTTTGATGCTTTTTACAATTGTTTGTTTATTCATGCCTTTTACAGCTCTGCCAAACATAAATATGCCGGTTCCAGGTACAGTTGTTCGCCCATTCTCAGGTCACTTAATAAGTATGTGTGCAGCAACAGGAACTCCCCCAGTATACGTAGCAATTGTGTTGAACTCTACAGTTCTGGCCAATAAAACCAATACTGTAGACATCAGATTGTATGAGAATGGAATCTACAATTGCGTGGCTAGTAACCACTATGGAACAGACACAAGAGTTATTCCCGTCGTTGTCACAGGTTAGAGAAAATAAGCAGTAAGGATAAATTACATTTATCATCTCTTAGTCTAGAGTGTAAGCAAACCTTTTTCAACAACAACGATTGATTACACATTCCAGTAGATACATTTGACAAAATCAAAGAATACAAATAAACAAAGGAAAAGATTTCACACAACCAGTGCTAGCATTGGCTAGTTGACGCGGAAGGTGGAATGGAGAACAAAATTTATGCATTTTCAACACTTAACCAGTAGAAAACGTTTTCCGTGTTTGCATAGACTGATACAGACATGAGAGGGGTTGGGGGAATTCGAGACAGTTATGCAAATCCGAGACGAAGTCGAGGGTTTGCAGAAGTGTCAAGAAAAGTTTTCTATTGCTTTTATGAAATAAATTTCCCGAGACTAAAAAACACAAAAATCTTTGTTATGGCACTGGCTTAAAGAGAAATTCACACCAGTCGCGAAGTCTTGTACACGACGTTTTGCCCGCGTAAGCATTTCTTATTTTGCAAAAGAGATGCTTTCAAAATTTCGATTTTTTCTCACTTACAATGTCAGTTTAAGCGAAAAAAAACTGACATATCATGTTTGTAAAGATTTTCCAAGTTTCAGCTGACGAGGGAATGGGTAAATAAAGTAATTCGTGCCTGCGTGATTAGCTAGCGGAAAGCAAACCATCTTAACGTCGCATCGATGTTTACATACTCTCATGCAAACACGACCCTCGGCCAATCATAGCGCGCGTACCATCTTGGTTATTAGTCTCGCTTGCGTAAGCAACGAGACTCATAATCTGCAACGCGTTTTTCGTCGTATTTTGTACACAAATGGGAGCTCATAGTGCCGGGCGTTCCTTGCGGAGACCGTGGAAACTGCATGGGACTAAGAATCATTGCGTGATCGAAGACACGCATGTTTTGCGAAGAAAGCTTAGGAAAGATTAAATTTAGAGCTTTTCCGAAACATGTCGGTCCACGAATTCTATCGCTTGAAAGCGTTGATTACATTGGAACAAGTGAAAACTACAGAGTAGTCGAAAAAAAATAAGAATCTGAATTAGCAAAACTGTGATGGTCGGGTGTTAAAGACTTTCACTGTATGCGAATGGGTCTTGTGATGAGCATGCGGTTTATTTTCGGCGATGATTAAATGACGTGCCATGTAAATCACTTTTTTGATCTCTTGCAATGATACAATTTCTCTGGAATCGAGGCCCTTGAATTTTCGTGTATTTATACGCGCGTATAGCCGGCGACAGCAGACGTATTTCCGGTCGTCGGTAACACGCGTACTAAATCAGTTCAGAAACAAATAAAAAGTATCGACGTCGACAAAGTAGGAAGTAAAAAACCTTCAGCGAGTAAATCCTGTTTTGTGTAGAATTAATCGCCTCCCGATTTCTCGATCTAATATCCAAGGAAGCAAGACTAACTGCCGCTGTAAGAGCGTCCTTGCTTTATAAAAACATACTCGTCTCCTTCTATCTCATTTTTCTTTCAGTCCAGACTTAGCCGAGACTGAAAAAAAAATAAGTCTCTACGACATATATTATTCTGATTATAGATCGCTCGAAGGATAGATAATTGTATTCGCGTGAAAATTGCGGCCAAAGGCTGAATTGCCCTAAGATTTATAATACCTGTATGTTGAAGGGAAGCAAGACTAAGAACTACTGTAAATCGAATTATTAATTGTAAAAGTGACTTAAACTAAACCTGTTCTCAGGCTTACATCAATCTTTCGGTTTTGTTATTTATCGATGCTCAAGCGTGAGATAAATCCCTCCTACCTGTCGTTTATTACATGAAGTAGTAATCAAGACACATTTCGTGTGAACTTACATCACGTGTAGGGGATAAAGGAGCACACTGCGGACTAGCTGTGTCTTTTCTTTCATGCTAGTTTCAGTTGTAGTTTCACAACCAGCAATCCCCTAATTTATGTATTAAGAGGATACAACACTACCAAATTCAAATATCAACACTTAGGAGCTGTTTACACTAAAGGGGAGGGAGATGCTAGCACGACGAAGATCCTACAACGTGGACCATCCTAGCGCCATATGTTTTTTGTATTCGGTTTACGTGAAAAGGGTTGTACTTATCCATGGCGCTGGGATCTTCCTAGCTGAGAGATCTTAGCACCGTGTAAACTGCCTTTGCTAAGAAGATCCTAGTACCAGGGACAAACCAGACAAAAATGGCGACGAGCCGTTCAGTCGATAATCACGGCAATAAAGGCCGACCATTTCGTTTAGCTTCACCATGAGTTTATTATTGTGATAATTCTGCTGAAAGGTGGTTATTACCGCCAGTAAAGAGAGCAAACGGACCGAAACTTCTGTATGCAAACCTAACGAAAAGTTGTTCCGCCTTCTAGGATGTTCCTCCCTCCATGTAAACAGCCCCTCAATGACCAAAGGCTACCTCAGACCAGACATTTGTTACAACTACAGCATTAACAGCTGAGTTTTCTTTTCTTTGACAGGATGTGGCTCTGTTACTAACAATACGCTAAAAAGTCCTTATTATCCGATGGACTATCCAGGCAGTGTTGACTGTGTTTACAGGGTTCCTATTCCAGGAGGCATGGCACTGAAAATTTTCTTTCAAGACTTTTTTCTAGAGAATCCCACTTCTTGGAGTAGATGGTAAATGCACATTAACGCCATCTTGAATTTAATATAAAGTTCACACCGTCAAAGGTCTATCTTTTTGCATCTGAAAACATCAATGGGCTACTTTCCCTCTCCATTCAAATTTATTCCCTTCTCGTCTACTAATTGTCGTTTTTTTACGCTCGTGTTAGATAGTATTCTATATCTATATATCTTGTCATATCATATCACATGCAGGTTAAATATCATAACTTACGTCATTTCATACATGTATAAGTGATTCCAAAACAATAGTGATAAAAAAAATTAAGGGGATCTATGAATTATAACATGTAACAATCCTTGCAGCTACGATTATCTGGAGATTGCAAATGAAAACAACGTGGCAATTGGTAAATACTGTGGCTGGCATTCCGGTAAGAATATCAGTATAGGAGGGAACGAAGCGATACTGACTTTCCACTCTGATAATTATAATGAAGCGAAAGGATTTCTTTTGTACTTCACACCTGTTCAACCTGGTAAGTGCAAGTATAGCCTTCTTTAAAATATCTTGTTATATTCCTAGACTTTCACTCAACTAAACAGGGACTGCTATTGGTTGATTCTTGGTCACGTGGCCTTGACTAAAATCAAATGTATCCCGATCGTGATACATTAAACAATGTATCCCGCTCGGGATACATTGCAGCACGTGATCAAAGCATGGTGGAAAGTGGTGTGACAGAAGGCGGGAAAAACACCACCAGGTCCAGCCAGTTTTCTTTTTCGTGAATGAACACAACAACACAAAAACGAAGCCTCAAGCTAAAAAGCAACTATTTTTAAAGTATCCCAGAAGTCCCCAGAAGAAAAACAGCAGCTAGTGGAGGAAAAAGATGCAGATAATATGAGGAAAGTACTTTTGTTTGTAAATCACTCATTCAGTGGTTTTGAGAATTAAATTTGTGTTGTTATGAGTACCGAGTCGTCTGTTTTGGTTCGCTCCGGTTATTCTTTTGTTGCTGTTGAAGTGAAAGTCTAGAAATATAACAAAACACTTAATGTCAGGTCCCTCGGGAAACCAGTTAGTTTTGTTTTCCCTCGAGTCCTGATGTTTCCCTCGACTTCGTCTCGGGAAACATCAGGACTCTTGGGAAAACAAAACTAACTGTTTCCCTCGGGATCTGACATTAAGTGTATAATGTTATACGGGACATAAAGTTTGGAAGAAAGCCGAAACTCTAATTTAAAATGAAAAATCAAATGATCTAAAGTATCCAGACTGTATCTCTCGCCCTCATATGTAACAGACTTATGCATGCTAACTTGTCGTGAACCATTTTACAATAGGGTAGTTACTTTTTGTTGTTGTCGTTGTTGTTATTGCTGTTCCTATTGTTGTTATACGGTTATCTGTTCATTTTTACCTCTTCTAGCTCTTCCAAACATAACTATGCCAATTCCAAGCACAGTTGTGCGAACAGTCGCAGGTCATTGGTTACTACGAATTTGTGAAGCAACAGGAACTCCTCCAGTATACACAGCAATAGTGTGGAACTCTACAGTTCTGTTTAATAAAACCAACACCGTGGACGCCCGTTTGTATGAAGAGGGAAACTATTACTGCGTAGCAACTAACAACTATGGAACAGACACAAGAGTTATTCCTGTGGTTATCATAGGTAAGAACTTTGGAGTTTTATTCTGTGCCATCAGAATAATTGTCAAATTTCCCCCGTGATTTGAGTTGCTCTCTGTTTGGTAGACTCTCACAAAGTTCTTTGTAATCGCGCGGTTCAGTTCAGTATTTTATCAAGTACAACGAAATATGTCTTTTCAGCTGTATGACTACTTTGGTTGGAGTAACTGTTGTTTACCACCCTGCTACTTCTCAGTTACTGCCAAATTGTTACCGCGTATTACTTTTAACAAGAGATCGAGACAAGCAAAGTCTATCCTTTTGATTAATAAACTGATAAACGTTTAGGGATCACATTAGGAAATACATGAGTTAGTAAAGGTACTGACGTAGGCTAGGAAAAATCACTAACCTTGGTTGGAGAGAGAAACTCTGGGCCATCAAGTTATCACTATAATAATTAGTTAGTGCAAATGTTAGCCTTTTTTGCAAGGCAGAAGTTTAGTAAAAGTAACTAAAGCGAGAGGAACAAGCTTAAGTAAGGGCGCAAATAAGGACTTTGTGACAAGCCTAAGAGAGCGTGTTAGACTACTTGTGACGTATGTCTGTCCGGCAGCCGGGGATGATAGTGAACCAAAAGTCGAAAGCAAGTTTCTCGCTGCCTATGAATTTCTGCAACATTTTGTGTGCATGAAATGCATTTATTGTTCATAGAACAACATTAATGAAATAATGTTCTACTATCAATATTTTCAGAGGCCACTCAGTTTTAGCTTCCATCAATTTCCATTTACTTCTAAGAGTCTGCTGGACACCTTTACATGCCTTACTAGGCCATTTCCGAGTTCCCCCGGGTCTCTTTATCAAAACGTGGTTAAGTGCCCGGCCTTTGATATTAAAACGATTATCATTCTACTGCAAACAAAATTTATTTTCACAAGAAAGGTCGTGCACTTGGCCTCATTTTGAAAGTGAGGGTTTTTGGAACTTGGAAGTGGCCTATTTCCCAAGGACTTAAGCCATCTGCTTTTTAATCTTTGCGTCTTGTTTTTTCTCAATAATGGTATCTGTGTGTTTGTACTTGATGCGACGACGAAAACGACTTCCACTTTATTTAACTTTTAACATGGACAAGTTAGGAAAAATGCGTCAACACTACTGGAAGGGAAGCCTTAAAATAAGTAAATTTTGCGAAGTTTGAAGGTGATTTGTTGAAAACTAACGAGGATATAGCCCCTCAAAGTCGCGAAATTTTACAGACGTTTGTGTTGTGGGGACACAAACTTGCCTCCACCATACAATGTCTGCAAATTTTCGCAGCTTTGCGGAGCTATAAAGTAAAACCCCGCGACTAAGAACCTGGACTTTAAGAACTCGTTAGGCTAAGATTTGCCAGTTAAGCCCACACTATATAAGAACTTGTTTAGCCTAAAATTTGAAACAGGATCTTACTTGCAAAAATACGTAAAAATTCTGTACACCTGGGATAGGTGCCTTACCACTCCAACTGCATTGTAACGCCCCGTGCAAACGGACGCATGGATGTTACATGTTGCGTGTTCTTGTTCCGTGATCGCCGAAGCATAGCGCAACAATGTTGGATCCACTGCCAACATGCACGCAACAACTCCCAACATTGTTGGCCCAACAATGTTTGGAGTTGTTCATTCCGTTTGGACGCAGCCTAATGGCATACAGATTTTATAGCAGAAACAAACTGAACCACTAAATAATCTTAGCTATGTTGTTTTTTTTTTCTTCTTCAGAAAATAAATCCTATTCTGTTTATCGCTGGATTTTATTGTTAGCAGTATCTTCTCTCGCTTAAGACTTAACACTTTCAAATTTGGCAATTTTAGTAATTGTAAGGCGCTTTCTTCATTGTTGTCGACGGATTTTCCATATCAAAAATGGAAAAAAATCGTGGAAGATGGAAACTGCTGAGATTACTGAATATTAGTACTAAAGTTTCAGAGAGTACTTTAGGTCGCTCCGTCGTAATGACTGTAATATTGATATCCCATTTGTGTTTCTTTAATAGGATGTGGCTCGGTTATCAATAACACACTGAAAAGTCCCAATTATCCAATGGATTACCTGGGCAAAATGGACTGCATTTACAATGTGACTATTCCGCAAAACATGGCACTGAAAATTTTCTTTGAAGATTTCCTTCTACAGAATCCTTCGGTGTATAATGATGAATGGTAAATAACTATAAGTTATATTTATAAAGTTTTGTTTTGGTCACAGAGACTGAGAAAAATTGTTGCTGTTGGTCAATCCAAGAAAAATTAACATGTACGCTTTAGAACTTCATCGCTTCGCTCCCCCACTTTTAAATTTTCCTGAAAACGTCGTCTCTTCAAATCCTGGCCAAAAACGTCGGAACAATTTTTAGTTCGTTCATTTGTAGTTCTAAAATTGGGAGCCAGAAATCAAACACTTTTTAAAAATTATTGCACAGGTTTTAGGTTTTCCACATCGTTCGGGAGGGAGTTGGGAAGAAATCATTCTAAGCTCGTATGTACAACATGTAAATATTCGGTTTCTTGCAAATCATACACCATCAAAAGGGAGAGACGAAAAGTGATGTAAATCCTATTTGCAAGGATTTTAGCTACCTTTTCGATAATGAGAGTTGAGTTTTTGAAATAGACACAACTTAAAGTTAAAATTTCAGAAGGGTATCAACTGAAAAAGGAAATACGCTGCTTGAATAGCCTGCCTTTACTGGCCTGTAAAACAAGCCGTTTCTAACAATTGTGAACGCTTTTTAATTATTCAGTTGGAAACAACAAAGGGTAGCTTACCGTAGATGTCCTATTAAACGCCCGCGGCGTCTATTTAATTTTAGGGGTCCAAGCGGAGGCGTTCAAAAAAGAGACTGGAAGACGTTTATTCTCATAACTGTAACAAGCTCAACAAAACTAATGTGCTTTCAGCAAAAGTATCAAGAGAGTTTAAAAGTATCAGAATGTCCACTCCATCAATTGATACGTCAAGGCCGTCCAGAGATTCATATCGCTCTTTTGATCCCAACATCGATGTCAGAATCCTCGCTCAGGGTTATTGTGTTGCCGTCATTAGTCTATCTTTACTTTGAACCTGTCATTGGACAAGATGAAATTTTTTATACGTAAAACCTTATTTTTCAAGCAAGAAACTGAATGAATTGAATGACTTCTCAATTTCGCCATTTCCTAATATTTTTTAGCAATTTTTAAGGGGGACGTCCATTAGACAGGGGGCGTGTATTAGAGAGGGGCGTCTAATTAACAATTATTCCTCTCGCCCTCATGGCCTCTGAGTCAATAAACTATTCGGCCTTCGGCCTCACGGGCTATTGACTCAGAGGCCATGAGGGCGAGAGGAATAATTGTTTTAGTAGAATCCAACTAGTTGGTAAAAAATGTCGCGACAAAACAGCTTCAGCTACTTAAAGCTAGTTAATCCTTTTTTGCCGCCAAAAAACCCTCGCTATTCGACACTAGTGGGCTGTAACATATAGCCTAGTAGTAGCTCAACCAATCAGAACGCAGCATTGATAATAGACCACTAGTTGGATTTTACTAATTAATTGTAAATGCGCAAGGGAGGCGTTTATTACATAAAAGGCGTATTCGAAAGTGGGAATTTATTAGGTCATTTACGGTATTTCATTTTAAGTGTTTCTTTGTTTGTTTGTTTGTTTGTTTGTTTTTTCCTTAAGCTACGACTATTTGAAAATTACGGATGAGAATTCCAATCAAATTGGGAAGTACTGTGGTACACAGTTCACTGGAAGGGAAGTATTTGTTGGAGGAAAGAAAGCTCTGTTAACATTTCACTCGGATAGTTATCTCCAGAGAAGAGGATTTCTCTTGAAGTTTAATACTATTCCGCCAAGTAAGTACGTTTGAAACCATCAGGCAGTTATCGTAGGGGAATGTGCTTCGTCAAGATCATCAACAACATTAACACAGGAACAACACTCTTGCATAGTGAATTAAAAGTAAATGTCACGCTGGTTAGCTCAGTTGGGAGAGCGCCGGTCTGCTGAGCGGGAGGGCACGGGATCGAACCCCGGCCGCACCAAAACTCAGGGTATTTAAATAACTGAGAAGAAAGTGCTGCCTTTGTAATGACATCTGCAAACGGTTAGACTTTCTAGTCCTCTCGGATAAGGACGAAAACCGTAGGTCCCTTCTCACAGCACTTACACTTATCTGGTTCTTGTGGGACGTAAAAGAACCCATACCACTGTTCGAAAAGAGTAGGGAACGTAGACCTCGGTGTTGTGGTCAACCTTCACACATCACATCATTCACATCATGGGCTAGGTGGGTACAGTAAGCTCACAAATGGACTGAGAGCGGCTGCCAGTAGTGCCTTTGTATGTCTTGCATGCTGACGCCCGAGCTTACTGTTCACATGTTAAAAAATGTATTGTAAGAGGACAAGTCTCTTGTCCTATCATCCACGACTCTTCATTCGTTCATTCAAAATAAACAAGAGGTCCTCAATGCGATACCATTAGTCGTAAAACAGCCTAAACAAAATCTTTTCACTCGGAACAAGGCGGAAAACTCATCTTGCCCACTCGGGTAGCCAATAAGGGCTCAACCTTCACCTCATCTTGTTCGCTCGATAAGCAAGCCATATTGAGTAATAAGTCACACTTTTGACTTTCCTAAGAAAAACTAGGAAAGGGGCCGGTCACGAAAACGAAGGTTCAAGTTTAGAGTCGGAGTCTGTCGTGTTTTCTTTCAGTTAGAAGACAAAACAAAGCATGAGTTGAACTAGAAACTGAATCCATAAAAGTAGGGCCGATGTTCTTTTAATTCTGAAAACAAAAATGCCAAATTGAATTTCCTGCACTTCTTTTGAACAATTTGTTATTTGGTTCATTTTGAGTATAAAAAACTTAATCCATTAACTCACTATAAAACTAGCTTCTTATTGACAATTTTTTTGCATAGCCTCTCCCAAAATAATTCTGCCAGACCGTGGTCCTGTTGTTGGCGCATTTGCTGGCGCTGACTTTTGGATATCAGCGACTGGAACGCCACCCGTATTCATGACATTGATAAAGGACTCAACAATACTTGAAAAAAATATGCAAACTATAAATCGTCGACTACTTGTTGAAGGAAACTACAGTTGTCTAGCAGTTAACAATTACGGAAATCTCACGAGGGTTGACTTCCAAGTCGTCTTTTTTGGTAGGTATTAGTTTTGACATATCATTTAGTATATGCTGTCACTTTCTCTCTTTGTTCAATTTAGTTTAAAAAATAATTACTTTCGCTCTGTATACGCGATTATAAGATATTTAACAATTATTGAATGAGGGTACGTAGGAAGTGAAGAATTATATCCAGTTCGTGGATAACAGTCTCCGCAAGTTCAGTATACGTTTTCACAACATACGAAAACTGAACTCAATAATTGTTCTATTGTTCATTCAATTTTGTTTCAAAAATTTTTCAAAAAATTTTTCGGTTTTGGAAAATAAACAAATATTTTCTCTTGTAGAGACTCCTCAAAAAATAGATAACATCCCATAATTATATGTTTTGCTTATTCTAGCATTTCTTCCGTTCAGTAATCACAAATTTAGCTGATTCGTCCTCGGATAGCCTCGAGCGCCAGTTTTTTTATTCACATTGCCTAAAAGTATCGCCTCGATGGCAAACTGACTTTGGCGTATTTAAACAAATGAGACAATACAATTAAAGGGTTTTGTTTATCGTTTGTTTCAAGATAGTCAGTTATGGATCTCCACGTTTCGACCGCGTACTGCAACTCTTCACCAGCGAAAGTATCAACTTAGGGCCTGGAGGTGTGGGACCCTAGGTAGGTGAGGTAACATGTGGCGGGTCACCCCACCTAACATGTAAACATGATCAATTTAAAATGAGAGATTATCTCAACAGGCGGATTAACCCACCTTAGTGAGTTACCTAGTCACCTACCTGGGGTCCCCCACCAACAGGCCCTTACTGAGTGGTACTAAATATACCAATATTACATTGTTGCTAGTCAAAAAATTGGTTTATCTCGAAACTCACTCATTTAGTGGAGGAAGAAACTGTTCCGGGCTCAGGGGTCCCTCGTGGTACCGACCGGCTGTTTTGTACTCTAATCTTAGGCATCCACGCTTTCGGAATCTCTATTCCACTGTCCCATGGCCTATTGTGTTGTAAGAGCGAAGTCTTATGTGAATGGCCTCTTTAACCCTACGAAAGTGCCAGTGAAGGTCTCGGTCAGTAAACTTAACCCCGTCTCAAGGGGGACAATGCCCAGTCTTATTGGCTGTTCAGAGACGGTTGACTTTTTAATTCGGGAAAGCCGTATATCCCTTTCATTAACTGTTAATGATCCATTCATCTATGCATCTTCCCGTTTACCCCATGTACATTTATTACTTTTTGCACTTAGATTGCAGGCCAAATTGTGCTCTGTCATGGTCCAGTGATTCAGGGAATGAATTTCGCTGCAAGAACATAACATCACTTACGCACATTCTTGAGAAATGTGCTCCCACGATCACTGAAAGAATGTAAGCAAGTTTTTGAAAACCACACAGTAATTTTTTACGACTTATTTCGAGATCCCGAGTTTGATTTTCAGGTGTGACCTAAAATCGTTGTTTGGACTTCTGTCCCTTTCCGTGTAGCTTTAAGTAGCCTTGAATACCCTTAAAACGGAGAAAGGAAGCAGGAGAGCGTTGATTAAAATGACCTTGCCATCGACCACGGGTTGCTAGTGATATGATGACTGCTACGAGTCACCAGCAAATTTAATAAAGATCATTTACCTTTAATTTTCCTCACGTTTAACTTGATTTCTATAATGTTTGACAGGTATTTACCTTCGCACGCTATTCCAGCACTGCACGGCAATGAGTTTACTAGATTAATATTTCTTAAATATCTGTAAGTAGAGAATCGTAGAGGATTCCTGTTTAAGTTACCACATTATATTTAGCAATTATTGAATGAGGCAGAGTAGGATTTGAAGAATTCTAACTAAGGGAAAGTTCAACAAAAAAAAAGAAGAAGAATGAACAAAAGTGCCGTGTTTTGGTTTGAGTTTTTCTCCAAACGTTTCGGGCCTGGCCCTTCATCAGTTACAAAGTACGTTGGAAACGCTTCAATGTTTGCATACGCCGTGAAAGAAAAAAAAACTTTGTGGTGCTCGCGTTCTGCACCCGGCCTAGAGGATATGGAAGTCGGAGTTTAAGCCGCGTGGATGACTGGTGCCAAGCTGAAAAATAAGGCGCATCTCCAGGCGCTTCCGTTGCACGTTTTCTCAGCAGAGCATAATTCCGCAAGATAGAGCGCCGTAGATCGAGTGACCAGCGTGTTAGTTAAAATGCTTCGCGAAAGGGAAACCAGGCAAGTTCTTTTCTTTGCTTCGAAGGTGCTCGTCAAAACGTTGTCTTAGTGTACGCCTTGTTTCGCCAAATTATTATTCCTTCGACCCAGATCTTGGCGACAGTCTTTCTACATTTACCTCCTTTCATTTCCCAGATTCTGAACTTTATCTGTAGAATGGTTTTGATTTTTATTTTGATCTATTTTGGATGGCGTGACACTGAAAACCAGCCATATGCTCAACAGTAGCTGGTTATGATGAATTATGCGATTGAATTTAGCCAATCAGAAACGGAGAAATATTTTGAATAAATAATAATAAAATATATATTAATGGGAGTTTACGTGGTAACCTATGGAACCACGCCTCTCTTCCGGTAGCTGACCCTAAGAGATGACGATTTCTTTCCATAAATAATTTAGCACCTCTACAATCGGAATGTTTGCTAATTTCGTCCTCTTGATGTCCATAGGAGAGGTTAGTGTATAATGGCAACGAAAATAATTTCAGAAAGAGCGCTTTAATTAAAAATCATCTCATGAAAGCTTGTTTCAAAAGGTCAAGATATTAGCCCATTCCTAGGGCCTGGAGATAGAATGAGGTAGAAGTCTTTTTGATGGACAGTGCCTTTCTTCTTACTATTATTATTATTATTTATTATTATTATTATTATCATTATTATTATCATCATCATCGTTATCATTATTATTATCATCATATTAATTAACTTTATACCATAATACAACATACTGGCCGAACCCATTCCTAGGGGCCTAGCCAGGGTTATAATGAGGAAGAAGTCTATTTGATGAAGACAGCCTTTCTTCTTCCTCTTCTTCTTCTACTTCTTGTTATTATTATTATTATTATTATTATTATTATTGAGAAATAATTACTAATTCTCTTTTATTTGTTTCAGAGACTTGTCTTCAAATGCCATTTAACATCATCATTATCATTATCATTATTTTCATTATAAACATCACGAGAAATAATTACCAATACTGGTTTATTTGTTTCAGAGACTTGTCTTCAAACGCCATTGAGCATTTACCGGAAGGTGTGTTCTCAACACTGGAAAGACTTGAAGATCTGTAAGTTTGTATGTGTTTGTTAGTATTCTTTCTCGAAAAAAAAAACGCACACAGTTGTAACGAAAGTGTCTTCTCTTAGCTTAAATGAGGCAGCCCTCAATTCGGACACTTTTGGCAGTTTTTCTCAATCCACTATGTTGTTTCCCTTATATTGTGGCTCGCAACTTGCCAATGAATCTCTAGTATATTCTCTTCTTGTTTCAGCAATGAGCAACTAAAAAAATAAGTAAATAGAACTTTAATAGATTTCACAATTACTAGTTAGCCCAGTAGTTTACATTGTGGCCCCGTCTACAAATAATTCTAAATTGTAAAAGATATCGTAAAAAGAAGTTAAAGGGTAAAAAATCGAAAATAATTAAAAATAGCTACCTAATTAGCTCTGATTAGTACAGTACAATCGAGATAAAAATAAAAAAGGTACCTTAAAATGTCTTTGTAATACTAAAACGTTTGCGACTTGCATTAATGTTTAAGAATTTCTCGAGCAAATGTTTCTTAAAGTTACTTTCATTTGTCATGCATGTTTTTAAGCTTGTCGTCTAGACGATTCCAAAGGCGAGTCGCGCTGATATGAAATCTTCGCAGACCCGCGTTAGACCGGCTTTCGGTACAGCCAAGGCATTATTTAACAATTATTCGCCGAAGGCGAAGTTAATATTATTCAACAATATTAACTGAGCCTGAGGTGAATAATTGTTTTAGTATATTCACACGAAGTTATCTCAACAGAATCAGAAAGAAAACCACTAAAAAACGATTAGTTTGATTGACAGGTGAATTCATGCGTGAACGAGAAGCCGTAAACAGTGGATGCGCAAAAGTTAGATCTTTACAGCAGGGGCACCCAACGACAATTTTCGGAAAAATATCTGTTCGGAAGACGATTTGAGATCTAGAATTTTCGAAACATTTGTTGTAAAATTTCTTGCTTGCCTGCCTCTCCTAGGATTTTCGAACATCTACGAAATGGTATAATTGCCCATTTCTAACGGATTTTTACCCTAATAAGGTCACCTAGAATTTTCGGGAGCCTTTTTTCTAGCTGAAATTTTCGAAAAGGTAAGTTTTGATCCCTATAATTTTCGGATCACTAGACTTTCAGCTAGGAAATCCGAACAGATTAAAAATTTTTAGGGGATAAAAATATGCCTATATCTACCGTTTAAATACTAAAATACGTTCAACAATGCTATGTTTAAGTGGTTTTGAACTACATTTTCGTCGGGTGCCCCTGTTTACAGTATCTTCAAACATGGCAAATGATAGTTTTAATCTTTTTTAATCGAGTTTTGTAAGCTTTAGCATCAACGGTTTAAAAGAAAACGCCGAAAATTTAATAAATTACTACCCAATTCTGAGAAGAAAAGTAGAGCTTTATTTGTTTCTGTCAACTCACCGTGAATGAGAAAGTTTTTCGCTTCTTGCAAATGCTGTCAACAGCGGCTACGATCAAGGTGAGCGTTGTTTATCTCCAGTGTTCTTTGCCTTGTTAACTTGCTGGCACGTACAATTTTCGAAAATATTTGCCTTTCTCTTTTCTCCATAAATTAACTTCTATTTATAGGCAAGATTGGTCTTGCGAGAAAATCCCGAAATCACAAAACAGTGACAAAGCGACCTCGTTTTCCTCTGTAGTGGTAAACATAGCTTCGAGCGTACAAAAAGTCAGCTTCAGCAAACCACTTTACAATAAATCACGCTGTTTAAACACCATGAAGTCTTTTCTTGCCTTCAAAGTCATCAGCACTTGGATATTCGTGTATTTTCAAAAAGGCTTTACTATGAAACTTTGGCAAAACACCCCGTTCACAACAGCGATTTTGTTCTGCTTTATATTCACCGCCTAGCGCGGTGAGTATATACTAAATAACAATTATTTCTAGAGCCCGAATGGGGTCTGAGTCAATAGCCCATGAGGCTGAAGGCCAAATGGGCTATCTACTCAGGGGCCATAAGCGCGAGAGGAATAATTGTTTTAGTAAAATCCAACTAGTTGGTCACAAATATCGAGAACAAAAAAACTTCAGC
>CALNXK010000074.1:135000-152500 GCA_942486035.1 Porites lobata | reverse complement strand
GAGTGAGCGAGAACTGCTGGCACTACCAATGAGGAAGGGAGGACTGGGACTAGAAAACCCAGTTGAGCGAGCTGGATTCGAACACGCAATGTCTCTTCAGGTAACCGCCCCTCTTGTCGCGCAAATCGTATCCCAGGCGCATGAACCTCCAGATGATGCTCTGATAAGATCTTTGCAGTTAACCACGCGTAAAGAGAGACATGTGAGACTGGACAACAAATTAGAAGACCTGAGGAACTCCCTACCCGAGAAGACCAAGAGAGCGGTCGATCTCGCAACAGAGAAAGGTGCTTTAAGATGGCTAACTCTCATCCCGGTAAAGGAAATAGATTTAAATCTCAACAAGAGAGAATTTAAAGATGCAGTCCATCTAAGGTATGACTGGCAGATAAGTGGCGTACCAAATGTATGTGTCTGCCCTTTGATGTCGATGATGCAATGATTTCTAAACGGAGGGGCTTCATTATACAACGCGATAACGAGCTGCGGGATCTTGAGGCGCAGATGCTTAACCTGGTCTGTCATGATGTTGAAATTGAACCTGTTCTGCAGGAGATTACCAGTGAGTCAATAGCCTGCTAATACAGCCCCCGATTCCCGGCTTGACATTCATGCACGGGGTTTTTGGTGTAGACAGGCTTCCACATTCTTTGACGTACGGGTGTGCCACCCAAATACAGAATCTTACAATGACCTCACCCCTCAGCAAATATATCGCCAGCATGAGAACGAGAAGAAACGTATGTACGCAAGCCAAGTTATGGAGGTGGAGCAAGCCACGTTCATGCCGCTGGTGTCCACCACTACAGGTGGCATGGCACCTGAATGTCAAGTCTATCACAAGCGACTAGCGGAACTCCTGTCAGCCAAGAAAGGCGAGGACTACTCGACTACGATGTCGTGGATAAGAACCAGAATCTCATTTGCCATTCTGAGAACATCCCTCCTATGCTAAAGGAGATCGCGTTCAATGAGGAGAGTAAATCTCAACCTAAAAGAGATGGACTTTAACATCGAAAGAGGACTTTTAGGACGCTAGATTTTGATTTAAAGAAAAGATATTGAATATTGCATATTCAATTATTACTGCTATTTAATATTCTTATCGTTGTTGGTTCATGTTGAAATCGTGCCAGATTTTAAAGAGGAATGAGGGAAATAATGTTAAATATTGGTAGTCATTGCTCATAGTAATAGTAACAGTAATTAGTAGAGAAACATTGTCGTGGATTATATTTCAAGAGATATTGAGACATTACGATCTTTTCTTTTCTTTCTAACAGATGTTAAGGTACAAATTTCGTTTTAATTCTTTTTTAAGTGAAGCACTGTATATGGGTCTTTTTTATGAGTAATATCATTAAGCTAGTATAGACGATCATATAAGCGACGACAGGCAGCTGTGGTCATCAAATGCGGTTAGCACTGCAATAACGCCAGTTGAAAATCAGAATTTCTTGTCGATCTGTTTCCTGCATGTTGACGTTCAAGCAATAAAATATTCATTGCCATATGGAGACAGCAACAGATTAACCGAACTCTTTTCTCTTGAATTCAAAAGCACGCATATTTACAACATTTCTTTTTAATTACAAGTCTCACTTTACTCTACGAT
Organism: Porites lobata; assembly: GCA_942486035.1. NCBI lineage: Eukaryota > Metazoa > Cnidaria > Anthozoa > Scleractinia > Poritidae > Porites > Porites lobata. The sequence continues at coordinate 150,885 of CALNXK010000074.1, read as the reverse complement.
TTATCATTCAGGGTTTTGAAATCAAACGCCATAAGGAAACTACATGGTCAAACTTTTGTCAACTTAAAAAGACTATCTTACCTGTAAGTGAAACGCTGTATATTTGATAAAACAATTAAATAAGGATGAAATACATGTTGCAGCGAGTGTTCAGCCTAGAGACGTTATGTTGGTAGAGAGACTCAGAGAGAGTGGAAGTACTGTACAAAGTGTTATCTGCTCTTCTGTCGCTGGCTTGGTTCGCCGGGCTTGCCTGACCGACATGATTACATGTTTTATTTCCAGCCCGATTAGGCGGGATTGTGACATCACAATACCAGGATCCCAGTTAACCCACCTGGCGTGCTTATAGCGTAGTCACAAATCTGATTTTTGTTGTCTTAAGGAGCCAAGATTTCGGCAAAGTGTCAAACTGGGTAAGATCCGCTGATGTAATCAGGTCCTATTAAAAATTAGTTAAAGGTATCAGGATATTTCGTTAACCACCTCATCATTATGCATTTAAAATTTCCTATAATTGATTTTTTTGTGGCAGCTGCAGTAATTGACCTTTGATTCTGTAGTGAGTTTAAGGGCGAATGGGCTAAAAGTAAAATATTAATAAAATACAGGTAAAAAATGTTAGGACTAGACGAGAGAATAAACAAATATTATCCTTGTTTCTTTTTACAGGTTTTTGGAATCAAATCTCATATTTGAGCTTCCTGAAGGAGTCTTTTCCAGTCAGAAAAGCCTACGTTTCCTGTAATGTGTTTTATGACAGCTGTAACCCCGTTTTCCCATGTGGTTAATCCATTTGCGGTTTCTTATATCATTAACACCTTAGTTTTAAAGACAAAGAGAGAAAAAGCGTGCCAAGAAAAAATGTTTTAATACGAGAAAGTAGGCAAAAATCCGCAGGGTGGGGGGGAGTGGTTACTCCCTCATATAGGCTATATAGGTATCTCCGGCGCCAAAGGGTATGGTTTTTTAGCCGTTTTGGTCAGAAATAGGGTATCAATTTTGACCATTTTGGTCTGAAATAGGGTATGGTTTGTGCACTCTTGTCTTGAATCGGGTATGTTTTTTAGAGGAAGCTACTTCTTCATCATTAGGCGATAAGGCTATTTCCCGTTTAATGTTTACGCCCACCGTGTACGTGCCGTAACAGTACAGTTTTGTACTGTTTTGTATTCTACTTAATAAAAGCGTATAAACATTTCCTTTAACCTTGGTCTGCCCTGGGAACTGATTATAAGGCAGGCCTGTAATAAGGTATTGATTTAAAGGTCAGGTCTGAAATAGGGCCATGACCAAATTTTTGATCTGGTCTGAAATAGGGTAAGGGTTTTAGGAAAAGTGCCGCAGACCCTTACCCAATTTTTCTGGAAGTACACCCCCCACCCCGGGCAAAAAACACGTCTGATCGGGATTCGCGGCACTCCAAGACGTTTGCGTTACCTCGCCCCATGTAAGGTTTGAATTCTGGGTTCCACGTTGTGGATTCCGACTTCCAGATACAGGATTTCGTATTCCTTAATTTGTCGTTGGAACGTGGTTTCCAGATCTTATCGTAAGCGGAATTCCGGATTCCTTGAACTGAGTTCCAGATTAGAAAGCACAAGATTGCAATTCAGAAGCAAAAATTTCCAGGATCACCTTACATTGGGTAAAGGTGATGTTACAGGAGACGATTTTAGCGAAACACAGCGTTGCAAGATTGTTTCGAATAGTTACAACTTTGTTCCAAGATTGCAAGGCTGTGTTGAGCTAAAAATCGTCGTTGCGAATCGTCCCGTGTAACATCACCTCAACAAGGTTTTACTGCTATGGTTTTAGTCATATGGGTTTATGATTTTAAAGAGTTATAGAGGGAGTATGTTGCGATTAAAAGCCGAGTAACAAAAATTGTCAATATTCTGATCGTTTCTATGAAAGATTTCATCATGAGTTTTTCGATGTCAAAGGATCTACATTGTCGTCTCTGTGTCTTGAATAATCTTATTACGTATTGTTATTATTCTATTCTTTACCACAAGAAAACTGTCTTCAAACGCTATAACAGTGCTACCTGAAAGAGTCTTCGCCAACTTAACCAACCTTCGCTATTTGTAAGTGAAACGCGTCTCTTTAAATTTTCAATTGGATTAAATTTCAACGCCGTACCGTTTTTTCTTTTAATTATTTTAGGATTTCGATGTTCAAGTTTTCTTCGCACATTTTTTATCTCAAACTGGTGCATAATTTGCGTGTAAAACTAACTCTTTTCAATTGGATTAAATTTCAACGTCGTACCCTTTTTGCTTTTCTTTTTTTTAGGATTTTTCTCTTTGCAAAATTATATTTCAAATTGAATGTTGAACTTCAGTCGTCAAGTGTTAACAAAGCATACGATGTTTAGTTGATTGTGAGTTTAAAGTTTAAACTGAAGGACAATATCATAAATTTATTTTTCCAGAGAACTGAAGTCAAACAATATCATAGTGCTACATGAAAGAGTCTTTACCACTCTACGAAATCTACGTGAACTGTGAGTAAAGAAAAACTCTGGAACATAGCTAATATTCTGGCCTCTCCCATCCCCAACTTAGTGGGCCTGTTATTTTAAACGGATTTCAACCAGTGTTTAACAAAAACGTGTTCTTAGTCATTTTCAGTTTGCCCAACGCTTTTATCAAAACACCAGTTTTCTTGAACAGTTTTATTAATGCAGACTAGAAAAGCATTTATCTTCTTAAATTAACCCGGCACTAAGGAGGAGATCTAGAAGTCCAATCATATCTTAAACAGCGGTCTAGGTTAGACTTTGTTTAAATAACCGACCCAGTGATTCTTGGTAGATAGAGCGAGTTTGCTATGCATGATTAAAATTTCCGGTAGATCCAGTTGTGTATGGATTTATTCAAAGCGAAGTTCAATGCAAATTTGAGTTGATAATAACATGGTTATCATTATCAATTTTCGTTATTTCTTTTTCTCATTTTTTCAAGTTGCAATGACGTTTTTCACATTGACCGTCAAAATTTCTTTTATCGTTAGGGATTTGTCCTTCAATAAGATAAAAGAGCTACAGGAAGGTATACTTGGAAACCTAAGAAAGCTGGAAGAACTGTATGTGAAGACAATAGAAACACCTTCTTCGTACACTTATTTCATTAGTTTAAGCTAATTTTGCCGGGTAGAAAAAATTGAGTTCACCTACTATTTATTTCATTAAGGACCTCTTTACATGGAAGTGGGGGCCTCTAGGTAGGTGAGGTAACCCACTTAGTTGGGTAACCCGCCTGTCCATATAATCTCTCATTTTAATTTGATCACGTTTACATGACCCGCCACATGTTACCTCACCTGTGGGGTCCCCACCTCCATGTAAACAGGCCCTAAGGCCGTAGGGTACACCCATTCATGAATAAATTCATAAGGCAAAATTTTGCTTGTGCCGTCTCTTCTAAAACACAAGGATTGTTTTCTACTTTCGAAGATGGCAAAAACATGATCTTGTATTCCAGTTTGCGGATCGGAAAGACCTTTTTAGCTCATATGTTTTGCTTTCCCATGTCATATCACATGATAGTACCCCAGAGAACGGTTTCTTTCAAATGTCGTCCTATGCACGTGTATCCACGTGCATAGGTATGGATAATTATAAAAAAACAAAAGGCGAATTTAATGGTGTGAATGAAGAGGCTGTTCTTGTACTGCTTTTAGACTACAGTACGCTTAAAATGCTCTTGTGGCGATTTTATAGCCGAATTTTTAGTGTTTTATGAACTGAAGGAAAATTTTAAGTAGTTTTTTCAATTACTGTACGTGATATCTACATTCCGTTTGTTATTAATGAGAACAATTGTTAAAGAAATGCAAATGAGATGCACAGTGTGTTCCACCGAAACTGCATTGCTCAGAAACCACTCTACCGAGTGGTTTAAGACCCTGTCCCTTGTGGACATGGCCTTAATAGAGGGCGGTGTTTATTCCCGAGCGATTTTTAATCGAGTAATTACGGTATTCTTATAAATAAATCAGCAAGGCCTTGCTTAAAATTTTCTTTCTAAGCCCAAAGGACGAGGATGTACCACAAGTTAGGTACCTTAACAACTAAGATGGTACGCGCGCACTGATTGGCCGAGAGGAGTGTTTGCGTGAGAGTATGTAAACAAGCAACAAACATGGTTGTGATGTCAAGATGTTTTCCTTTTCGCGTGCTAGTCACGCAAGCACGAATTTGACAAAGATTTTGAGTTCAAAACTCGACAAGTTTACTTTATTTACCCATTCCTTCGTCGGCTGAAACTTGGAAAATCTTTACAAACCAGCTGTGTCAATTTTGTTTTCGCTTAAGCTGACATTTTAAGCCCGAAAAATCCGTACTTTGGAAAGCATCCTTTAGCAAAACAAGAACTGATTACGCGTACAAGAGTTCGTGGGTTACGAATTTATGTGTACAAGACTTTGCGACTGGTAAGAATTTCTCTTTTAATCAGGGCCATAACAAAGAGTTTTGCGTTTTTCTCGGCAAAGTTATTTTATAAAAGCAATAGAAAACTTTTTTTCGTGTGTTTGCATAGCCTGATATATAAACACTGGAGGGGTCATGAGAATTCTCGACAGTTATGCTGTAAAGCTGTCTCGAATCTCATGTTTATATCAGGCTATGCAAACACGGGAAACGTTTTCTATTGATTAATTAGTTAACGTTTATCGATACATTAATATTTTTCAATTATTTTAATGGCGTTGTCTCTTTGTTCATTGTGGTACTTTTTGCTTTTTTTTTTACAGGAATCTGTACTCGAACTCGCTAACAGCTATTCCAGGGCTATTATTTTCGAACCTAACAAACCTGAAAAAATTGTACGTTACCTCTACAATAATGTCCACAACGAATGAACGAGCACACCGATTACACTAATGGCCCGTTTACATGGAGGTGGGGGACCCCAGGTAGGGTATCATGTAAATGTGATTAAGCGGGTTAACTCAGCTACCTGGGGTCCTCCACCTCCATGTAAACAGGCCCTAATTCCTCTTCTAATCGGTCAAAATTTTAACTTTACATGTTATAAATGTGATCAGGCCTATCTCTAAAGTGCACTTAACTTAACCTGGTAAAACTTTACAACTCCAGGAGACATTTTTTGAATTTATAAAACAAACAAAGGGTGGATGCATTTGCAACATACGAGTATAGCTTTCGCATTTGCTCACTGGAATTTTTAATTGTTTTTAGGCTTAAAAACAATAAGAAACTTCCAGCAGGCAAATGTGACAGCTGTACGCGTTTGTTGTAAATGAATCCACCCATAACAGGAATCATATTATCAACACAATTTTTGTTTATTGATTATTTCATTATTATTTTCCGGTAAGTTTTTTTCGTTCCTACATGTACGTGACTGTTCATTATCAACAAGCTTTCTGCTCGTTATTTCTATGAGACTACCGTTTTAATTTTCACTATGTTGTCTAAGGTTTCTGTTCGAAATAAATATTGAATTGGTTCCCTATAAACAACGCAGAACATTTGACAATCCAGCACTTTGCTTCACTTTTTGAATTGGCGTTATTAAATAGGCCGTTCCTTCAAACAGGTATTTATCAGGAAACCCTATAAACGAGTTGCCGGGAAACCTTTTTGCCAATTTGAATAATTTGGACTACATCCTGTAAGTAAAAGTTGCATTTAAAAAAATTAACTTGTGTAAGTTATTCATTTTTCAAATCATATTATCACAAATAACCATAGTAACACACTTGGGTTGTTTAAGGTCCTAATGATGTTTCATTTTCCGGGAAAAGCCCCCGGGGCGGAAGACGATAATTTTTAATTTTTAATATTATTTTATTATTATCAGACCTTAATACATAGTCACGAATTAAGCCAATCAGAACCTTTTAGTTTACATAATTATACATTCCTTGTTATCAACAAGTGTAAACTTATACTCGTTTAAAGCGAAGCCTAAAAGAATCTATGTAATAAATGGCGCATGCGCTCAGAGCTTCCCACGCAGACATTCTTAGGCGTGCATCACTAAGAATGTCTGCGGGAGAGGCTAATGCGCTCAATGCCGCATAAGATTTTAAAACTGTCAGGCCAACTTTTCTGCAAAGTCGCCGGGAGATTTTTCTTCGTTATTTTCAACGATTTAACGCATATTATTTTGGGTGGCTTAAGCAAAGACATTTTTGTATTAGCTCAAATGTTCAGGCAATCATGGCGTAGCTCTCGCACGAGAAGCGCGCGCCGCGGAGCACCAGCGGATAAGAAAATGTGGTAATCAACCGAGAAATTTTGGTAATCACGTGACCGTACACCGACTGCCCGACCGCCCGCCCGAGAGACCGTCCGTCCGCACCACAGGCATAGCAATGTAAAATAACTCAATCAACAGGCATGGCAACCCAAATGCAACTCGAGATTATTTTGGCGGGAAATCGCATAGCCACCCGTGTCTTGTAAAGCTGGGGCAGCTAAAGAGTCAATAAAGACGAAACCGGAAAGCGAAAATTTTTTTGTTGTAAGAACATGAAAATTTTGTAGCGGCGGTGACAAAATGAGAAATGCTAGCGTCCACCAATGCAAGGAGAAAATGTGCTGCAGTGAACGAGAATACGTACGATATTTCCTCCATAAAAAGGTTTCTGGAAGTTTCACCTTGTAGTCGTGCAAAGCAACGGAAAAGAAATCTACAAAAAAAGTGTGCTGCACGTGCAAAGTTGCTTTTGCTAATAAGACCTTTTCTTGTTTTTTCAACGTTCTCAGGCGTTGCCTTCGCCGCTTTTCATCACACGATTTTATATTTTGTTTGAACAAACTATAAATATTATCGAGAGCTTCCCTTTTAGCCCTGGCTAAATCTATGTATTATTTATAACAATAAGAACACTTTGCTTAGCATTGCAAATTTGATAGCGTCAAGGCATATTATGAGGGGGAAAAGGCCTCACTTCCGATTAACGTGCGTCGCTCAAAAACGCTTTTGCTTAACAAGCTCTCTTTAAAAAAAGGAATTGCAGTAGCTTACGATTTGTGATGTCCCGTTGGTAGGTCCTTGTCTTATAACTCTATTACAGCGTTACCTGACGGGGTGTTTTCGAGTCTGACGAAGCTAGAAACACTGTAAGTAAAACGCAGGCACACTCAGTTGTAGTTTTTCTTCTCTATTTACTTATTATTTGTTTATTTTAATGTAACGCAATTCTTTTCAAACTTCCATCGTCTCGGCTATTCTTTTGAATTACCCTAATGCAGATATTTGTCTTCGAACGCCTTAACAGTGGTATCCGAACACGTGTTTGCCAACCTGAGACTTCTAAACCTTCTGTGAGTAGACTGCAAGCGAAAACTTTGACCCGGCTGCAATGTGTTTGCTGCATGCGATTAGCTTACAGAACGTTACCACTCATGTGGTCTAAAGCTTACCTTCCTTACAGCCGTCGTAGTTTTAAACTAGACCCTTTCTTATTCTAGATATAAAAAAAACCGAATCTAATAATTGTTTTATTATACATTAAAAGAAAAAAAAGACGGTCACGACAGTAAGTGGAACTGATAATTTATTTCTAAACAGGTAGAAACACCTCAGGTTCTCTCAGTTTTTTCTCTTTCACGTGATCAGCAAACAGCTCCTTTGCCACCTTCGTCGACCTTTTTGCGTTTGTGAGTTCCTTTCTTCAACTATTTTTGCGATGTCTTGCTGGGTCAACGAAGCAAGACCTGGAAGTCCTGTTTTTGCTTCTTTGCTTGTTCCCCGACGACAAGCGGCACAAAGTACGCAAACTTGATATGATTACCCTTAGAAATCAAGCGCCGCGGTCATACACGACATGATTACCCGAGACCTTGAGTGTCCTTGACTTGATTATTGTATAATCTGCAGCTAGATGAGGTCCCAGGCGCTGAGTTCGAAACTTCACTGTACGCTTTCGGCCAATAAGAAAAGAGATAGTGAGTTGAATGTCTAATATATATATATATATATTAGGCAACATGAGGATGACAACATTTACCGATCGAGACTTTGATTATTCCGGTCATCACAAAAACCGAATCTAATACTGATTTTATTATCGGCGGCAGCCGAAGGCTGAGGATGACAACATTTACCGATCGAGACTTTGATTATTCCGGTCATCACAAAAACCGAATCTAATACTGATTTTATTAAACATCGCTTTTAAGGAAATAACGATACCCACACCTTCGCACGACAGTTAGTAGAGGGAACACAGATTGACATTGCTCTTGAAAATTATGCGTTGCACGCGCAACCTACAGATTAGTCATTCATCTGCTAGCAGATAACTGACTAATCTGTTGGCTGCGCTGATGTCAAAAATAAACTGTAGGCTCTTAGCCAATGAGAGGACAGATAGTGAGTATAATGTATAATAAATAGAAGATCCTCAAAGTTAAAAACGCAACTCAGGCAGTTGCAGAAAGAAAGCCTGAAAAAATTCAGGCTTGCGGAGATTCGAATCATGTCCTCTGCTGTAACGGTACGGGCAAAGATGAAGATGAAATAACACATATAGGAATTCAAATCCTTTTTATTTAAAAAAAAACTTTTAAAAGACATACCTCGCTCGATGTAAACTGAAGCACCATTTCTTCTTAGCATTTGCCTGTTCATTGGCATTTTCAGAATATAAAGGCATTTTTAGTCTAGCAAATACTCTTCAAACAGCATTTCTCATCCCTCCGGTAGTATTCCGCTTTTTTTTTTTTGTTATTTTTGGTATCTTCTTTGGCCAGAACTTTGGCTTTTTTTTTCTTCCCAAAACGTGTGAAATCATTTTTCATGGCATTTGACTCATTTTAATGATATCGGTAAACATCTTCCAAATTTGGTCAAGAGTAGCTAATTATGAATAACCAGCCGGCGAAATATTCCAATAAAAAAGGAGAAGAGCAAGAAAAGGAAGAAAAAGAAGAGGGAGAATATTTGATAATCCGCATGATCTAAAATTATTCTTTGTTTTTTCTCCATTACGCAGTGGTTTGTCTTCAAACGCTATAACAATGATTTCTGAAAAAGCGTTCGCCAACCTGAGAAGCCTGTTGATACTGTAAGTAAATGCAATATACAGTCACAGTATAATCATGTATAATTATTCGTTGTAGTAGTAGTAGTAGTAGCAGTAGTATCGTTATCGTTATAATTAATGTTCTTAACCCAATCATTGTCATTGTCATTGTCATTTCATTGTTAATATCGTTATTACTATTATTATTATCATTAAAATTATAATTATCGTTATTATAATCATAATTATTAGCATTGTCTTCATCATCATCATTGTTATTATCATTATTGTTATGATAATCATTATCACTATCATTTCCATAATTTTTATTATTAGCGGAGCACCATGGGTAAGATTATTTGGTAAACTGTGCATCCAAGAAATTTTGGTTTTGAGAAAATCGTCCGTCCGGGGTACGTCCGTACGTACGTCCACCCCTTCATGTAAGCCGGGATGTAATTTTGCATTTCAAGCACCCGAGTGTTTTCACGGTAAATCGAATTGCTTCCCGGACTTTTAGAGATAAAAACAACAACAACAAAACCGATTCTTTACTTCGACTTAATTTTAATGTCTACATTGGCGTGGATAACAGAGAAAGAGCTAGAACGAAAGGTAGAAAACGAGGAGACCAATTTCGTTGTAAGAAAAACAACAATTTTATATATAGCGGCGGTAAGAAAAAGGGGAAATGTTAGCGGCCACCAAAGTGAAAATGAGCGGCAGCGAAAACAAAAGTGAACAGGAACACATAAAACGCGTAACTAGGAAGTTTCTGGAAGTTTCTTATTGAAGTCGTGAAAAACAACGCCCAAGAAATGTACTAAAAAAGTGTGCTGAACGTGCAAAGTTGTTTTTTGTTGCTAATTAGACCTACTATTTTTATCGCTGTTTTCGTTGGCGTCGCCGCTTAACATTACACTATTTTATATTCTATTTGAGTAAGCTATAGATATTAGACTAGGGAAAGCTTCGCTTTTAACCAAGGCTAAATCTTTACATAGTATGCTCTGATTGGTCAAAATTTGATAGGTGAGTTCATGCGGAAATGGAACTTTACTGATAGCTCAAGCGGACAGAGTTTTGAGTCATCTTGTGATGGTTTTAACTGTCTTTTTCCACTGGATGTACGAAATGAAATACAGCTGCTACCAAGAATATTTTACTATTCATGGATGGTCTGTTTGTTGGGTTTTTGGTTAAGAAACGCGCCGCTTGTCAGAAATCCGACATAAGGTTGCTTCTTTAGCTGTAAAAGGATTTTTTTTCTAGAAGCAACGGACATGGATAGGGGTTACGAAGAAAAGGAAAAAATACTTGATTCAACTATTGTTAGTCAATACTCCGAACAGACTAAGACAGATCACTTCCCCCCCCGCCAAAAACCAAAACAAACAAACAAACAAACATGAATCATTTATCTTTACCTCGTTTAAAACAGGGATTTGTCATCAAACAAAATAGAGGAATTACCTGAAGCTGTCTTTACAAACCTCCGTTATCTAGACAAACTGTAAGTGGTACAGATAAATATTTTAAGTACAGCAAATACAATATTATCCTGCAAAATTACTACAGCACTGAATTACTAACCTTCTGAATATTTTGAAAAGCATTTTCTGTAATAAAAACAGATGACACGCAGACGGAATCAGTGCTTACCCCTCATCTCACCCATTACACTCAACAGTTTGAAACAGATCAAGCAAAGGGGACTCTATAATAGACCACTTTTTTGCCACCTTTTTACAGGGATTTGTCATCAAACAAAATGCGGGAATTGCCTGAAGCTGTCTTTGCAAACCTCGATTCCTTGGAGCAACTGTAAGTGGTACATCAATAAGATGACATCAATAAGACTCCGCAACACAATAAAGCTAAATCACAAAGCTAGTGCATTTTCTAAAAAAATGTGCCTGTCAGCGAAACAGCAGGTAATGACACGCAATATTGTTCAACGTAAAGGAAAGAAAATATTAATCGAAACTATGCTACATACATTGCAGACTTTCAATTGTATCATTTCTCCTTCTGTATCGTATCTTCTTCTTGTTCTCTAGTTAATCTATTGTTTGTTGGTAAATATCTATTGCAAATGGCTTTTTGCCCGGTAGTATTAATTGTAAATGTGATTATCAAGAACAAAAAATCTCCCTCTAGTCGCTATGAAAATATTGTATCATTTACGTAACAAATGTCAATGGTGACATCATAAGCCTTCATCACAAATCCAACCGCAACAGTAATATCAGTTATGACACTAACAACTGCCACATTCATTAAAATAGCCATTTGCTAGTGGTCACTGATAATATTTTTAAAAAAAGTTTGAGTACCATCATATGGTAAAGAAGAATCAATAGGCTGTTGACGACAGAGACTAGGGCTTCAAAATCCAGTGCGGAAGTACTCGTCACAGCTAGAAATCTTGTCGAAACCTCTTTCTGTGGCACCAGTCGTCCTTATCAGGAATAAGAACTCCCCTGTAAGACACCCAGAAGACAATACTCAACCGACTTACGACATTCAATTGAGGCACTTAGGGCCCAAAAGGTGAATGAGTCTTCTCCTTATTAATGAAGTCTTCTTTTTTGCAAGTAACCTTTCATCAAACGCTATATCAATACTACATAAAGACGTGTTTGCTAATCTGAGGAGGCTGAACATACTGTAAGTTAAGGGTCACTTACACTTTACATAACCTTTATTGTGTTTGAGAGAAGTGATTTATTTTAATGTCATGTTTTGTTAGAAACCCATGATTTATTTTAATGTCATGTGAAATTAAAGTTGTTAAAAGTGGTGGTGGTGGTGTGGTGGTGGTGGTGGTGGTGGGTGGTGGTAGTGGTGGTGGTGGTGGTGGTGGTGGTGGTGGTGGTGGTGGTGGTGGTGTGAGTGGTAGTAGTAGTAGTGGTGGTAGTAGTAGTGGTAGTGGTGCAGTGGTAGTAGTAGTAGTGGTAGTAGTAGTACCGCATCATTTTACAGTAAAAAGTGTAGACAATCAAAATATAAAACACAACAGTAAAAATTCGTTAGAATCACGTATTTTCATGCAGGAGGAAACAAACTTCATAACTAACTTATTTACATGTGTTCCTTCGAATTCATTATCAGTTTTATGTTTCTGGAGATGATTTCTTGTCAAAGTCAGTAGATTGATTTGTTAATAAATGCCTGTCTCTGTAATGTATTTGTTACATTGAAAGAGGAAATAGTTTGAGTGGGCAAATGATCGTTTGGTATCGACCATGTGTTTGTGATTACTTATTTTAAATTTAACAAAATTCTGTCGTTCGTCATAATGTCATAGCTGGTAGAGATAATCAGATGTAGTATTCATCTTTAAAAGTTTTATAAAATTCTAGTTTTTTTTTTAATTTTCGGATATTTCTCTCTCATTTCTGTGGTATATCGTCTAATTTTATCATTATCTAGGATTCAGCATCTAAACTGGTTAGATTGTATTGTTCAAGCATGTTTATGAAATTGGAAAAATATCCGGAATTATTCATAGAATGTAGATTCTTTGACATAAGGAGAGACTGTTTGACTATAGAGTCATTATCTTTGTTGTTGAGGTAAACAAAATATTTCATAATTTTCTGATTTATCGGATAAGCAGCGGCAGTCTATCAAGTTCAGTCTGCAGTGTTATTATTGTTAACCTCTAAGTAACGTTTACAGAATTTGAGGTGGATTTTTTCTATTGGGTAGCTATCCCATTTTTTAAAATCTTGCTTGGTATACATTCCCGGCCGTTAACAAAACCCGGATCGGATTGCTCGGATCGGATCGGATCGGACTCCGGATCGGATCGGATCGGATTTCGGATCGGACTAGTATCTTCACTTTTGGTGCAGAAGAATTATTTTGACAAAAGCTGCTTTAACAATGACACAGGTGGCTCGGACATTTTCATCTAGTAAACTTCTATTCAGTCACGAAATGGAGGTTTCAGCTTTCAGATGAGTTTACTTCTAAACATGTAATCCGTGTCTGTCTGTAATACAAATCAGTGACAAGAAGATGTATGCCAACAGGAAGGACCGGTAGCTAGTAGTGGGCCGGGCTGTGTTGAACGTAGAATTTATGTGTAGCAAATAACCTTGAAAGGAAACGTGTTTAAATGCACATGCTAATTTCTGCTGATGCACAAGTGACACCTAAAGGGCCGGATATGTTGCAGAAAACACAGAAGCGACCAATCGAAGAATCTCGTTTCACAGTATTTGTAATAAACAATTTTAATATCGTACCTTCGCTCTTCATTTTTAACGTTTCAATTGCCTCCTCTGAAAAGGAAACCGTTCAAGTAGGCTCAGAAAATAACGAGATCACTTTACAATAAAAAAAAGAAAAGAAACACTAAATTAGTTACAGAAGATTGTATACATACTTTTCTCTCCGCCATCTTCGTTCCGGGGGATGTCACGTGACCATTTTTGGCGGGAATTTAAGGCGAATTGCCAGTCCGATCCGATCCGTAATCCGATCCGATCCGATCCGAGCAATCCGATCCGGATTTTGTCAACGGCCTACATTCCCCATACCTCGCTGTTGTAACTCAAGATTGGGAATACCATGGTGTCAAAAATTTGGGATGCAGTATTAGGATTAAGTTTGTTAAGAATTGTCCGCTTCCGAATACTAGAAAACGCGTGAAGGGCCTTTTCTTTTAAGTGTTCGAGTGCAAGTGTAAAGTTTCCCGTTGGAGTTAAACGTGTACCTAAATAAGTGTATTCTTGGACAATTTCAATTGACTCACTGCCTATGTTGAATTTGATGTCAATAGATTTTTTTTTGGGCGTTTCTGGAATATCATAATTTTGTTTTCTTCGGATTAATTTTTTAGCTTCCATTTGTCAGAAAGCGCATTTAAACAGTTCTGTAATCCAGTTTTCGATCTTGATAGAATAACTAAATCATCTGCGTAGAAAAGTGAATTTATTTTTTTTTCCATTTGGGAGTGGGTCAGATAAGGTGTTTTCGAATAAAAGTGGTAGATTGTTTAAATAGAGGTTAAATAAAAGAGGACTTAAAATACAGCCTTGACGTACACCTCTGGAATATGAAAAAGGCTGTGTTTTGTTTTCACCGATTTTGATGGAACATGTCGAGTTGCAATAAAGACTTTTCATGAGGTTGTACAAGTTTCCTCCTATATTCGTTTTTTAGCAGCTTATAAAACAATCCTTCGTGCCAAACAGAGTCAAACGCTTTGCGAAAATCTACAGAAACAAGCGTAGACTTTTTCCTTGTGATAATGCACATATTTATCTATTAGGGTCCTTAGAGTGAAAACATGGTCTGCAGTGCGGTTTTCAGGCAAAAAGCCAATTTGGGAATTATGTAATATCTTATTTTCCTCAAAATACAAGTGAAGTCTTCGATTTAAAATAGAACAGAACAATTTTCCAAGGCAACTAGAAACACATATGCCTCTGTAATTTGTTGGATCACTCTTGTCACCAGATTTGTAAATTGGGGTTATGAGGCCTTGACACCAAACATCTGGCATTTTTCCGGATTGTAAAATGAGGTTAAAAAGTTTGACATAGACAGGCATTAGTGGTTCGAGGCTTGCTTTGATCATTTCATTTCGTATTTTGTCAATAAATGGTGATTTCTTATTTTTCAATTGGTAGTGGTAGTGGTAGTGGTAGTGGTAGTGGTAGTGGTAGTGGTAGTGGTAGTGGTAGTGGAAGTGGTAGTGGTAGTGGTAGTGGTAGTAGTAGTAGTAGCAGCAGCAGTAGTAGTAGTGAACTTTATTAATGTGTCAAGAATCTCCAGCGCATAGCACTCTTTGGTTACACAGAAGATAAAAAATAAAATATTAAAATCAAAGAGTCAAATATTAAAATCAAAAAAGTAATAGAAATAGCAATAGCTAAGAAAGTTGAAAATTTAAGACCTTTTTACACGTAAAAATGTATGTATACGATAACAGGATAATTTTGCTTAGTAACGTAGCTAGGGTCTCAAAGTTAATTATTATGAAAATACTGTATCATTTACGTAATAAAGTCACTGGTGAAGCTCTGGTGACATCATAAGCCTTCATCATAAATCAAACCGCAACAGTAATATCAGTTATGACACTAACAACGGCCACATTCATTAAAATAGCCAAATTTTTTTCTACGGCCATCCTCAATTAAGGCAGTCAGGTCTGTTCTCCTAATTTTAGTCTTAAATCTGCGCAGACTGTCCTTGGCACATATATGCATATATTTGCAACAGGAAGTCGAAATCATGAGATTTTAAATGTCCATTAGAGGCCAATTTATGCGTCCTTATTTATCTCCCTGTTTATTGATTTATAGATACGTTTTTCTTTATTTATTTATTTTTGTGTGTGGGAAAACCGTAGAGTATTGTAAAGTATATAAAGCATGGTCTCCCGCCTATTTACATCTCTAAATTATTCAGTGCAGAGAATAGCTGTTTAACTAGCTTACAGATCAATGGTTGGAACTTCTCATTTGGTCCATGCTATCCAAAAAATTATGAACTGCCGAAAGCCGGTCTCTTAAGACTTTTAGTCTTTCTTGTTTTAAGACTCTTAAATGAATTTATATCAGGAAAGTCGGCCTATCCGGAATCGTTAACAGATACGTAAATATCCACAGCATAGCTCCAATCAACTGTAGAAACGAATTGTATATCCAATTAGTTTTAAGAATTCTAGTGCCAGGAAGGTATAAAAAATAAAGCGTATAAAGCAATCTAAGCTCGAAGGTTAAAGACTTAATCCAACTGTTTTCATCAACAGTAAGTTAAATGAAGACCCTCTGGTGCGAGAAAATCAAGCCCGTTACTGTTAACCAACGATATAACAATGAAACCTGTGTGATGCACGATATGGGGCCAGCGGCA